>NC_033681.1:28809301-28910757 GCF_000165445.2 Microcebus murinus
TTCTCAGGGCATGTGTTATTATTTTCCCCTCCAAGCCTCAGCTCGCAGCACGCACAGGGTGGCCGGGACCCGACAGGGGGAGCCGACCTTGCTGGTGGGGCTGCCCGCACCTTTCCAGTCACCTCTGGGACAGCAGCTGTCACCACGGGGCAGATGAGAAGGGCTGCTCGTCTTCTTTCCCGCCCCGCGACGACACGCACGGGTTGTGCAGACGCGCTGCGCAGCCACGCCCGTCGCCAGGGCTTATTTTCGGGGTGGGGCTTCTATGGCGCAAACGCTTAGACATCCTGCCGGGGCTTGTCTTATGGGGAGGTCTTGTTTTCGGGCAAATACGATACCTGCCTTCCTCCTCAAAGCCCTCACTGTAGACCGGGCGTAGTGGCTCACGCCTGTCATCCTAGCACTCTGGGAGGCCGAGGCGGGCGGATTGCTCAATTTCAGGAGTTTGAAACCAGCCTGAGCAAGAGCGAGACCCCTGTCTCTACTATAAAATAGAAAGAAAATTAATTGGGCAACTAACAGATATAGAAAAAGTTAGCCGGGCATGGTGGCGCATGCCTGTAGTCCCAGCTACTCGGGAGGCTGAGGCAGGAGGATCGCTTGAGCCCAGGAGTTTGAGGTTGCTGTGAGCGAGGCTGACGCCACGGCACTCACTCTAGCCTGGGCAACAAAGCGAGACTCTGTCTCAAAAAATGAACAAACAAAAAAGCCCGATCTGCCACCAAGAAAGGGAGCACAGGGCCAGCAGGAGCCTCCCCAGAGAAGGACCAAGAGGGAGACAGAGCGGAGCCATCAAAGGCTGCGTAGGTAGCTGCTTTGAGGCCAGGCCTGCAAGTGCCAGCCCATCACCTGGGTCCCCCTGCCTGGCACCTGCCGTGGGCCCAGGACCCCTCTCCGGCACATTGACGATCTGCGTATTCATTTATCAGCAGCGCATTCCGAATTGTATATTTATGGCACGGTGCACTTCTCATAGCTGAAAATTAATGAACATGCCTTTCTCATAACAAACAAGCACCTGGCTGCATAGTTAGTAATCGGAAACAGATTTATTTTTATTAGTGTATATGTGGGCAAAATTTCTATCTGGCAAAGAAAAAAAAAGAAGAAGAAGAAGAAAGCTCTGCTGAAGTTTCAGTGATAGGAACGTAAACTTCCAATCCTCATTTCCCCTCCACGATATTTTCATGTCGGATAGGGCGACAACACCTTTGGATGGAATAAAACCTTTTGTAAGTCGTTGATAAGGCAAGTTCTCAGTCCCTGCCCTGCACTAAACAAGCGGAGTCTCGCCAGCGATAAAAGGAAGAGAGAAATTCACGATTCTACGGTTTCTGCCCATTTCTGCCTCTGCCCCCGGTGAAGTCTCTACTAACAATTGCACCTCGGACCAGACACAGAGGATGAGCCGATCTAAGTCTCAGCACGATCTAAGTCGGATCTAAGTCACAGCTCGAAGGCTGCGGGTAAGGACAGGTACCATACGAATCCGGGATTGATACTGCACGAGTAGATCTCAGCTGCTTCTGCCACAAAAACAGAAACAAAGTAGACTACCGGAGATGGTGGATATGTTACTTTGTTTCACTTCGGTGACCTTTTTTACTATCTAAATGTATCCTGTTGTAACGTCCTGTTGTAACACCTTGAATAGACACAGTAAAATCTAAGTAAATGAATAAATAAAGCTTAGCAACTTGACCTGCAAGTCTTGCCCTTCCGGGCTCGGTTACTCTTGGAAAAGATGTCACCCCAGCCATTGAGAATCACGGCGCGCCGACTCCCTCGCCAAGGGTGGGCTCGGTTACCGTCTAGTTTGCCGAGCGCTCTGGTCAAGCGTGATAAACAGTTGGCTGACGGGACCTGAGCTTCGAAGCCAGCCTCACCCCGAAGCCGGGGGCAGCTCCGAGACTTGTCACAGGCCACTTAGGAATCCAGCCAGCATGCCCCATACACCCGGCCCCCCTCGGCCACCTTCCCGGCCTCTCTTCGAGCTGCAAGGACTCGGGCAGCCCCACGTCCCGTGTAACTAAACCAAACCAGCCTCACACCCCTCGGGGCTTCTGCACCGAACCCCAGCTGGCCTGACCGAGCTCCCTTAGGCAGACTTAACTTGGGACTCAGTCTTCCTTTCAACAGAATGGGGCCCCACTCGCAGCAGCAGGCCCTGGTTATGCCCCAGGCAGCGGGACTGACGAGTCTAGAAGGTAGGAGGAGTACCGTGTTTCCCCAAAAATAAGCCCTACCCATAAAATAAGCCCTGGCAGGATTTCTAA
Organism: Microcebus murinus; assembly: GCF_000165445.2. Taxonomy (NCBI): domain Eukaryota; kingdom Metazoa; phylum Chordata; class Mammalia; order Primates; family Cheirogaleidae; genus Microcebus; species Microcebus murinus. The sequence goes on from NC_033681.1 coordinate 28,811,578, forward strand.
GCATTTGCACCATAGAAGCCCCACCCTGAAAATAAGCCCTAGCGACGGGCGTGGCTGCGCAGCGCGTCTGCACAACCCGTGCGTTTTGTCGTTGCGGAGCGGGAAAGAAGACGAGCAGCCCTTCTCATCTGCCCCGGGAGAGCTCTAGGGCTCGACAGGAGAGATTGGGGCTGACGGTTCTAAAGGAAACAGAGTCGCAAGACATTCAGGATGGGATTCGGGGTTTGGAGAGTGAGGATGATGTTCCAGAAGAAGACGACTTCACTCCATTTGAATAAATGTAGATGGTTGTACCGCACTTAAAAAAAAAAATAATAACACATCCCCTGAAAATAAGCCCTAGGGTGTCTTCTTGAGGGAAAATAAATATAAGACCCTGTCTTATTTTCGGGGAAACACGGTAAGTGCAAGAAAGGACCTGTCCCGTGTTCACAGCCACAGCCTGGTCTCCCCCTCTTGGACGGCCCCCACCTGCCCAAGTTGCTTCTCCCTCCAAAGCCACCGAGGCAAGAGTCTACAGGCGAAGCCAGAGGTGCCACCCCACGACCAGGTCATGGCTTGTCCCCCTCTGCTTCCCCTTTTCTCTATTAATTTCTGGAAGCTTAGGAATTTCTTTCCTACCTTGGCTTCCACAGGCAGTCGGTGAATGGCCACACAAAGGACGTACTCTTGGACACCCGCCCCGGGAGGGTCTGGTGTTCGGGGCAAGGGGAGCTGATGGCCTGACCCCCGTTGCCGGGCTCCCCCCTATCCAGGTTGCCGGGGGCAGCGCCACGGCCCCCATCCTCGAGGATGCACTGTGGGCGATGCCTCGAGCGCGCTTTCACCGAATGGACACACATTCGCCACGGGTCACTCTGCGTGCTGGGAATGCACAGAAAAGCAAAGCAGACAAGGGCCTTGAGGTGTCCGGGGTAAGAAAGACGTTAACCCGATAATTACCCGGAGACCTAAAGGCGATCCTACCCCCTCCCCCTCAAGGAAAAAGCCCGGAGATGCTTTCTCGGAAAGCACCAGAAATTACGGGGATGTCTGGGTTCATGATGCACACCACCCCGTAACACCTGATTCCTGTTTTCCTCTTGCAACTGTGTTTCCCCAAAAATAAGACAGGGTCTTCTATTGATTTTTCCTCCAGAAGACACCTTAGGGCTTATTCTCAGGACATGTGTTATTATTTTCCCCTCCAAGCCTCAGCTCGCGGCACGCACAGGGTGGCCGGGACCCGACAGGGGGAGCCGACCTTGCTGGTGGGGCTGCCTGCACCTTTCCGGTCACCTCTGGGACAGCAGCTGTCACCACGGGGCGGATGAGAAGGGCTGCTCGTCTTCTTTCCCGCTCCGCCATGACGACACGCACGGGTTGTGCAGACGCGCTGCGCAGCCACGCCCGTCACTAGGGCTGATTTTCGGGGTGGGGCTTCTATGGCGCACATGCTCAGACATCCTGCTAGGGCTTATTTTACGGGGAGGTCTTATTTTCGGGGAAACACAATACTTTCACCCACAAAGTTGAAATGCTCAGGACACTTTAGCCTGAAAGGCTCGCATTTGCTGCAATTTTAGCTTCCTCTGACTTAAGGGGCTTGGATTGGTTCTCCTTCTGAATTGTCTTATCTTTTATTAACCTTGTATCCTTCTTACGATCTTTTCTCTGTAGTAATACCTTCTTAGAAATTTTTCTTTAACCCTTTTTCTCTGTTCTTTACACTTTAAAACTACAGCACCGTCAGGTTTTTATCTTTTATAAATCACCAGGCTTCTGGCCCTCTCGACTTTAAGTCGGGTATTTTGGTTTTGAAAATGCTTTATTGTGGAGGGCATTGGTAGTTTGAGACGGGAGTCTGCCAACCTCCTCGTCTGCCTGCAAATTAAAAAACTCCTCTTTCCTTCTCCTAAAAAATAATTTAAAAAAAAATTTAACTGTGTTTCATTGACTCACTGTCCCTAACTGGCGATTTTAAATCCTGTTATTGTAAATCTCATCCTTTTTAATCTTATCTTTCTCAGCTTTCTGAGAAACATAATGTCTAGTCGTTGCTCCCAGTTCGTTAATCTCTTCTGTTAATTTTTCTTTTAATTTTCTTTGCTTTCATTATTTTACCTTGTTTCACACTTAATATTTGGCCATATAATATATATATTTCCTTGTGTGTTTCGTAAGCAGCCCGGAGGCCTGGCTCGGGGACCCCAGAAGCCTCACAAATGGCCGGTGACTTTCTCAGTCACTGTCCCTACAGGGGCCTCTCGAGCTCCTTTCAAAGGATGCTCATATGCTTTGATAACGAGGCTTGATAAAAACAAAAACAAACAAAACAGAAAACATCTAAGCCCCGGGCCAGAAATCCTTCCCCAGGTAGTGGCATGCACCTGCGCTCACCTGTGCTGTTTGCATGGCACCTTCCCAGTTCCTCGTGCATTTTGGGTCTTTGACAGAGAGTTCTGGGGTCCCACGTGTGCTGAGGGGACAGAAGTTTTCACTGGGCAAAGACCTGCCTCGAAACGCCTCTGGTCAGGGGGAATGGGCAGGGATCAGAGAGAGAGGCGGCTGGGAGGGTCAGGTGTAGCTAAGCTCCGCCCTGCAAACCACACCTCACAGGTGGTACCTTTCTTTGCCGGGAGGGCCTGCAAAGTCCGCCCACCCAGATTATCCACAGCTGGGCTTCATCCCGATCCCTCTCTCCACACCGGAAATAGTTTCCTTGTGTGGGTTTGGTTTGACCTGATTATAAAACTAACGCATGATAACTGCAAAAGGTTATATAAATCAAAGCTACGTAGAAGGAAGGAAAATAGCAGCCTTAACCCTTCTACCCAGAGATGCTGATTCTTAACATTCTGCCCTATATCCTTTCAGAGTTTTCTATTAAGAAAAGCTTATCTAAATATATTTTCATTTTTGCAAAAAAAAAAAAAAAGATCATGTTATTAAACAAACAGATTTCATAATCTGCCTTGGTCGCTTAATATATTGTGAATGTTTTGCATGTCAAAAATTCAGACCTGTGCTATCGTTTTCAACAATTGCCCCAGCTTCTATAGGAAGAACATAATGGTTTCCTTAAAAGACCCTTTTTGAAGAACGTTTGAATTGTTTTCAAAATTTTTTTCATTATAAACTGAGCCTCAGTGAATATCCTCGGTCAAACATCTTTGACTATATCTCATATATATATATATATATATATATGTACAAATGTGTGTTTGTGTGTGTGTGTGTGTGTGTGTATATATATATTTAGAATCGTTTCATAAAAGAGGAATTGCTAGAACAACAAGTAGACACTTATTTGGGGGGCTTTTGACATATTTGCCAAATTACTCTCTAGAAACTTTGTATAAATAAAAACACCTACTGGCAGAGCAAGAGAGTGTCTAATCTCTCCCAACTTTATCAATAATAGTCATTGTTACCAATCTTATAAATCTTTCGGGGGGGGCATCTAAAAAGCACATAGGACTGGGTGCCGTGGCTCTCGCCTGTCATCCTGGCACTCTGGGAGGCCGAGGCGGGAGGATCGCTCAAGGTCAGGATTTAGAGACCAGCCTGAGCAAGAGCGAGACCCCGTCCCTACTAAAAATAGAAAGAAATTAGCCAGACAACTAAAAATATATAGAAAAAATTAGCCGGGCATGGTGGCACATGCCTGTAGTCCCAGCTACTCGGGAGGCTGAAGCAGGAGGATCGCTTGAGCCCAGGAGTTTGAGGTTGCTGTGAGCGAGGCTGACGCCACGGCACTCACTCTAGCCCAAGCAACAGAGTGAGACTCTGTCTCAAAAAAAAAAAACACAAAAAAACACCTATCAGTAGAGTAAGAGAGTGTCTAATTTCTCCCAACCTTATCAATAATACTCATTAAATAATAATAATAATACTCAAAATTAATAACAATAATAACAACACTCAAAAAAAGGAAGAAGAGCTCTTAGGCGGCCAATTCTTTTCTTTTCATTGGGGTCTTATTTTCTTATTGATCCGTAGGACCTCTGTATACTGAGGTCATTAACTCTTTATCAGTGACGTTTCCTAACCAGAGTTTCTTTCATCTTTAAAAATAAAAATATGGGCTTTCCCCTCAATTTAAAAATAACGTGTGTTCATTTTTTTTAAAAAAAAAAAAACATAAAGCCAAACACTATGGAAATACATGTTTTAATGGATAAAAAATTACCCTCAATCCCACTACTCAGTTGGCCCGAGAAGGGAGAAAGAGAAAAACAGAAACAAACAAACAAAAAAAAAAAAACGGAGAGGCCAAAAGATTCGGGATCCGGGGCCCCAGAGGAGTGGGGCGTGGGCACGTGGCTGCCCCAGGGAGCGGCCCAGCCCACCCTGCGGTGGGACCCAGCGTCTGCTGGCTGGGCCAGGGCGTGATTACACGCTCCTACGCTCCTCAAAATCTCTTTCTTCGCTTAAGCAACTTCGAGAACGTTGCTATTATTGGCACGGAGGACGTGGACTAAGATGCTCTCCCGTAATTTCCCATAAATGAAATCATACTCTACCTGCTGCTTGGTAGCCCACTTTCCCCATTCCACAATATGTCGCGGGCACCTCTCCAAGTCCGCAAATACAGGTCGGGCTCCACGCGCGCCTAACGGCCGGGGCGAGTTCCCGTGCTGTTCTTTGATTATTGACCATTTGTATTTCTTTCCTCGCCTGTCCTTTGGCCGTTTTTCCTACTGGAGGATTCGTCTTTTTTCTCATTGATTGGTAAGAGCTTTTTTTTTTTTTTTTTTTTTTTTTTTTTTTTTTTTTTTTTTTTTTTTTCCCCGTGGTGCCGGGGATATTAACTCTTTGCCTGTCACACACGTACCAGATATTTGCTGTTATTTCGTCTTTCGCACTTGACGGTTGGCATTTCAGAGGGGTGTGTGTGCGTGCGTGAGTGTGAATACAAGCCACGCTTAGAAGTATTTAATTTTTATGCACTCAAACTCATTCAACACATATGTACCGAGCACCATAATTTGCCAGGACTGCGCTAACTGAAGAAGCGAAATGGATAGAGGTAAAAATCTGACAACCTTCCCTCTTAGAGTTTCTGGCTACGATGCTGTGATTGCCAAGGGCACCCCCTCCTCACCGTTATAAAAATACTTACATTTGCATCTAGGTCTTTACGTGTCGCTGCTTACTTCTCGTTTTGCATTTAACATCTTGCTATGTCTGGGATTTATTTTGGCCAAAAGAGCGAATACTATTCATGGAGTTGTATTAATAAAATGTTAGGTATATGTACACCATCGGAGTACTACTCAGCTCTAAGAAACAACGGTTATCTAGACCTCTTGTATTTTCCTGGTTAGAGCTGGAGCCATTCCTACTAGTTGACAGTTATCACAATATGGAATAAAAACAAGCACCACATGTGCTCATTCAGCAAACTGGTAGTTAACGGGTTCAATCACCTAAGCGTGGGACACATAGGACGTAAAATTTATCGGGGTCGGGGAGGGTCAGAGAGAGACGCGGTGTTATACAAAACACAACGAGTAGATGTGCAACTTTGGGGGGTATGGCACGCTTGAAGTTACTCGAGGAGGGGAGGGGGCATGGCAATATAAGTAACCTTAACACTTGTACCCCATAATATGCATAAAATAAAATAAATAATAAATAAAATTTTTTAAAATTTTTTTAAAAATCTATTTTTTCGGCCATGGCGCAGGTGGCCCACGCCGTCACTTCCTAGACACCTCTGGGAGCCGACGGGAGGGAATCTCGCTGCGGAGCTCAGGAGTCGAGACCAGCCTGAGGCAGAGCGAGGACCCCGTCTCTACTAAAAAAAATAGAAGAAATGATTGGCCAACTAAAAGTATATATAGAAAAAAATCTCGGGCACAGCTATGCGCGTGGCGCTGTCGTCCAGCCACGTCGATGAGGCTGGAGGCAGGGAGGATCGCCGCTGAGCCCAGGGTTCGGTAGGTTGCTCGTGAGGCGAGGCTGATCGCCACGGCACTCCTCTAGCGGGCAAGAGCGAGACTGTGTAGAAGAAAAGAAAGAAGAAACGAAAAGAAAGAGAAGAAGAAAGAAAGAAAGAAAGAAAGGAAAGAAAGAAAGAAAGAAATCTTAGTCAGCTGGTGAGTTCTCTAAAGAAAGAAAAAAAAAAAAAGAAAGAAAGAAATCTAATTTGAAAAAAATAAATAAATAAAGAGGGGGGTGGATAGTATCCCCAAGCTCATCTGGGGGCCTTGGGGACGTCACCCCCGGGCCTTCTACCCCCTTTGCTGGGGACGCCCAGAGAGACAGAACCCCGCAGTGAAGCCTGGGCCCTCACGGCTTGCTGGAGGGGCGTTAGGGGCATCTCGATGCTCTGTCACCTTTCCTAAGAAAATAAGGAATCTTGGCAGCTCATTTCCCCATCAGCCGGGAGGGACCGGTTGAGGTCCGCACACCCATCTCGCACTTTAGCGACACCCCGGAGGCTCGGCCTCCGGCCGGGGCGTCTGCAGATCCCTGTTGTCGGAGCATCCCTGGGAGAGGCAGGCTTTGTGTGAGTCTGGCGCGGCCGAACCGAGAAAGAAGGCGTACTCGGAAATTTCTACAGGGAATGTCGATTCTATGAAAGATTTGGAGGAGACCGGGTAAGGCTGGCGTCTTTCGGAGTGCAAAGCGACTTTGGGAACCTACAAGAATTTCTCTGGGGTTGAGACACATGGAAGTTCGTCCTTGAACTGTGTTCCTGAGTTTCCTATGAATAGGTGGACTGAGGGATCGTTTGCCTTGATAAATAAACCATTAACAAACACACAATAATAATAATAATAATAATAACGCATCTCGAGAAGACCCGGGTCCCTGTTGGCTACTTTGACTAAACCCCCAGGCCTGGGGGATGGCGTCACGCCGTCCCCAGTTACCCCAACTCTCTCCCGTGCAGCTCCTGGCGGTCCTCGGAGCGGCTCCCGCCAATCCTGCCCTCTCCCCATCACGGACGTGGCCTGGCTGCGCACGGTTCGGTCTCTCCGACCGCTGGCCATCTCCCCTGGGGAGCTGCTCCCCTGCTCACCCTGCCCACCCCAGTTTCAGGAAACCCACCTAATCTACTCTCCGTGGCGCCAGCTGGCTAAAAACACCGTTATCGCAGGGCCGTCCGCACGGCAGCCCCGCCCTGGTCCGAGTCTCGGTTTAGTCCAGAAAACGTAGACCGGACGGGTGCAGGGCCGGCGACCAGACCTGCCGTTTTGTCCCTACTTAACCGGAACGTGCTCAAGGGCAGTGGCTCCTCTCTTGTTGGAGCAGATACAGCACCCAGTTCCTCTCCTGGCATCTGACCAGGTGGGTGGCCCAGCCAAAGACTGACACATGCCACCTCGGTCCACGCGGGGAACCATCACCGTCTGCACGACTTACTGGATAAATCCAGCCCTTCTCCGCTTTGCTTTCCCTCGCCCTCGGCCCCTGCCGAAGCACTCAGTAGTCTGTCCTGGGACCCACATCCCTGAGGACTGAGTCACAAGCCACCAACCACCTCTAAGGGATCAGACACCAAATAAGATGAGCCTTATGTCCCGACACTGGAGTGATCCTGAGAAGCTCTGTGCAAGACAGATACAGAATTATCATGCATCAAATTCTATGTCCCCATCGACCTAAACGTGAGCATTTCAAGGGGCGTGTTATTCTAGCACAGACTGGTCTTTAAGAAGCGCCGTCTCTACACGCTTCACTTTCACGAAGTGAGCCCTGGTTGCTCAGCAGCGGAGAAAACAGGGCCCAGGACCCTGAGCGGAGCTCAAGTACGATGGGGAGGGGGGAGGGGAGACCAGCACGTGGAGCCAGAGAAACGCCACCCACCACGCGGGCCAAGGCAGGAAACGGGGTTCCCCGCGCTCGGGGGCCTTAATGAGCCAACGCTTCTAGTCCCTCGAAGTGAGTGCTCGTTTTTTTTTTTTTTTCCAGAGCCTGAGCCACGATGTCAGATCACCCCGGGTTGAATCGAGGACCCTCCGTTTTGCAGGCAAGGGGACCTTGCGCTTTTGACTTCCCCAAACCTCAGCTCCCTTTTCCGAGAACCGGGAACGGCAAGTCACCCTGACCGCCCAGGAGTGCTTGAGACAAGATGGGAGGAGGACATCGCACGGTGATCCCAGGCGAGCATTAAGCTGTTACAAATACGGGCCGTGGTGGTGGTGATTACTTACCGTGTTCCCCTGAAAATAAGACGGGGTCTTCTTATATTTATTTTTCCTCAAGAAGACACCGCGGTGCTTATTCTCGGAGCATGTGTTGTTTTCCCCTCCAAGCCTCAGCTCGCGGCACGCACAGGGTGGCCGGGACCCGACAGGGGGAGCCGCCCTTGCTGGTGGGGCTGCCCGCACCTTTCCGGTCACCTCTGGGATAGCAGCTGTCACGACGGGGCGGACGAGAAGGGCTGCTCGTGTTCTTTCCCACTCCGCGACGACACGCACGGGTTGTGCAGACGCGCTGCGCAGCCACGCCCGTCGCTAGGGCTTATTTTCGGGGTGGGGCTTCTATGGCGCACATTCTTAGAAATCCTGCTGGGGCTTATTTCATGAGCAGGTCTTGTTTTCGGGGAAACACGATAGCATTCAACGGTTAATCCCTTTAGTAAGGCAGGGGGTGGGTGGGAACCTTTTCATAAAGGAATCGGCCCCCAGTGCCAATTTCGGGAGCTTGAGATGACACCAGGGTGGAAAAGGCTGGACCACCATGTGACGGGGTCAGACCTTCCCTCCTACATCCCAAGAATGTCCAGCGGCCCCAGAAGAGAAGTCGCCAACACCCAGAGCACACAGGAAGCCTGGAGCACAGCCCCGTGCAGGTCCGTCATGCAGGTGAAAAAGCCAAAGGTCTGAGAGTGGGGAAGGTCCCACAGCCGGCTGGTGGCACTGCCGGGGCAGGACCGACCGTGAGGGTCCTGCCTCTCTCTGCGTCTCGCTGAGCTCTGCAGACCAGGGAAGCCTCGGGTTGCGGGACCCCCATCCATCCCCACCCCCTCCCCTGCAGTTGCTGAGATGCTCAGACCAGCACAGCCCTGGGCCAACCGCAGCCTTCCCTGAGCCTGCAGTGTCAGCTGGAACTCAAGCCCAGCCCAGGAAAACATCTGCTCCAGGGAGAACGGTTCGAAATAATCTAAGGAAGTTTTTAGAAAAAAAAACAAAAAACATGAGGCTCTCTGGCAAAAATCCAGTCCAAAAGGCAAGCTCTGGAATGGAGTGGACGCCGTCTTGGCTTTGGGTCCTAAAGACCCAGGGTGGGTGGAACCACACTCTTGGGGCTGGAGACACTCTGGGGTGGGCCACGGAGAGACGCTTCACCCCGTTTTCGCTCGGCCCCCACCCTGCCCTTTGCAGCCCCCCAAAGCGTGGACTTCCACCAAACCCTTGCAGGGTACGAGTTACCCAGGGCCAAGGGGAATCTGAGGTTCCAAAGAACTCCCTCCTGCTGGCAGGATGCCTAACAGAGGATGCGAGTCTGTCTGGAGAAGTCCAAATGACCGCTCACCAAAATTAAGACGGGCACGCAAAACTTTAGAAGCATGTTAAGCACACACATCATGGGAGTAAATAAGTTTGATGCAGAATCTATAATCTGGATCTCTGGAGATGAAACGTAAAGTCATGTTATCTAACAGTGCATGACATCCTAGCGGCCCACACCTATATTCATATACATACGGATACACGGACGGGTGGAAAGATGGGTAGATTTGTCTCTCATCTGAACAGAGAAGCCCCCAGAAGGGAGCGGATACTGTATATAGAAGCGTGCTTCTCTATTGATTGCGATTGTCTTATTGGAGATGAGCTTTTCTGGGAAAAAAAGAGGTGGTCTTTAAATACACCGAGGAACATGAAATAATGTAGCGATTTATTAAGAGTCTATATTTTAAGTAAAAATTAGAATTCTATTTAAATGGCATTTGGGGAAAGAAAAAAAAAAAAAGTACCAAATATGAGTGAAAAATAGCCAGGCCTATTTTTATTCTTGGCACTGTAACCCAAAGGCTCCAACAAAAACACTCAGCTGAGCAGGATGGGGGAGACGGGGGCTGCTCCTCAGCTTCCAGCCTCCCGCCGTCTCCCCGCTGCACCCCGCAGGACCTAGGGGGTCTCGCTGTGGGGCTCGGAGTGCCTGACCCAACCTCCCCGAGCCCCACTGTGGGATCTCTGTGGGATGGGCACCCACCCACTCTCCTCCTCCGTGCAACAAGCACCAAGCACAGGACCCACAGCCCCGGAATGTGGCGGCTGCTCAACTTTTCGTTCCTTGTGCATTCCCCTCCCTCTTCAGCAGATAATATTCTCCCACAAGCGGAAGACGGATGCAACTTCTCCGACAATGCAAAGAGGATGCAATTTCTCCAAACGCTCAAGAGACACTCTCAAGCAAACGAGCAAAGGAGGTTACGCTGCTCCCTGGTTACTAGTGGCTGGTGGGGGCCAGGCTGCAAACTTAGTAAGTGGGGGCGGGTCTGGCTTTGCCTCTGGAATCTGGTCCCTCCTGGGGTCTCCCGGGCTGAGTTTCTGCATGGTAAGTGCAGGGACGTAGGCACACGCACACACAACCACATCCAAACACACACACACACACACACACACACTTGCACACGGAGGTGGTCTCTTTTTGCAAAGTGTTGTCTTAAAGTGCAACAGCCCCAAACACCTCAGGGTCCTGCACCCTCCCGGGAGCACCAACCACTCCGCTCTCCTGTTTTGGGGCCACCGGGGTCCAGCCCCGTCCATGGCACGCGACGGGAGCCAAGGAGCCTCGGCCGCGACAGTCCCGAAGCTTCGTCTTAATGGTTCCGTTCACCCGAGGGATGCAAGTCCCATTGGCGTGCCTTCGCCTTTTTTATTTAAAAAAAAAAAGGAAGGAAGGAAGGAAGCGTGGGCTCCGCTCAAAAGTCTCCCCGGGTGATAAAGATTACGGCGCGACAATAGAGCGAGACGTGGCCGCCACCGCCCCTCTCTCATCCCCGCTGGACGGTCCCCCCGCACGCTGGGCCATTGTGCACGGGGAAAGGCCCGGCCGGCGGGAAGCCTATGGGTGGCTCACGCGTGTGGCGATAAAATGTAAATGCGCTAGAAAGGTCACCGGCAGAGTGCTCGCTGGCATTGTGGCACTCGGGCCAATTTGCCGCTCGGGGGCATCATCGATGACTCGCGGACACACACCCCCGGCGGCACGCCCACCGCCGATGCGCTTTGTGGCCGCAGCGTCTCGTGGCTTGCGCGTGCAGGCACCTGCAGGCTCTCCTTCTGGCATTTAAGGGCAGCCGGCCGGAGGGAAGAGCGGGGCCCCGCCGTTCCACCCACAATCCTCCTCCGCTGCGGAGGAAAGAGCGTCAGAACTCTGAGCTGGGCTCCCCCCCACGACCCACCCCCCACTCCCCCAGACCCACCCCAGGGGTGGGGGGACCCCCGGCTCTGGCTCCGGAGCAGAAGCCGCCATGCGGGGGCAGGACACGACCAGCCGTGCCCCGTGGCAGGAGGAGGAGACGCCAACCGGCGTCGGGCCACTCAGATGGGGGCAGGACACCCCTCGCCCCGACCCGTGTGAATCCAGCTCGCCCCAAGGAAAGCACCTACCACCATGTTTCCTGGAAAATAAGACAGGGCCTTCTATTTATTTTTCCTCAAGAAGACACCCTAGGGCTTATTCTCAGGGGACGTGTTATTTTTTCTTTTAAGTACGGTACAACCATCTATATCTATTCAAATAGAGTGAAGTCGTCTTCTTCTGGAACATCATCCTCACTCTCCAAGCCCCGAATCCCATCCCGAATTTCTTGCGACTCTGTTTCCTTTAGAACCGTCGGCCCCGATCTCTCCTGTGGAGCCACAGAGCTCTCACGGGGCGGATGAGAAGGGCTGCCCGTCTTCTTTCCCGCCCCGCGACGACACGCACGGGTTGTGCAGACGCGCTGCGCAGCCACGCCCGTCGCTAGGGCTCATTTTCGGGGTGGGGCTTCTACTGCACAAATGCTCGGAAATCCTGCCGGGGCTTGTTTTAGGGGGAGGGCTTACTTTCGGGGGAAACGCGGTAGCTGTGCTGCTCTGCACGCACAGGGCTGGTTTTGCAGCGGGGCGGGAGAGCCAGGGTGAGCAGGCGCAGAGACGGGAGGAAGGGACGTTTGGGGAAGGGGCAGGGCTCCCAGGTGGGCTCCTCTGCAGAGAAGGGCCCAGAGGGGCGACCCCCAAGCCACGCCCATCTCTAGGGCTTATTTCTGGGGTGGGGGCTTCTATCTCGCACATGCTTAGAAATCCTGCTGGGGCTCGTTTTATGGGTTAGGTCTTATTTTCAGGGAAGGGACCTGCTCTGGGGCGGTCACCACCCCTCATGTCCACAGACACCCCGAGCATCCAGTGCACTCAGAACGTCTAGAACCGTGCTGCCCCAGCCCCCGGCTCTACTGCGGCATGCCCTAACCGTCGTTTCCTCCCCCTAAATGACCTTGCGGCCTCCCCTCGCTCCCCCATAGGCAGTCCCGGGGCCATGCGCCGAGGACCTTGCACGCTCGGTTCACCGAGTCTTACTGAGCACCTGCTCTGCGCGGCCCCTTTGACCTGAGGCCATCAAGTCTCAGCCCGCAGGCGCGGAAGGGACGGGACAAGCAGGCGTGTAGATCATCAGGTGCCTCCCTCCTTCCTCCCCAAGGAGGGAACACTAAGAGCCTGAAAGGGACTTCTGCAAAGGAGAGCCAGTGCGAGGGGCAGGGGGGGAAAGATTCACGGAAGAGGTGGCAACCCAGGTGAGTTTGATCAAGGTGCAGCGAGAGTTTGACGAGAGGGGACAGAGGGCAGACAGGGAATGCGTGAATCCAGGATGGAGCAGGGTCGGGGGGGAAAGAGGAAAGGGGGCACCCACGGGAAGGGCAGCCCCAGGCTCGCGCCTGGAGACCGGGCTCCCCAGGAGCTCGGGAAAGCGCAGACTCCTTCTCGACATGCTCACCCAGCAGGTACTGAACGCATCCGGGCATCGTTACCGAGGCTGTTGGCAGGATGGGCAAGGGACTAAATCACCACTGCAACGGGTTCCTGACGCTTTGGGCTACTGTTCCCGGGATACACGCCTGCCGCCACCGTCACCTAAAAAGCCTGCCCCTCTCCAGCCTGCCACGACGACCGGAGTCTCCTGCAGTGACTCTCGCGGCCGCGGGTCCTCCTTCCCCTGAGTCGGACCCTCCCTCCTCTGCCACGCCCCGGCCCACGGCCTCAACAGGGAATCCCAGCCTGGCCGGCCCCTCCGAGCTAAAAGGATCACCTTTATCCAGAGACCCCCATATGCGGCACCCCGGGCTGAGACAGAGCGGGACACTGGTCCCAAGTTCTGTCTCGGCCGTGCAACCCGGGACAGGTCCTTTCTGCCCTGTGGGCTCGGTTCCCTGTATCTATGAGAGATCGTATCTGCATATTTTCTCCCCGCCGGAGGGATCTAAGGTTTTACAGTCTCCGTTTGACACGGCAGCAAGCCTGCCTGTTTGTTCAGAGGCTGACTTAGTTTCCCTCTCCTCCCGGACCTCAGCATCTCCTTTGACGTGCCACAGAGTCTCTACCTTCTTTATCTCTCTACGCGGAGGCTCCGCAAAGGGTGAGCCCAGTTCAGTAAATGTAACGCGGGAAGTGCAAATGGTTTGCGTGGTTTGCTCCATGCCCCAATGTCATCAATACAAAAATAGCCAGGGCAGGCCTTCCGACTCCCGGCCAAGATCACAGTCACCTGCTGAACAGCTTTTGGCCGTAATGTTTACTCAGAGGAAATGTGTGCAAAACCTAGAAGTTAACTGTGGGAATTGCTCCTGCCTCCCGTTCTTGTGATGTGGTCTGATGGAAGATGGAAGGATGGAAGGACGGAAGGAGAGAAGGAGGGAAGGGTGGGAGGATGGAAGGATGGAAGGGTGGAAAGATGGAAGGGTGGAAGGTTGGAAGGGTAGAAGGATGGAAGGGTGGAAAGATGGAAAGGTGGAAGGATGGGAGGATGGAAGGGTGGAAAGTTGGAAAGGTGGAAGGATGGGAGGATGGAAGGGTGGAAAGTTGGAAAGGTGGAAGGGGAAGGGTGGAAATATGGAAGGGTGGAAGGATGGAAGGGTGGAAGGAAGGGTGGAAGGATAGAAGGGTGGAAGGATAGAAGGGTGGAAGGTTGGAAGGGTGGAAGGATAGAAGGGTTAAAGTTTGGAAGGAAGGATTGAAGGGTGGAAGGATGGAAGGATGGAAGGATGGAAGGGTGGAAAGTTGGAAAGGTGGAAGGATGGGAGGATGGAAGGGTGGAAAGTTGGAAAGGTGGAAGGATGGGAGGATGGAAGGGTGGAAAGTTGCAAAGGTGGAAGGATGGGAGGATGGAAGGGTGGAAGGTTGGAAGGATGGGAGGATGGAAGGGTGGAAATATGGAAGGGTGGAAGGATGGAAGGGTGGAAGGAAGGGTGGAAGGATAGAAGGGTGGAAGGATAGAAGGGTGGAAGGTTGGAAGGGTGGAAGGATAGAAGGGTTAAAGTTTGGAAGGAAGGATTGAAGGGTGGAAGGATGGAAGGATGGAATGATGGAAGGGTGGAAGGATTGAAGGGTGGAAGGATGGAAGGATGGAAGGATAGAAGGGTGGAAAGGTGGAAGGATGGAAGGGTGGAAGGATTGAAGGGTGGAAGGGTGGAAAGGTGGAAGGATGGAAAGGTGGAAGGATTGAAGGGTAGAAGCATGGAAGTTTAGAAGCATGGAAGGATGGAAGGGTGGAAGGATGGAAGGGTGGGAGGATAGAAGGGTAGAAGGATGGAAGAATGGAAGAGTGGAAGGGTAGAAGCATGGAAGGGTGGAAGGATGGAAGAGTGGAAGGGCAGAAGCATGGAAGGGTGGAAGGATGGAAAGGTGGAAGGGTGGGAGGATGGAAGGGTAGAAGCATGGAAGTTTAGAAGCATGGAAGGATGGAAGGGTGGAAGGATGGAAGGATGGAAGGGTGGGAGGATAGAAGGGTAGAAGGATGGAAGAATGGAAGAGTGGAAGGGTGGAAGGATGGAAGGGTGGAAGAATGGAAGAGTGGAAGGGTAGAAGCATGGAAGGGTGGAAGGATGGAAAGGTGGAAGGGTGGGAGGATGGAAGGGTGGAAGGATGGAAGAATGGAAGAGTGGAAGGGTAGAAGCATGGAAGGGTGGAAGGGCGGAAGGACCTATGGAGCTGACCCGCCCCTGGAAACTGAGCCGGAAGCTCACGTGGGTATGGTCAGGAGCACCCCCACTGCTCACACTCTGGAAGCCAGGTCGAGCCGGTCCTCACACCTTCCAGACAGCAGATGCACCCCAGCCTTCCCCAGGAGCCCTCAAAATGCAACTGGAAACAAGAGGAAGGGCTGCAGGAATCCCTGAGACAGGGCAAGAAGCCTGGCGGGTCTCGGGGAGCCCAGGGCTCCTGGGGTAACAGCTGCTGCCGGGGTGCAGACTGTGGGCTCGCTGGGCTACTGATGTCACCTCCCATGGCCCAGACACAACTGCCCCTCCCAGGGGGCTCCCCCCGTCCTCACGTCTCTGCCTGCCCTTGTCTGTCGGTGCAGATCCCAAGCCAACCCTCCGCTCAACTCAGAATCAAGTCTTCGGATTTTTTTTTTTCTTTTTCTGAGTAATGTTTCTATTAATACACACAACTAATTATTCACATGTTCTGGACTTTTATTTTTTTTTTTTAAGGAAGGGTTTTTCTTTTTTTTAATAATTTTTTATTTTTTTTATTTTAGTAAAATAGCTAAATGAGGGGGTAGGGGTGGGGTTGAGCGGAAAAGGCCCAGGGACCTTTCTCTCTCCGCAGGGACCGCCCCCTGCGTGGGTCCGGGAAGAGTTGCGAGCTCCCAGGTACCAGGAGGATCACAGAAAACCGGAGCCCGGCCTACAGCGGAGATGCTCAGCACATCCGTTCTGCCTGACGCAGCTCGGCATCCGGAACTTTCCGGAGCCTGCGGGGAGCTGCTCTCTGCAGAGCCTGGTCCTGGGGAACAGCCACGAAGCAGAGCTTAAGGGAACTCAGCATCGCGATGTGGTTTTTATTTTTTATTTTTTTTCCCCCAGAGTGCTCAGAACGTCTCTGACCAAACACAGCTAAAGGCTGAGGTCTGTCTCTAAAGGACCGAGAGGGTTCCAAAGACCCCTCAGTGCCGTGACAAATGCAGAGCTTGAATGTCTACCACCTGGATGCTCTGAGAGGCTCCAAATTATGAATTTGGTTTATTCCCCTTCTTCTTCTTCCCCTTGGTCTATGTGTCTAGGAAATGAGCCTTTCCATCCAGCAAAGCTTGTCACATTTTCAATTTCTGTGCTAAGTAAAACAACAAAAAGTGAATTAGTGTTGCATATGTAATGGACATTGGGAGGGGGGGAGGGAATCTGAAGGAAATTCTATCAAAGCCCACTGCCTGGTTACCTTGTTCTCAACACGGGCATCCCTGTCTCTGAAGCAAAACCTTACATCTTCCCTAACAAAGGTTTGACGTTCGCCGAAATGTCAGCCGAAGTTGCCAGAAACACTTGCTTCGTGGCTGATGACCATGAGTAAGGAGAAGGAGTCTTTGTGACACATGCTTCCATTAGCACACATACACAGAAGGGACGGGAAGAAAAAAAAAAAAAAAAAGAAACCTAAAAAAAAAAAAAAAAAAAAGTGAGTAATAGCAAGGCAGATATTTAAGGAAAGCAATGATTGAACTTTAAAAAAATACTGCAGACTCAAAATGCTGGCGGCAGACTGCTATTTTAACCGAAGCTGCTGATTTCTGAGAGGTCTTCTGCTTTTACATATTTGCCTCTTGCAAATGTTGGGCGTTGATGGGGCTGAGCTAGGTGTGGCCGGCTTTGAAATCCAAGCCACCCCCCCCAGCCCCAGCCCCACCGGGGCGTCCACGGGTCCGTGAACCCCTCCCGCCAGGGGCTGGCTAGTCAGAAGCAGAACTGGCTAGTTGGGAAACTACCCTAGAAGGGTGCTTTATCTCGGCCGCATTTAAAGGATTTACCTATCTACCCCACTGCAGACCCTCTGGTTGAGTAGGAGCCAACAGCATATGATTGTGTTAATTAATCTGCTATTGTGAGCAGGGGAGCAGCTGCAGCCGGCTCGTGGATGCGTTGTCAAAAGAAAACAATGTCATGTTAAGCCTCCGTCTGCATGCTCTGTTACAAAGAAGGTTTATGAGAAGTTAAATTCATAAATCACAGATCATGTTTTATAATAATAATAAATAATATCTGACCTTTAAGAGGAAGGTTCGAGTGTTCTTAATTTCCCCTTGAAATGTGCTCTGATACCCGATACACGCTTCACCCCCCGACGCTTTGTTTTGAAAACAAACATTCCCCAGAAATGATGGGGGGAGAGCAAGGGGGTGGCGGTGTGGGGGGGGGGAAGGAGCCGTAGAAATGACCCCTGGCCGCCGCACGAGATACATGCCATTGTAGCGCTCACAAAGATCAGAGCCCAAAATATCAAGTTAAAAGAAAAACTTGTTGGCGGGCGTCCAGCGCCTCACTCATATAATAAAAACGCGGTCTCTAATACCACACAGAGAGGGAGAGAAAAGGGACATTCATTATGGGGAGCACACATATTATTTACATGGGCTTTATCTTTCCGTGTGCAGATAAGGCTGGGAGAGCGCCTTGCGGTCCCGTGAATGTCCCTGCGTGGTCCAGCCTTCCCGTCCCGCCCCCCTCCCCGTCCCCCTCCCAAGCCTCACCCGAAACACCGCACCCCTATATCCCGGGAGTGCCCGGGGAGGCGAAGGAAGATGGACTCAGACAAAGGAACTAGAACCCCGTGTCCTGGTCCTCAATCTAGAGCAACAAACTGTATGTAGCAGCAAAAGTCGGGGTGGCGGGGGAAACACGCAAGAGGGATCGAGGAGTGGAAAGTTGGACTGTGGCTAACGGGATTTTTATAAAGAATAAAGTCTCGTGCACTTAAAAAAAAAAGCACTTAAAAAAGGAAAGAAAAAGAGAAAGAAATTGTTGAGTTCCCCCTCATTGGAACTGAGGAGAGGAGTCCCCTTCATGTGAGGCGAGTAATGTCATCTCATCCGACCCCGAACTGGCTTGGGGGACACGGAATGCCCAAACCCAGCACTTCTAGCACCCGTTAGTTTAAAAGAATCTTTCCCTTAGCACGCCGGGCCCGGATATGGCTCGATTTCTGTTCTCCTCCATCTTTAAAGGAAAAGTGCATTTGAAGAAAAAAAAAAAGAAGAAGAAGAAGATGATGATGATGATGATGATGAAGAACTGCTCGCCTTCGGAGCGTTGGGAGGAAGTGGGTCTGGCCGTGCGCTCCTTCCCTCCGTGCTGGGAGATCAAAGGGCAGCTATTTTTAGCTATGGATCGGCATTGTATTGCCAGGTTCCTGCATCGACCCCAGGTCACCGGAGGAGGACTCCGGGGCTCCCCCCACCCCACCCCCGGCAACCCCCTCCACCCCCCGGCAAACGCCACGGCGTCCCCGGCTGCAGCTCGAGCGCCCCGGAAGACGAACTTGGAAGAATAGTCTTAACCTAGAAAAATTTACCGGGGCGGGAGAGGGATGGGGAGCAGCCTCCTCCTGGCTCATTCTGTTCACCCTTGCGCTCAGGTTAAAGGAACAATTCCCGCGGAGCGAGAGACTTCCTGAAAGGTGCTTTTGGAGATGCTGTTTTAAGGGAGTTTAAGGGGAGGGAAATTGTAATCATCCCAAACGCACTTTCCCTTGAGTCAGGATTGCACCAGCTCAGGAAGGCCGGCAGAATCATTCTCTCTGGCCACATCAAGCCAGGGTTCTCTCAAAGGTCCCTGGTAGACACTCCTAGTACTTAAATACTCTTCTGATTGGAATTTTTTTTTTGGAGACAGAGTCTCGCCCTGTTGCCCGCGCTAGAGTGCCGTGGCACCAGCCTAGCTCACAGCAACCTCCAACTCCTGGGTTCAAGCGATCCTCCTGCCTCAGCCTCCCACAGGCATGCGCCACCGCGCCCGGCTAATTTTTTCTACATATGTTTTTAGTTGTCCAGCTAATTTCTTTCTATTTTTTTTTTTTTTTTTTTTAGTAGAGACGGGGGTCTCGCTCTTGCTCGGGCTGGTCTCGAACTCCTGAGCTCGAGCGATCCTCCCGCCTCGGCCTCCCAGAGTGTGGCTCTCGTTGGATTTTGCACATATACTCCCTCCCACCCCGGACCCTCCCCCCGCCCCCCCGCGTCCCAACCTGGGTCCTGTGTCTCCACTGCCTGCCCACTGCTGTTCCCTGCTAACACCCCCGAGCACGGCCGTGCCCGGCAAGCAGCTGGCCCATTAGTCACTGGGCCGGGGAACGCCCGGCAAACAAAGTCTTCATTATTACCAACTTTTACATTTTTCCCTTCCAAATCCAATTTCTTTTTTTTTTTTTTTTTTTGCATTCAAATTTAAAAGCCCATCTTTTTTCTTATACTCAAATAAAAACTCTTCAGTGGGCCAATCCCAAATACTTGACATTTCCCGGAGTTGTATCAAGGCAAAAGACATCACAGACTCGGAGAGCCTCGGGGCATGCTTAGGAGAGAGTGCCCTTTGGCTGACAATGGCGCCTTATTGCTGCTTGCAGGAAGAGCAAGTGGGAGAAGGAAGAAAATGCCCACTGCCGGCCAGCGCCGGGGCCTGTTTCTCTCTCAGCGCTGGACGTTTATCTCCGCGGCAAGCAGGGAGGGCCCACGGTGGCCCTGCAAAGTTGACACTTGACGGCACTATGTTTGTTTTTTTCCCCCCCAAGTATTATGGGGATGCCGATATTTCTGGTTATGTGGGTTGCTTTTGGAATGCTCGAGTCAGGGCGAAAAGATGTGCCCACCTGCTGGGACCGAGAAGGGGTGCAACCTCCAGCGAGGAGCAAAACGGAAACCCGTGGTCCCTGTTCTCTTTCCCCGGCAAGTTAAGCGAGGGTGTGAGCCGGCCCCATTCCTCCACAGACCTCTGCTTTTCTCATCTGTAAAATGAAGAGCTCAACAACGACACGGAGCTTTTCCCAGAGAAGAAAGGGTCTGTAGAGTCTAAAATGTTCACTCTGAATATTTATGACTCTTTCATCCCGATTGAAGAAAACTCGCCTAGTAGGATCTTCTCCCGCTAGCCATGGGGAGTCAGCCACCCTTCCAGGGCTCATCAGGAAAGGATGAAGTGAGGATTGTGTTTACTCAGCAACAAAACTATTTCCTGGTCTAACAAGAGGTCAACTTGGTTTAAAAAGAAAAAGAAAAAAAAAAAAAGATGTTGGCAATGGCTTTTATACTCCGATAATCAGCGTTTTTCTCTGCATCGAGTTCTCACTCACTCGGACCAAGTAAAATCAAAAGTTTAACTCAGGCCGGGGTGTGGTGGCCCGCGCCCGTAATCCCAGCACTCTGGGAGGCCGAGGCGGGAGGATCGCTCGAGCTCAGGAGTTCAAGACCGGCCTGAGCGAGAGCGAGACCACCCCCGTCTCTACCAAAAATAGAAAAATTAGCCAAAACAGGACACAGCAGCATACGAGCAAGTGCCGTGTTGGCGATTTGAAATCTGTTCTACTTGCTTAGCTTCTTAAACAACCTTTTTGCCTTTTATTTACGAAAGTAATTCCACATCCGTTGTAGAAATTTAGAAAACAAAGGCATAAGAAGAAAACGAACATCAGTTCTGATTCTATCGCCTATGGCTATCGATAAATGCTTTTATAGATTCCTTTCTAATCATTTTTATTTAAATACGATTAAAAATACATACATTCAAACACAAACAAAACAGAAATCCCATACAGTTTTATATCCCGTTATTTCTCAACGTAACATCGTGGGCATGTTTGGAAGTCGTCGTTCATCAATGCACGATTGCTAACGGCTGCAGACAAAGTCACACATGGCTGGAACTTCCTTCGAGTTTCTGTGTTTTGTTTCCGGTCTCCCGCTTAACCGAGCTCCCCGTGACGGATGGGCCTGGTCCCCTTGGGGTTGGGGACTCTGTCTTGGAGACACATCGCTCCCTGGCCCCAGGGTCCAAAAGAGACCCAACGCAGCTAAGCCTTGGGAGGTTTCCGGCCCTGCAATTAGCAGCCCTGGCACTTAAAGAGGCCCTAATGCTTCGGGGACTGGAAGTGAGGTGTAAGATGAAGAATGATAACAACTCAACATGAGCCGACTTTAAGAGCACCGTGAAAGCCATAAGCCGATCTCCAAGAAAAAAGAAGGCGTCTTGCTTAAAAAACACATTGGCGGCAGACCGAAGTCTTGGCCTCTCACCAGCTCCGAGGGGAGAAGGAAGAGACCCCGAGTCCGCAGCCCAGAACTTTCCCCGGGGCAGACGCCCCGAGCGCACCCCTCCACCTGCCCTCTGCACCCCGATTTTCCTTCCTCCCAGCAAAGAGGGGGGCAGAGTTAACACCACACCATCGAGGCGTCCACGTGCTTTAATGCCAGGAAGCATCTGCTGAGACCCTCAGCTTATTTATGTTTTCATACCCAATAGCTAAATAGTTTTTTACCTTTTGAGTTTTTGAAGTGAATAATAATATCTACTCCTTGCGGAAGGGAAGCACTCACCACCTCACACAACGAAAGACTAAGGGAGAAAAAAGAGACATCTCACCCCAGCGCGAGGGACGCACCAGCCGGGAATGAGTTCAACGGGAGCCCCTCGGGCGGAGTGGCGGGATGGGACGGGCACCTGCAGAAGCCAGGCTGAGGGGCGCCCGGAGGCGACCAGGACGAGGAGAGCTGCAGGGGTTCAGGCCTCCGAGAAACCCTAACGGGCCACTGATGTTGCCAAGCCCAGGATTCAAAGACAAAAAGGAGGCAGCCCGTGTGCACGGTGAGTAGCACTGGGTAGATGCATCTGGCTCCAGGCTGGGTCCATCCATAAAAGCACCGGGTGGGTCCCCGTGATGCCCACCCCAGACTGGGAGGGAAGCAGGTGTCCCGTCCCCTAAAGAAAGTTCAAACAGGACCCAGGCCCAGGCAGGCGGGCGGGCGGGCGAGGCCGCCTACAAACCTGCGAGCTGCCCCCGGTGCTGGCAAAAGCCGGGTAGTATTTCTGGAGCGCGCCGGCCGCGTCCTGGTATTTTAAGCCCAGAGTTTTATTGCCGCTGAGACCATACAGTTGAAAAAAGGAAATTGAACAGCCTCCTCTCTAAATCATCTGATTTATAGAAATTGAAATTGATTCATATAATTGGAGACCACTAATTATAGGAGTGGGGGAAGAAAGATTGTATGCCAAAGTTCTAATTGCTGGACCATCCAAGTTAGTCAAGATTTGTTTCGGGGAGCGGAGGGGAAAAAAAAAAAATAACACAAAAACGTGCCGTTTTTCTCTGCGTGCGGGATGCCAGGGGGCGGGCGAACGGTGTCTCTCCCCGTCCTCGCTGCAGGTCTTTGAAGGGGACGACACGTTGGACCTTCCCAAGACGTGCCGGGGGCGGGGGGGGGTTCAGTTTCCTAATGCTCGCTTTTTAAAACGTTTATGGAAGTCACGCCATACGTCATAAAATAAGCAGACAAAAGAGAGACGGAGACAGAGGACTGGGAAGGCTTCACAGGTGCATGAACGCCTTCAAGCCCCCCACGGCAATCGTTTCGGGTTTCTCCTCACTGCTTTCCTGCCCACGGCTCCCCACGTCCCCCCCCCACCCGCCCCGGCCCCCACTCAGCTGTGCTCCTCGCCTTTGTCCCTGTGCACCCCACCCTGCACCCTGGCCCCCGCAAACCAGCCTTGTCAGGAGCCCTGGTCCCACGAAATGCCCCCCCGTGCCATGCATTTCAGCCCAATTCCCGTTTTAACTTTCCACATGTTAAATGGTGCTGTGATGGACATTTCCACGCAGATAGCTTTTCTCATACTTTGGACAAGGGTCTTAAAATAGATGCTCAGAAGCAGGATGACCGGGTCAACAAGATGGACACTCCTGAGAGCTACTGGCAAACTAACTGTCTTCCATGGGTGGGGGGGGGGTTTCCACCGTTCTGAATGCCACCAGTGGGACGGGGAGTCCTGGCTCCCTGTATCCCCTGGGAACCAGCAGTTTTGGGTTTTGATGTTTGCTGTAATTCGACAGAGCAAAAACGGAAACTGGTTCTTTCTTTGAGCCCGTAATTTCTAAATACAGGAGCAGATGATCTGTGTTCCCTGTATTGACCGTGCTTCCCCGAAAATAAGACAGGGTCTCTTCTATTTATTTTTCCTCAAGGTGACACCCTAGGGCTTATTCTCAGGGCATGTGTTATTATTTTCCCCTCAAAGCCTCAGCTCGCAGCACGCACAGGGTGGCCGGGACCCGACAGGGGGAGCCAACCTTGCTGGTGGGGCTGCCCGCACCTTTCCGGTCACCTCTGGGACAGCAGCTGCCACGACGGGGCAGATGAGAAGGGCTGCTCGTCTTCTTTCCCGCCCCGCTACAAAATGCACGGGTTGTGCAGACGCGCTGCGCAGCCACACTCGTCGCTAGGGCTTATTTTCGGGGTGGGGCTTCTATGGTGCAAATGCTTAGACATCCTGCCAGGGCTTATTATATGGGTGGATCTTATTTTGGGGGAAACACAGTAGTAGTTGTATCTCCTCTTAGTGAATTCTAGGCACTCGCCCTTCATCTGAACCAAGGAAATGTTGGGGAGCACTGGGGCTACGTAGACCAAAAACAGGTAAGTGATTATAGAAAGCACCTGTGTCACTTGTAGACCGACAGCCCCTCCCTTTCCTGGGGAATTAAAGTGACGCCACCACCCCCTGTCCCCTCCCCCCATGGACACGGGTGACTTCCCTGAGCTCTGAGC
This sequence comes from Microcebus murinus, assembly GCF_000165445.2. Classification (NCBI taxonomy): domain Eukaryota; kingdom Metazoa; phylum Chordata; class Mammalia; order Primates; family Cheirogaleidae; genus Microcebus; species Microcebus murinus. Next base: position 28,835,305 of record NC_033681.1, read on the forward strand.
AGCCTCCCAGCCTCTGCCTCTCTGAGGCCAACTTCTGTCCCTGTGGGATCTCCAGGTTGACAAATAGGATAAAAGCAGCTTGGAACATCTTCCTCAGAAATTTGACTTTTTTTTTTTTGCTAATGAGGTAGACTAAATTAGAAAAAAATAAAACACCTGAAAATGTGACATTGATCGGGAACAATTAAACAAAACCAACAATAGCTTGGTTTTTCTAGTATACAACCCTTATAGCACTTTACGAACAAAGTAATTAATCCTCACAACAAAGAAAAGATACTGCCCCCCTTTTCCGGAGTCCCAGAAAAATCAAGAGCCGTTGCATGAGGGCCGCAGTGTTTGCTAAAGAGACCAAGAGAAGATGAAAGAAGGAGGGAGGGAAAGAAGGAAGGAGGGAGGGAGGGAGGAAGAAAGGAAGGGAGAGAAAGGGAGAAAGGGAGAAAGGGAGAAAGGGAGAAAGAAAGAAAGGAAGGAAGGAAGGAAACAAAGAAGAAAGAAAGAAAGAAAGAAAGAAAGAAAGAAAGAAAGAAAGAAAGAAAGAAAGAAAGGAAGGAAGGAAGGAAACAAAGAAGAAAGAAAGAAAGAAAGGAAGGAAGGAAGGAAGGAAGGAAGGAAGGGAAAAGAAAAGAAAAGAAAAGAAAGGAAAAGAAAAGAAGGAAAGAAAGGCAAAGAAAGAAAGAAAAAGGAAAGAAAGGGAGGGAGGGAGGAAAGAAAGAGAGAAAGAAAGAAAGAAAGAAAGAAAGAAAGAAAGAAAGAAAGAAAGAAAGAAAGAAAGAAAGAAAGGAAGGAAGGAAAGGAAAAGAAAAGAAAGAAAAGGAGGAAGGGAAAGAAAGAAAGAAAGAAAAGGAGGAAAGGAAAGAAAGAAAGAAAGAAAGAAAGAAAGAAAGAAAGAAAGAAAGAAAGAAAGAAAGAAAGAAAGAAAGAAAGAAAGGGAGAGAGGGAGAGAGGGAAAGAGAGAGAGACAGAGAAAGAAAGAAAGAAAGAAAGAAAGAAAGAAAGAAAGAAAGAAAGAAAGAAAGAAAGAAAGAAAGAAAGAAAGAGAAAGAAAGAAAGAAAAGAAAGGAAGGAGGGAGGGAAAGAAAGAACCAGAAGAGAGAGAGAGAGAGAGAAAGCCCATTCCTAGCTCAAGGGACTCAGAGTCCGCAGGGCGGTGAGCTTGGGCGGCCGGACGCGTCCAGCACAGGTCAGCCCACAGGGACAAAGTAGATTCGCAGCTGCCGCGGGCTGGGGTTGGGGAGCTGGCAGTGGACAGCTAGAGGTTGCAGGGCATCTTTTGGGGGGATGACAAACACGCTCTAAGATTGATTGTGGTGAGGGCTCCACTACTCTCTGAATATACTAAAAACCACCGAGTTATACACTTTGCTGGGTGAACTGTCTGGCATGTGAATTATTTGTCAATAAAGCTGTTACCAAAAAAAAAAGAAGAAGAAGAAGAAGAAACCAGCTAGAGGCTTGCAGGAAACCATGGAGTGAGGGAAAGGGGCAGGAGGGGACCATCGTGAGCCCAGAGAAAGGAAGAGCCTGGGGCAAGACCTGATAGGTTGAAAGACCCCCCGAATGAGAGGAAGCACGGTCTATAGCTGAATGTGAATTTCTGGAACATTCATCCACTCAACGAAGCATGCTGGGCGTGTCCCAGGTGGCCGGGTATAGGAGGAGCCACGTAGCGTGGTGCAGTGCACGGTGGATGGGTGGGCTGGTGCCACCGAGACTTGGGGACAGGGGGACAGCTGCCAGAGGGGTCTGTGCAGGGAGGCAGGAGTCCGCCCCACCAAAACCGGGTGCGGGGACAGGGAGAGACAGCCACAGGGACGGGCAAGGACTGGCCCCTGCAAGCTCCGTGTCAGACCGTGGCCTCTCTCTCTAGGGCCACGGGTTGCATGAAACTGGGAAGTGGCATGATTAGGCTTGACAGTTAGGTAGATCTTTTTTTTTTTTTTTTTTTTTTTGAGACAGAGCCTTACCCTGTTGCCCGGGCGAGAGTGCCGTCAGCCTAGCTCACAGCAACCTCAGACTCCTGGGCTCAAGCGATCCTCCTGCCTCAGCCTCCCGAGTAGCTGGGACTACAGGCATGCACCACCATTAGCCTGGCTAATTTTTTCTCTATATTTTTAGTTGGCCAATTAATTTCTTTCTATTGTTTGTAGAGACGGGGTCTCGCTCTTGCTCAGGCTGGTCCGGAACTCCTGACCTCGAGCGATCCGCCCGCCTCGGCCTCCCAGAGTGCCGGGATGACAGGCGTGAGCCACCGCGCCCGGCCTCCGTTAGGTGGATCTTCCCAGGAATTTGGGGAGCGCCGGTTTGGACAGCAGAGCGAGCTACAGGGACAGAGGCCAGACAAGAGACAGGCTCAGGAGGGAAAACCGTGACGATCTGAAATAAGTCACTGGCTTGGGGACGGAGTGGGGTAAATGCGAGAGTTACTTAACCACTTCGGTACGACACTCACCGGCCGCGAAACCTCGCCCACACCCGGCACTCACAGTCCCCACAAAGATCTGTGCCGTGCGTGGACGACGCGTCCGTCTTGCCCTTGTGTGACGAGGAAAGCTTGAGAGCACCGAGAGCTTGTGCTACTTTACAGGCAGCTTTTCTTGCAACGTAAATCAGAACAGGTAACATAGACACGTATGCTTTCATGACATTATTTTTAAATGTTCACAATTTTATTTTGATGAATGAAAAATTAGAAAAGTCATATTACGGCTGCCGGCTAAAGTCGCTGTGCGTGTTCATCTGTGGCTGTCGGCCACAGTCGACGCTGGTACCGAAGTGGTTAAGAAGCAGAAAGGCAGGTCTCCCTGGGGGTTTTGGGGGGGGGCGTCACCGTGGCGACCTCCTGGGCACCCCGGTCCGTGGATGGGTGGGGAGCGGGGAATGCCAGACACCAGGCTGGGGAGCGCAGGAGAAGAAATCCACCTGCAGGCAGGTGTTCGGGACCTGCTGAGTTATAAATGACGGCAGCTCATGGTAGAGACCTCAGGACATTAGAGCCGGTCCCAGCTGGGACTCTGATGGGTGTCAACAAGGGAGAGAGGGCCCCGTCCCCCACTCCGAGGCCACCTGACCCTGCTGAGTGACCTCGTGTCCTGCTGGTCCCAAAACACAACAGGTGCGACCCAGAGGGAAGGGAGTGTGGGAGGGAGGGACCCCCACATGCACATAAGGAAGGGAACGGTCAAGAAGGGCGCTGGTCCAAATGAGCCGGGCGCTGGGCCCACAGAACATTAAACAGAACCTCGTGGGTGAGGCCGGGCTGAAGCCTGGTGGGCAGGAGGCGGAAGGTGGGCTACCCCCGGTCGCCAGGGCTCCTGGGTCCCAAAGAACCGACCTGGTGGAAGAGGTCAGGAGTGGTGTTCTTGGGACCCCGGGTGGCCGAGGCTGGCAGCATGCGAGAGAAGCCACCCGTGAGCCCAGGGAGCAGGGACAGAAGTGGTATCACTGTGAGCCACCCGGGTGGGGGAAACAGGTGGCTTCCTGCAGACGAAAACCCCAGTTCAACCAGGTGGGGGGCGGGCTGACGGGAACTCTCCGTGTCTGACCGTACGTTAGCCTTATAAAGCCAAGGACCAAACCTCACTGGGAGGAACGGAGACCACCACCGTCATTCTGATCCATCTGGCAAGATCCTGACCTATCTTTACGACCACCTCATCTTCCACACCATGGAGAAAATAATTAGGGGATTTTCCTTTAACTCTACATTTTGTTCTAACTAATGAGGAAGAGCTATAAAAGTGAAGGCAGAAGAAAAAAAAAAAAAGAAGAAGAATCAGGACAGCTACAGTTACGTTGTCTTAGAGTTCCCCAGACCCTGGTGGGTTAGGTCAGGCAGTATGGGGTCGCGGTGGTGGACAGGAGGTTTCAAGCACAGCGTTGGAGTGAAACAGACACGGGCTGGGATCCAAGCTTCCAGCACATCCTGTGTGGCACCGGAGAAATTACTTGACATCTCTGAACCTCAGATCTCCATTGGTCCCTAGAACAGGGGTCCTCAAATTTTTTAAACGGGGGGGGCCAGTTCACTGTCCCTCAGACCATTGGAGGGCCGGACTATATGGTTTAAAAAAAAAAAAAACAAAACTATGAATAAATTCCTATGCACACTGCACATATCTTATTTTGAAGTAAAAAAAACAAAGGGTCAAAAACACCCACCATGTGGCCCATGGGCCGCAGTTTGAGGACACCTGTCCCTAGAGGATAAAACCAGTGCTGATCTCAAACAGCTGAGATGAGGATTAAATCCACTTAAAAGAGTGAGCACACCGCCTCGCATTTTTTTCTTTTAAAGAACTCAGTTAATGTTTGTAATTAATCGTTAACCAACGTGTATCCTAAATTTTAAAATGCCAGGGCTCAAAACACTTGGAGTGAGGAAAGGTAGGATACCGGGGCGTAAGGGTTTAGGGACGCATTCATCGGGAATCCTAAACATGAGTAGTGGGGGCTGAAATGCCCTTACCTTTAGCCCAGGCCAAGGGGGCAAAACATTATTAAGGACAGCTACCGCGTTTCCCCAAAAATAAGACCCACCCGTAAAATAAGCCCCAGCAGGATTTCTAAGCATTTGTGCAATAGAAGCCCCACTCCGAAAATCAGCCCTAGTGACAGGCGTGGCTGGGCAGGGCGTCTGCACAACCCGTGCGTGTGGTCGCCGGGAGGGAGAGAAGACGAGCAGCCCTTCTCATCCGCCCCGTGAGAGCTCTGTGGCTCGGCAGGAGAGATCGGGGCCGACGGTTCTAAAGGAAACAGAGTCACAAGACATTCGGGATGGGATTCCGGGTCTGGAGAGTGAGGATGATGTTCCAGAAGAAGACGACTTCACTCTATTTGGATCAATGTAGATGGTTGTACCGTCCTTTAAAAAAATTAACACATGCCCTGGCAATAAGCCCTGGGGTGTCTTCTTGAGGAAGTATAAAGACCCTGTCTTGTTTTCGGGGAAACCGGGTACAAAGCCCTTTCTGAAAGTTCAATTCGGAGCAGGAACAGAGACGGAGGAAGGAGCTACAGTGTCCCGCAGGGGCTGGGCCGCCACGCTGCCCCCCGTTCCAAGAGGATGGGGTGTCTGTCGGCTCAGCGAGGGGAGGGTCCCCAGGAAGGAGGAGGGAGGGACCCGGTCACCGGTGAGGGCGGGAGACAGACGGAGAAAGAACATCCCCAGAGAGACCGTGTCCGCTCGGCCAGAATTCCCGGACTCCCGACTCCTGAGTCCCACGTCGCGAACCCGGAGAACTCGTCACGGCCACGCTGAGCCCCTGTGCGGTGACGTTTGAGGGACTGAGCAGAAAGTGAAGGCTAAACCCTGCAGGCCGCGCACAAGTGACCCCAAGACCGACTTCGGCACTGACTCTCGCTTTCTAGAAGGAGTCGGGGGTAGAAAACCTCGAAGCCGGAGCAGCGCCCCGAGAGCCCGGCGCGCGCGCGCCCTCAGGACCGGCCTGATCCAGAACCGCGCGCCAGACACGGCGGGGCTGCGCTTCGAAGGGGCGTTTGGATTTCCGTGGGGGTAAAGAAGGGAAGTGGAAACCAAAGCGAGGCGGAGCGCTGGGTCAGCGGCCCGGTCACCATGGGTGCCGGGAGGGCGCGGAGCGAGGCACCCAGGTCGCCGGGAAGGGCGGGTCCCCCGGGATGCGCCGTGCGTCTTGTGCGTCCCGCGGCTGCGCTGCGTGCGCGCCGTTTCTATCAGCCACGGGGACAAGAACCCAGGAGGCACGAACGGCGCGAGTGCAGGCGGCCAGCGCCGGGGAAGAGGGGGGTGCGGCAGGTCCCCAAAACCCAAGGAGTCTCTAGCGTCACCCTGACCTTCCGTGCCGCGCGGGGAAATGGCTGATGGAGTTCAACCGACCGTCGGGGGTCTCATTTCCACGTCCATCAGGTCTGCGGCGGAGGCAGCTGCCGACCAGCGGTTTGCGCCTCCGTCCAAGACTCGGTCCCGAGCGGTGGCGGGTGGCGGCTGCGCGCGGGGTCGCCCAGGCGGGGCCGGAGCCGGCGACCGGGTTCTGCACGGTGGCGCTTGGGCGAGGTGCAGTGCGCAAAAGGCTCCTGCCCCTTCCTCCTCGGCCATCCCGTTTCCCTGACAGTTGGTCCCCGGCCTCGGGTGGCCCGGGAACCGCAGACTGAAGGGGAAGTAGAGGACGCTGGTTCCTTGCGCGAAAGCTCCCCACGTCTAACGCGGACGGGGCTTTTGCGTGGGAGAGAGGGAAAGAGTAACCTGTTAGGGTCGCGACTTTGAGATCTCAGGGGGCGGCGGTAACAGCGGCCAGCGCCGTCCTAACTAACGTGGGGCCCGGAACCCCAGGGCTGGGGAGGGGCGGGAGGACGGGGCTTCACCAGGCCCCCCAGGAAGGGACTTCGGGGCGTTAGGCGGCGACAAGTGAGTCTGGGGGAACCACAGAACCGGTGGTCCCCGGAGAGGCCAATAGGGCCCCAGACGGGCCGAGACAGCCGCAGAGACCCGGGACCCCCGCAAAGGAGGGGCCTCCCGCGCCCACGGGGATGATGACGCGTCAGACAGGCAACGGGCGTGCGCGCCCCCAACTCGCTACGCACGCTGGCTCAGACGGGCGCGGGACAGGGAACAAGACGAGGCTCCAGGGAACCCCACATTTGTCTCTTGCTCTTGGGGGACTCACACCTGACCCCCGGGGACCTTGGGACGTCCCAGGACTTAAAATGTGGGTGCTTTAAGGCGCAATCTCAGGGCAGTTGAGAGAGAGAGAGAGGGAGAGAGAATGCAAGGAGGAGAACGTTTATTGAGTGATTGTAAGGCGCTGCACTATCTGATTTTTAGAATGAGGATAATGGCCATTTAATTCTCCCAACGGCCATAGGAGGTAAGTACTATTATTCCCAAGCACCCGTACGAAGGAGCTGGGACTTAGCTCAGGATCGGGCGGTTTGTATGTGCAGAACTTGGATTCAGACCACACCGGACAAGGTCCCAAGCCCGGGGGCGACACTAGGACTCTCCGGCATCCCAAGGGCTCTCCAAGGTCAGAGGTCATCGGGCCCCCTGGAGGGGGGGCCAGCCTGCCCCTGGACCTGCAGGAGCTGAAGCAGGGGGAGCAGGGGAAGGGGGTCCCCAAACCCCACCGGGGCACAGCCAGACCCACAGCCAGACAGCCAGACCCACAGCCAGACAGCCAGACCCACAGCCAGACCCACAGCCAGAGCCTCCTAACCAACCCTGAAGCCTCTGCCCGAGCGCGCAGGAAGTTTAGGTTAAATCAGCCAGAATGACTTCATTGCATATATTTCTTAACGTCCGATGGTCAGGGTCAAACATAAAGCTTTCTCCTGGGGGTGGAGGGACCACCCCAGAATTACCCACAAAGCAGCTCTTGTGACCTCTGTTCTCTGGCCCCTTTGAGGGTGCGGAGGTCAGAGAAAGGTGGCCCTAAGATGTCTCATCCTGGGCCAGCAGACGTGATTTTCATTTAAAAGAGAAAAGAAGGAAGGAAGGAAGGGAGGGAGGGAGGGAGGGAATGAGAAAGAAGAAGGAGGAGGAGGAAGAGGAAGAAGAATAAGAAGGAGGAGGAGGAGGAAAAAGAAGAAGGAGGAAGAAGTAGGAGGAGGAGGAAGAAGAAGAAGGAAGAAGAAGGAGGAGGAGGAGGAAGAAGAAGAAGGAAGAAGGAGGAAGAGGAGGAAGAAGAAGAAGGAAGAGGAGGAGGAGGAGGAAGAAGAAGAAGAAGGAGGAGGAGGAAGGAGGAGGAGGAGGAAGAAGGAGGAAGAAGGAGGAGGAGGAGGAAGAAGAAGAAGATGAAGAAGAAGAAGAAGAAGAAAGAAGGAGGAGGAGGAGGAGGCGGAAGAAGAAGAAGAAGAAGAAGAAGAAGAAGAAGAAGAAGAAGAAGAAGAAAGAAGGAGGAGGAGGAGGAGGCGGAAGAAGAAGAAGAAGAAGAGGAGGAAGAGGAAGAGGAAGAAGAAGAAAGAAAGAACGCCTGTTTCTCTTCAGTGCTAGAGCAAGTAGATGGGTTTTTATTTCTGTTGAGTAAGAAAACTCCATTCCCTGACCTAAGTCTCTGACAACAAGCCGCTGACCCCCAGAGAGGGAGGGAAAGGATCACGTTGTTTTTGTTCTAGGCGGTGATCACTACCACGGAGTCCACTTCGCTTAAGTTCTTTCACTCTGCAGAGAAAACTCGAGGTTCTGCCGCGGCACGTCCCCGGGCCGGCAGGAAGGGAGGAAGAATCAGCCACTGCTGGGAAGCCCCTGCCCTCTGCAAGCCGTAAAGGAGAAAACTCTCCTTAAAGGGAGATTCGCTTGAGAGGAAGCCAGAGCATAGTTTTCCACGCCCCGGGAGGTTGCTGTTTTTAAAAAAAAAAAACACGCGTGCGTGCTGTCATGTGACTCTGCGGAGATTCACGGAACACGCTCGGTCCCGCCCGTGCTGGTTGCCGTACCACGAATGCCGGGAAGGAAGCACGGATGGATTGTTCTTGTGCCGTGCGCCGCTCTAGCCCCCCGGACAAAACGGACACCGCCCCTGTCCCCGTGAAGCTTGCACGTTAGTGGGAAGACGGACAACATGCCGACAGAAATAAATAAGACACCTCCCAACAGTTACAGACGCAAGGCTGGTGTGACGGTGAGGGACTGGCGGAGGGAGGAAGGCACAACGCAGACGAGTCTGACCTTGGAAGGGTCATCAGGGAGAAGGAAGGGGAAGTTAACGCAGAGAGTTCGGCGAGTGCAAAGGCCCTGGGGCAGGGCCTCGCTGGAGCGTTTTTGCGGAGCTGGGCAAGAGTGGGTTCAAGAGAAACTCGGGGAGGCGGGCGGAACCGGAGGTAGGCGGGCAGGCGGGTGAGACCAGAGAGGTTGGCGGAAGTGGAGGAAGCCACTAGAGCAGGCGTCCTCAAACTGCGGCCCGCCGAGGACATTTATCCGGCCCGCCGGGTGTTTTTGCCTTAGCCGCCGCCTGTCCTGCTTAGCAGCCGACTCGTCCCGGGCCCACAGTGCAGCACTCTCTCCAACGGCCCGGGGGACAGTGAGCTGGCCCCCTGTTTTAAAAGCTTGAGGATCCCCTGCTCTAGAGACTTCTGAGCATCCTTCCCTCCTCTCTGGGGGGAGGGCTGGAGAAGCCACTGAGGGGCACCCGCTTGAGAACAGAGGCCCGACGGCCGGTCCCCATGAGGTCCCCTGCCTCGAGCCACAGGGTCGGGAGTGACAGAGGCTGTCAGTGTCCCTGTCTCCTTTTGGACGTTAAGTCAGACCAACAGAATAACCCGGGAAAGGCATTTCATTCGTTGTTAAGCAATATTCCTCCGCCGACGATCAATGTGGAGCAGTCTGACATTTACCGCTGCCCATCGGAGACCGATTCTCATCGAATTATATGCCGGGTGTGTCCACAACCTAGCGACGTGCTCCCTCTTAGTAAGTCCACGTGTGCCATTAACAGACAAATTGAATTGCCTACAATTGTTTACCTACTTAAAAAAAAACAAAAACCACAGCTAAATGCACACCAGGACCTCCCTAAATTTCATCTTCTGATTCCAAATGCCGGGATGCTGATGACCGGGGTCCTCGAGGATCGAACTCACTGCCGAGCAAAGGGCCTCGTACAGCTCGGAAGGAAGCACATTTGGGGGGTGCCCAGGCAGGGACGAGGGGTGGAGGGAGGCAGGGGGCAGGAGGCAGGAACATCCCGGAGGGAGGAAAGAAATGAAGACCGGCCAGAGCCTTCCTCTCACCTGACAGGTGGAAGAGCCACCAGGTACACACATGCTTCAGACCACAGTCCCTTCATGGGCATCTGTGATCACCAGGGTGGACAGACGTGAATTAGATTCTGTCCCTGTCTTCACGGGGCTCAAAATCTGTAGGAAAGCTACCAAACGAGCCTCGTTCTAAAGTGCCCAGTTCCTGGTTCAGCTGTATAGGAGGAAGCAGGTAGCTCTCAGCCCCTGGAGGAGCAGGCACCTGGAGGCGTGGGCGGGATTTGAACATGGGAAGACAGGGAGGAGGGGACCCCCGCAAAGCACAGTGGAGCCAGAGCGCTGGGCCCCGTGTCTGGGTCTGGGTCTGGCCAGAGACAGGACCAATGGGGCCGGGAGCTGCCGAGCCGGTGGGGGGCTGCATCCTGCATGGCCAGCTCTCCCTGCCTGCCCCACGGCGCACACAGGGTGGCCACTGTGGCACTGACGACTGTGGCCCTGACGACCACGGCACTGAGGACCACGGCACTGAGGACCATGGCACTGAGGACCGTGGCACTGAGGACTGTGGCACTGAAGACTGTGGCACTGAAGACAGTGGCACTGAGGACCGTGGCACTGAGGACCGTGGCACTGAGGACCGTGGCACTGAGGACCGTGGCACTGAGGACCGTGGCACTGAGGACCGTGGCACTGAAGACAGTGGCACTGAGGACCGTGGCACTGAGGACCGTGGCACTGAGGACCGTGGCACTGAGGACCGTGGCACTGAGGACCGTGGCGCTGAGAACAGTGGCGCTGAGGACCATGGTGCTGAGAACAGTGGCGCTGAGGACCGTGGCGCTGAGGACCGTGGCGCTGAGGACCATGGCACTGAGGACCGTGGCACTGAGGACCGTGGCACTGAGGACCGTGGCACTGAAGACCGTGGCACTGAGGACCGTGGCACTGAGGACCGTGGCACTGAGGACCGTGGCACTGAGGACCGTGGCACTGAGGACCATGGTGCTGAGAACAGTGGCGCTGAGGACCGTGGCACTGAGGACCGTGGCACTGAGGACCATGGCGCTGAGGACCATGGCCCTGAGAACAGTGGCACTGAGGACCACGGCACTGATGACAGTGGCACTGAGGACCGTGGCACTGAGGACCATGACACTGAGAACAGTGGCACTGAGGACCATGACACTGAGAACAGTGGCACTGAGGACTGAGAACAGTGGCACTGAGAACCGTGGCACTGATGAGAGTGGCACTGAGAACCGTGGCACTGAGGACCATGGCACTGAGAACAGTGGCACTGACGACCAAGCCAATGGGAAGAAAAGGGAGGCAACGACTTCAGGGTTCACGGACTGGGGAATGGCCAAAAGATGTCAAATGCCACGGCGTGTCAATTTGGTGGTTGTGCTCCACGGACAGGCACAGGGGTGGGGCAGATCTGAGTGGAAACGATCAGGTTATCGTAAAGCCATGTCGCCGTTGAAATAAAAAAGCAAGTTGCAGGATTATGGGACGGCGCCACTTACAGCGAGGGAAGAAGGAGGGCGGGAAGGGGCAGGTAAACAGCAGGAGGCCGAGGCCAGTTTGGGGACAACAGGCAAAGCCAGGGAGGAGAACACACACGCCGTATCATGGAGCATAATTTAGTCATTTACTTGATTTAAGAAAACGCAGCCACTGTCCACCGTCTGAATATTTTGATAATGATGACTGATGATGAATCCAGAATAGTGATTAATAAAAAGTGATGCGCTCCTGCACTCCCTCTGATTGTAAATACCAACCTTAATTAATAGTAATCAATGCTAGCAGGGAGAGAAAGCCCAAACCGCTCTCATGTGCCACTTCAGGGGCTCCGCGTGGCCCCCTCCCTTGCCAACACGGTGGCACCCTGACCCCCCGACGCAGCCCGAGGAGGGAGCGGGGTGGGGTTCACGGGGCCAGGCCCAGCCGCTGCCTGGGACTGAGCTGCAGACACGCCTGCTGGGCTGGGGGTGAGGTTGGAGGCCAGAGGGAGTGGGAGGCGTGAGGAGCAAGGCCCTGCGGCGAGGTGGAGCCCACACTGCTCCCGGCTAGCCGCGCTGCAAACCTCCTGGCCATCCTTCTCTTTCTCATGCACACACACACACACACACACACGCGCACATATGTGCACATAGACACACAATGCATACACACACATGCATGCACACATGCATGCACACACATGCACGCACATGCACACAATCACATATGCACACAGACACACATGCATACATACTCACACACATGCCCACTCACACACACATACACAGACACACATGCACACATGCACATATGTGCACATAGACACACAATGCATACACACACATGCATGCACACACATGCACGCACATGCACACAATCACACATGCACACAGACACGCATACTCACACACATGCCCACTCACACACACATACACAGACACACACGCACACATGCACACAATCACACATGCACAGGCATGAACACATGCATGTGCATGCATATGCACACCGACACACATATGCACACGTACACATGCACACATTCACACATATGCACACAGACACACATGCGCACGTGTGCATATGCACACATGTAAGTACACACATGCACACAGACACACATGCACACACTCGTGCATTTGCACACATGTACATACACACACATGCACACAGACACACATGCACACGTGCACACACGCACGCACATACACACACGGTCCATGAGCCTTCATTTGCTCCCGGTGCCTGCAGGGCGCGGTCCTGCCCAGGCATCCTAGGCCCCCCACAATCCGTCCCTCATCTACCTGTCCAGGGCTGCCTCTTCCTGGTCCCTAGCACGCCCACTGCCAGACGGAGTCACGCCTGTCCCCGGGCACGCCTGCTGGCTCGCACACGGCACCCTTGTCCCTGCCATACCCCTCCCTCCTCCTCTCCAGTCTAAAAACCCAGGGCCCGCTTCCTCCACCCACGGCCGACAGGTGCTTAACGAGCAGCTGCCACGGGCCAGGCATGCTGCCTAGCCCTCATGACCTCACGGACTAACCTGGACACTCATGTCGTCCCGTTTTACGGACGGGGCACCTGAGGCTCAGACAGTATCTTGCTCCAGCGTCAGGCCAGCCGGTACTCGATGAAACCGAGACGTGGACCCCGGTCCGTGTGACCCAGAGAACGCTGCTCCCGGGAGGAGACAGACGGGCGGCAACGGAAATGCAAGAGTTATCAAGGAAGGAGGGCCTGAAGGACACCAGCTGATTGTCCAGGGAGGAAGGCCGTGGAGACAGGGATGGTGGGAAGTCTCCTAGGAGGGGGTGGTCCTCGAACCACGGCGGGCAGTAACTTCAGGGCGCGTTGCAGGTGCTGCACGGATACGCACGGAAGCACAGCACACGCCAAGACCAGGAGACCCCCTGTACGAGGCAGGTGCATCTCACATTGCTCACCGATTCCCTGAGCCCAGGAGGCAGCCACACACACGAGTCAGGTGAGGCAGACGAACCCCCAACAGGCGGGCAGCAAGAGACAACGGCAGCCCAGGACTCACTGTGAGCGGGTCCCCTGGGGCTCGAGAAAGCTGTCCCGTGTGTGTGTGTGTGTGTGTGTGTGTGCACCCGGCGTGCACTTACCCTGGGGGACCCTGGACAGCGGCCCCGCACTGGGCGTCACACCCCGGGGCAGTGTGACCCGCTGCAACACGGTGCGGCAGAACGTGGCGTTTCCGGGAGCGGCCCGGGTCAGAGCCCTGGCTGTCTGGCCGGCTGTCCTCATCTTGAAGGGCGGCATTCCCACTCACGCTACAGCCACGCCCGGGAGGAGCAGGCCAGCCCGAGGCCGCCCCTAGCACGGGACGGCATGGGCCATTCCGGAAACCGCGGAGGGTCAGTCCCACGCGGCTGGCAGGCACGCACACTCTCCTCTTGAGCGAGGGTTGAGCGCCCGGCAGGCCAGGAGGAGCAGAAAGATATATCTGTGATGGTTTCATATTTATCAAGCCGCAAGCCAGAGGCCGGGACTAGGACTGTCCACTGGATCACATCGGCAGGAGAGAGAGAAGGACGAACTTCCCCCAGTCACCCGTGCCTGGAGGTGCCTTTATCCTGGAGGTGCCGCCAGGTGACTCCGTCTTCACAGAGGAGAACCTGGCCCTGCCACGTGTGCACCAGCCACGTACTCATTTCTGCAGCAAGTACTCAACTCGGCTGCTCACTTTCTAAGTCGAGCAGGTTCACGTAATCTTTCCCCGGCTACGCGGGTCTCGGGGCAATATCCCCGGGCGGCCATCCTCGAGATTGAGGGCACGGTGAGGGACGGGGACATTACGAGCCCTAGACGTGGTGTAATCACACAGACCCGACCCGCCGCCCCGGTCTCCTCCTCGGCAGGAACCTCCTGGAACGCGGCGCCGGAATTTGCATGCGGGATGCTGACCGATAGTGTACGTTTCAACCTACCCCGGCAGATAAAGCCGCTGCCATATGGCTGATTAGAGAGACTCTCTCCTTCTCCTAACAGCTGGGGGAGGAGCAGCAAGGAGGAGAGGTTGGCAGCTGCTGAGCTCGCGCCGCTGCCCCCGTGCTGCTGCCGCCAGGGGTCCGCACCTCCACAGGTACGCACCTGAGACCAGGTGCTGAGATTTCCTCCTCTGCAGAGCAGGGAGCTGCCGGAATATGGGGGCTGCTGCGGCCAGGTGTCCCTCTCCAAGGGGGGCTCCTCGGGGTCCGCACCTCCACAGGTACGCACCTGAGACCAGGGAGTGAGACGCCGTCCTCTGCAGAGCAGGCAGCTGCGGCCAGGTGTCCCCTCCGGTGGGGTGCCTCGGTTCTCCCCGCGCCAACAGGCTCATTTGCATTTTGTAAATAAGACAGTCTACTACTACCGTCTTGCAGGGAGAAATTGCTGCTGCCGGCACTGGGGAAAAGGAGGGACTCTAATAAGAGGATAAACGCGGCAACGCTTTAAGTGATGGAGTCGCTGCTGTTTCCTTTCCTTTCCTTTCCTTTCCTTTCCTTTCCTTTCCTTTCCTTTCCTTTCCTTTCCTTTCCTTTCCTTTCCTTTCCTTTCCTTCCTTCCTTCCTCCCTTCTCTCTCTCCCTTTCTTTTCTTTTTCTTTCTTTCTTGCTTGCTTTCTTGCTTGCTTTCTTTCTTTCCTTCTTTCTTTCATTCTCTGTCTCTCTTTTCTTTCTCTTTCTTTTTTCTTTCTCTTTTTTCTTTCTTTCTTTCCTTCTTTCTTTCTTTCTTTTTTCTTTCTTTCTCTGTCTCTCTTCTTTCTTTCTTTCTTTCTTTCTTTCTTTCTTTCTTTCTTTCTTTCTTTCTTTCCTTCCTTCTTTCTTTCGACAGAGTCTCACCCTGTTGTAGAGTGCTGTGGCATCAGCCTAGCTCACAGCAACCTCAAACTCCTGGGCTCAAGCGATCCTCCTGCCTCAGCCTCCCGAGTAGCTGGGACTACAGGCATGCGCCACCGCGCCTGGATAATTTTTTCTATATATTCTTAGTCGTCCAATTAATTTCTTTCTATTTTTAGTAGAGACTGGGGTCTCGCTCTTGCTCAGGCTGGTCTCCGGCTCCTGACCTTACTCGATCCTCTCGCCTCGACCTCCCAGAGTGCTGGGATGACAGGGTGCGTGAGCCACTGCGGCCGGCCGAGTCTCTGCTGTTTGATCCCCACTGCCACCTCTCGCGCACACCTGACCCTGCTCTGTCTACGCAGGCTGAGCTGGCGGGGAGCTCGGGTTGACTTTTGCATGTTCCCAGCCAGGTGCGTCCAGGGGGCGCCTGCAGACACCTGTGAGCTGCCCGACACCCTGTGCCCACGCTGCTGTTAAGGATCCTCTTTGGGGATCCCTGACCTTGCTCGGCCTCTGCCCCCTTCCACAGCCCACGGATTGGCAGCCCCATGCCCTCTGCTCGCAGGACTTCAGGGGTGTCTTGGGGACCCGACATTAGCCCTGCCAATGGGGCTGGTGTCACAGGAGGGTGACCTGTGCAGTCCCACATGGCCGGCCCCCTGCTCAGAAGCACCCCAAGTCTGGTTTAATCTATCGCAGCCTGAGATTCTTCACATCTAAACAACGATGGGCTCCCCGTGTGCAGTCTGCACCAAGCCCTGCAAAGTACCGTGTTTCCCCGAAAACAAGACCCACCCATAAAACAAGCCCCGGCAGGATGTCTGAGCATGTGCGCCATAGAAGCCCCACCCCGAAAATAAGCCCTGGCGACGGGCGTGGCTGCGCAGCGCGTCTGCACAACCCGTGCGTGACGTCGCGGGGCGGGAAAGAAGACGAGCAGCCCTTCCCATCCGCCCCGTGAGAGCTCTGTGGCTCCACAGGAGAGATCGGGGCCGACGGTTCTAGAGGAAACAGAGTCGCAAGACATTCAGGGTGGGATTCGGGGTCTGGAGAGTGAGGATGATGTTCCAGAAGAAGACGCCTTCACTCTATTTGAATCAATGTAGATGGTTGTACCGCACTTAAAAAAAAAATAACACATCCCCTGAAAATAAGCCCCGGGGTGTCTTCTTGAGGAATAAAATAAATAAATAAAAATAAAATAAAATAAATATAAGACCCTGTGTTATTTTCGGGGGAACACGGCAGTCAGCGTGTCCCACCCATTAACCTTCTGCAAAGGAAGGGCGGCTCTCCTACGGAGAGACCCTGCAAACACTGCCCCAGCCAGGGGACCAAGGCTAACATCATAGGTGACAAGCCAGGCTGACCGCGTGAGTTCCTCAAAGGATAGAGTAACAGTGGCCTCTACCTGGGTGGCCTCTGCCCCACACACCTGTGACTCTAATCTGAGCATGGAAAAAAAACCCCAAAAAACCAATGACCCTAATTAAAAAGGCAGCCTAGAAAACACCTGTCCGGGACCTCTCAAAACAGTCAAGGTCACCAGAAACAAGCAAAGTCTGAGAAACTCTTGCAGCCAAGAGGGGCGTCAGGTAGAGACGGGGACACCAGGCGTAGGTCGCCCGTAAGTGGGGGAGGTCGGGGCGGGTGAGGGGCACACGGTCACCCTCTGCTACCTTTCTGCTCGCTCGTGCTACAAACCGGAACCTGCTCTGCAACGTTAAAGTCCGTTAATTTAAAACAACCAAATGCAATGTGGTATCCTGGGTGGGAATCTAGCACAGAATAAAAGGCATCAGGCAAAAGAAAAACTAAGGAGAGCAGAATAAAGTACGGACTCCGGTTCATGGCAGTGCACCCACGTCCGTGCACGAGTTGCCAGCCAACGCGCCAGGGCTGCGCCGGCGGCCATCGGGAAACCTGTGCGCGGAGGTTGATTCATTCTCTTCTTGCAACTTTGCTGTGAGTCCAACACTCTCCAGAAGTTAAAAGTTGGTTTGCAAGCCTCCCTTCTCACAAAAAAAACAAAAACAAACAAAAAAACAAAACAACAACAACAACAAAAAAAAACAGGGTGCAGCTGGCCGCAGCAGAAGCTGCAGTTCCAGGGAGCCAAGGGGCCGCCGGAAGGTCCCCCTGCCACCCACAACGTGCGCCATCCCCTCCCCAAATCCCCCAACGCCCCGGGAGGAGGGCGCTGTGGCAGCAACAGGCTGTAGCCACGAGAAGACCTTGTCTTTGGGCCGACTCTCTTCCCTGGAGACCACAGGTGCTGCCGGGTTCTCCGGCTGCTTCCCCGCCAGCGACTGTAAATACCGTGTCTCTAGCAGTGAACCTCACACGGGGAAGGGCCAGGGGCAGGCCGGGGACAGTCCGAGTGACGCAGAATTCTCTCGGCCCCCTTTGCAACCTGCATCGAGATTCCGAGGCAGCCGCCATGTTTGATCCATCTCCGGGGTCCCTACGTGGGTGGCTCCCGGGTGTCCTCTCTCATCTCCCCCGTGACAGGTGTTTGGGGGCGGCTGCGGGAGCCGGGCCGGGTGTCCCCCGAGGAGGCAGGGCGGGCGCCCAGGTGTGGAGAGAGCACACCTGCGGGTGGCTGCGGTCCATTAATTCCCTCTGGGGCTCTGCCTCCCTGGGGCTCGAGTGTTGGCGGGGACCCCAGAATTAGAGCCGGGGTCCAGGTGCTGGCTTGTAACGTCCCCCGTGAGGAGGGAGACTTCACCTGGCATCCGGTGGGTGAGCAGAGATTCCACGCAGCCCACGGCACGCCAGGTTTCCCGTCGGGCTCCCCTTGGCATCTGCGTTTGGAGAAACGGGCCTGGCCGACGTCCTCTAGCTTTGCCGGGGACAGCGACGGGGCGCGTCCTACCGCAGGGACTGGGGCGGCTGCACCCCAAGGCCCCGAGTCTCGGCTCCCTGTGCCTTCCCGGTGCAGGGAAGGGAGAAGGCCCCCAGAGGACTGGCGGGACCCCACCCCCTTTTACAGAGTGGGTGTGAGAACGTTCTGGCCTCTCCGTTCTCTCGGCCAGGAGCTGGGCGAACGCACTTCTGCCGGGAATCCTGAGCCTGTACCCTGGCCTCCCTGTTGCTCCCGGCGTCTGCGCCTGCCCTGGGCCTCCGGAGCTCTGCTCTGCGGCCGCAGCCTCCGTTGCTCCCCTGCAGGGCACCAGCTTCCCCCAGGACCCCCTCTCCGCCCCGGCCACGCACCGCCCACCCCGCATGGCGTTCACACCGTGAAGCGACAGCCCGGCAAGCGCTGGGGTCTTGTGCTCCCTGCCGAGCCCGGACGTCTCATCTCAGATCCTGCACTTCTGGAGCAGAAGGAGGCGACCTGGCCGTGCAGGACCCGGGCTGCTAGCGGCAGCTTCCGGCGTAGCCCGGGACCGCCGGCACCTCTGAGGCCGGACCCTTCCTCTTCCTCCATCCAGCCACACTCGGCTGCCTCTCTGAGACCTCAGAGTGCCCAGGGCCTCTGCCCGGCCCCAAGCCAAGGCAGCACGTCCTCCCCGACCTCCCCTCTTGTCCCCATCTGGGCATCCGCACGCACGTGCCGTGCTGGGGAGGGAGACGGTGGGGGAGGGTCCTAGTTCTAGAAGGCACAGGGCAGGCTCAGGGGAGAAGGTCGAACTTCCATCAGAACATGTCGCCGGGCAGCGGGCTGTTTTCCGGGATTTCGGTTCCTGACGGAAACCACGCAGCAGTCCCCATGGTGGGCGGCCGGACACTTCCCATGTCCCCCGGGGGGTTCCGGATGCCCCCTCCAATTCCCGAGGGGCCGCGGCCGTCTAAGGAGGGGTTCCTGAACCCCCGTGGATCCTTGCGCTCCGAGGTAAGGAGCTCGCAGGACAGAGAGGAAGGAGCCCAACCTGGAGGTGGCTTTCGGGCACCCCCGTCCCCCCTCCCAAGTCCCCTGGGGCCTGGAGGCTTCTTCCACGGGGGCCCAGTCCCCTCGACTGAAAAAGGATGATCGACCCCAAAATACTGAGCTGCACGGCACACGGCCCGACACCCATAGCAACACACGCTCACACAACCACACGCCACTGCGTGTGTCCTCCGTGCAAATACGGACACTGCCCCAGAGACTCAGCCGCACGCCGTAGCTGCACACCCCAAAAGCCACCTCCTGACACCCCCCCAGTACGCACAAACACGTGCCGACATCCACGTCCCAGCCCAGCCTGCCCTGCACGGACCCCGACACACACACACACACACACACACACACATACCACCTGTGCCTCCTCGCCCACGCCAAGACGTCCACGCCCAACACGCACTCACGCACGAACCCACAAGCGCATGGCGACGCATGCGCTCTCAGCAACCGGCACCTCCCCACATCAAACCCGCTCACGGACATACACGCAGCCTCGGCACCCCAAGACAGCAGGCACACACTCCCCCCCAGCATGTCCGCACCCAACACGCACGATCACGCGCACACACACGCACGTCTCGGGGAATGGGCGTGCTGACCTCCCTCCGCCTTCGTGACGGCAGCCTCAGCCCCGGGCTGTGCCCTGCTGCGCCCTGTCCCCAAGAGCAGGGGAGCCGGGGCCGGGACATTGTGACAGCCCAGAGCCTGCTGCTCCACGTGGCCGTGGGGCGTGGCCGCTCGGTGCAGCCCGGGGGCCACGATGGCAAAGAACTCGCTGGACCCTCCCAGACGGCGGCGGTGGCTCTGCCCATCTCATTTGCCCCGAAGAGGACAGAGATGGCCCGGGAGGGGGACGGGGGCCTCTTCTCTCTCCTCCTCTTCATGTGCCCTGGGGGACAGGGGGTCCCCTCTTCTGGGAAGGGGCGGGGCAGGGGGAGCTGTGAGCACGTGCGTGAGACGGCATGGCCAGCCATGTCCCTGCACCTGTGTGTGTCCCCTGCCCTCTCCCCCCGGCCACACACCCAGGCCACCTGCCCACGGGGAGCCGCGGGGAAGAGCGTGTGCAGGAACAAGGCAGAGCATCCGGGGGTCAGAAGGGACGGGGGGAGGGACACTGAGGCTCGGGCCGGCTCGCCCAGGCAGAGCCTGGTGTCCAGAGTGGACCACACCCTGCCCGCCGGGCCATGCTCCTGCGGCCTCCGAGGGCCGGTCCCCCTGTCCTCCTCCTGTCCCCGGCCTGCGGGTGCGTGACCTTGAGCAGGGGCTGGGGAGAGACTCACGGCCACAGCTTCGTGGCTCACGTCGGGACCAAGCGTGGGCTCAGGGGGGTCACCGGCTGAGGGGCACACGGGCCGGGCTGTCCTCCTTCCTTCCCTGCTTCCCTTCCCTGCACCCCTCTGAGACACAAGAAGAGGGCAAGGCTGACCTCTGACCTCCCTCCCCGCAGCCTGCCCCACCAGGCGCTGGGCTGGCCAGAGCCGAGCCCAAGACAGGGCTGCCGGGCTGGGTCCTGCCGTCTGCTGTGCCTGCCGCCCCCAACGTGACCCAGCACCGGTGGCATTAAAAGGTCAGAGGTCAGACTGACCCGGGGTTCAGACCCTGGCTCCACCACTTCCTGGCTTTGCAACTCCATCTAACCCTCCCCCTGTGCCTCAGTTTACACATCTGACGACACTCTCTCCCTGCAGACTTGGGGGTAGAGCAGATTCCCCTCGGTGCCTTCTGCAAAATCCTCCCAGACGCCCGGGAAATGGGAGCCCGGTGCTGGGTATAAAAGCTCCCTCTGCTCAGCCCGGGGACCACAGCCCTCAACGTGCATGACCCTGTGTTCTCATCTCCCACGTGGATTTCTGGTCAGGCCCTGGCCATGCCCCAGCTGCGGGACTTCGCGTCCCTGGCATTTAGGAGGGAGAGGGGAGGTGCCCAGCGGGAGAGGAGAGGGTAGAGGCTGTGCCTGGCCTATCCGCCCACCAGGCACAGCTCAGCGGTAACATGAGGAAGCTCGGATGCACAGTCAGCGAGAACCCCACGAAACCCTCAGCCCCTACGAGCCTAGTTTTCTGCTCAGCGAACCCCAGATGCGACCTGTTAAAATCACCCTTGGACCTCGGAAACACATCTAGAAAGGGAGAAGAGAGGAGGGGAGAGGGGAATTGGAAGAGACGGGAAGTACGGGAGGCTGGAAGGGGTCTCAGCGTCTTCTACGCTGCCCCACCCCACACGCGAATGACATGTCCAGCCGTGAGCCTCTGATGCTGAGATGGTCTCTACTCGTGTTCGCATCTCTAGTACCTGGTGCCTTGCTCAGCGTGCAACACCCACCGAGTAATAAGCATTTCATCCTTCGGCGAAAGAATGAATGAATGAATGAATGAATGAATGGATGGATGGTTGATGGAACAAATGAGTGTATTTGTAACTGAACACAAGAGTCACAGAGTCGCTTTTTGACAGGGGGCGGCTTAGCTTCAGGGACACAGATTTTAGGACGGTCTCAGGAGGAACTTTCTCGGGGCGAAAACTCCGGCGTGGGGAGGGGGAAACGGTCTGAAGCCTGGTCACGCGGCCGGTGGGGCCCATCTGCAGCCTGGGGGCGCCTGCCGGCAACCGGAGACCCCACCGCTGGGCGCCTCACCCGAGGACGTAATTGTGCAGGGGGTCGGAACGACCGAAACTTCGGACACTGCAGATGTGTGTGCCCCAGTGTTGCTTCTCAGAGTGAAAAAAAAAAAAATGAAATCCAGTCCTGTGTTCGGTGAATCCCACGAGATGTTTTATAGATGTAGATTTTTTTTTTCTTTGTTGCTCCATATTTCTAACATTTCCTCAAAGAGCATATTTCTTGTGCAAAACTTGGTGGGGGAAAAAAAGGATAATGACTACCGTAGGACAGGAGTCTGCAGACAATGCCCCAGGGGCCGAATTTGGCCTGTCACCTACTTTTTGTAAATAAAGTTTTATTGGAACACCACCACAGCCTTTTATTGATGGCAGACTTGAGTGTCTACTGCAGAGACCATGTAGCCTGCAAAGCCTAAAAATACACATTAGCTGGCTCTTCATAGGAAAAATTTGCTGGTCCCTGTGTGTGTGTGTGTGTGTGTGTGTGTGAAGATTCAGTGACCAAAAAAAAAAAAAAAAAAAAAACCATATATTTCAGCAAGGACTTACATAGAAGTATGCACAAAAAAGTATAACTTTTCTTTTTTGCCAAATACATTTTTAGGTGCATAAAAAGAACTGGAAAGGCATGAATTAAAACATTCACCTAGTGTTTGATTGATCAGTAGGGTGACTACAGCTAACAATAATCTATTGTACGTTTCAAAATAGCTAGGAGAGAGTACTTTGAATGTTCCTAGCACAAAGATAAATATTTAAAGTGATACATATCCCAATTACCCCGACTTGATCTTTACACATGACACAAATGTATCGAATTACCGGTACATCTACTATGTATCAACAGAGAAATTTACTAGTTGAATGAAAAAAAAAAAAAAATTCACAGTGGTTGTGTCTGAGCAGTGGTGGTTGGCATATATACTTAAAAATTATTTTTATTTTTATCTGTGGGTGTATCCTAAATGTTCAAGGTGAACTAGAATTATTGTAGAGTAAGAAAATAATAATAATAATAATAACAATAAAAAGCTCATGAAACCAAATCGACAGTCACAAAGTCAGTAAACGTGTCTCCCGGAGGAAACCGAGGTTTGGAAGGTCACTAGTAAGGATGTTTCCGGGGGTGTCAGACCCACCTGGGAGGGGTCACAAATGCTGCCAAAGATTCCCCCCCTCCACAGGGATTATGACGTCACACAGCCAGTTTTGCCGAGAGATCACTACAATTTTTTTTCAGGGCAAATTACTAAAAAAATTAAAAAATTTTAAAAAAAACATAAAACACCTGTTTTAGCAACAAGCGGAACCAAATATAGTTAGCCATAAAGAGAAGCAGGCATCTGCCTGTCTAGGTCTTCAAGAAAAGACCCGCGACCCCACATTCTACCCGGAGCT
The DNA here is from genome assembly GCF_000165445.2 of Microcebus murinus. Lineage (NCBI taxonomy): Eukaryota > Metazoa > Chordata > Mammalia > Primates > Cheirogaleidae > Microcebus > Microcebus murinus. The sequence continues at coordinate 28,858,230 of NC_033681.1, forward strand.
CAACACGGCACGCCAGAAATGTTCCGGAACGCCCTCTCGAGATGACCGTGGACGACCGGGGGCGCCCAGGAACCCACGGCGACGGCCGCCCAGTTCAGAGTTCTCCGGACACGGCTTTTGGGAGGAGGAGAGGGAGCCACGGCGAGAACCTACTCTTTGCCCCGCATGCTGTTAGAAGGTTCCGGAACCGAGCTCAGAGAGAAGGAACCAGCGCCCGCCAAAATCCCGGTCCCACGGGGTGTCTCCGAAGTGGGGAAAGAACCGGTCTCTCCGTGGAATGTCCGGGACCCCGGGCACGGAGGGAAGCGTGTTCAAGGTTCCCCAAAGGCACACCCCGCCCCGCAGGAAGAGCTGACAAATGGCGAGGTGTGGGAGCCGAGCCCACCCGCAGCCTGCTCCCTGCTGCCCACACTGGCGGGAGCCGGCGTCCCGGCCGGGCACCCCCTGCGGAGGGCCGGCTCCCAGGCGGCGCGGTGGGCGGCCACGCCAAGGAGTCAGCTTGTGCTGTGCCTCTCACGTCTCCAAGACACATGCCGCATGTCACACAAAAGCCCCAAGGCTCCCAGCAACAAAGAGATGGGTCCCCCAAGAAGCCAAGATCAGGGCAACTTTCTCCTGGCGGGGATGGTCGGGGGGTGGGGGGGGGCCCAGGGAGCAACCGAATTCCGCCTGTTTAGCCTCCCCGGCTTTGGGCACGGCCCCACGTGTCCAGGTGGCTGCGGTGCTGAGACACGCGCCGTTTTTGGGGGGACTCTGCAGTCTTCACTGAGCATGATGGGGCTCAGGGGAAGGACGGTGGCAGCCCCCCGTGCGTAGTTAGCTTGGTCCTGTGTGTCCCCAGCCAAGTGGCTGGGGAGATCTAGGTCCTGTCTCTGCAGCACATTTCAGGGGCCAACTAGTCACCTCCCACGTTTCGCTGGCCAGCCCTGCCACGCGGGCTCGCTCTTACTGGCGACTAGCGGGGACCGCCGTGGCCGGTTCCGTCCCCCCCATCGCCGCGCCTGGACCTGGTACTCGAAACGCAAGGACCCTAGCACCCGAAGTGCAGGACGAAACAGACAGACAGAGAAACACGGCCCGGGAAAAAGCAAGAGCTCAACCCGACAAAGAAAAGCAAAAGCAGCCCCGGCTCCGGAAGGAACCGCATGCATGCCCAGCAGCGAGGACGCCCAGCCGCACCACCCGTTCCGGCTACGCGGCCCCCACGGGGCCAGCTCAGGTGCCCGGACGCCCAGATCCTACTCCAGAAAAAAAAAAAAAAAAAAAGTCCCAGCGCCCCTGCCCGTGTCCCGCTCCCTGTAAGTTCCTTTTGGGAGGGGTCCACAGCTTTTGGAGGAGGGCCTTCCAGATGGCGCCTGGCTGAGGCCATGCCAAGCTCCCCAGCTTAAGTAAATGTTGCCATCGCCCCGTCCTGCCAGGAAAAGGCTAGGGGGACCCACGGCTGCTCTGGGCTGCCGCTCCGCTCTCTTCCCGGGGAGATCAGCGGGTCCCCCACCACCTGCCCGCCTGCCCTCCGCCCGCCCTGCACCCCTCTTGGAGAGCCGCTCCCCTGCGTTGCTGGTCTCGCTGGCAGCCCCCAGTCTTCCTTCCCCGCGCCAGCCCAGCATCGAGGGTGGGCAGAGACGTGCCCTTTGCCGGATGCCTGCAGAGGAGAGGGAGGCGGAGGGAGGTGGGGAGCCCGGAAGGGCGGCCAGCAGGCCCGGGCGGGCGGGGTTCGCAGACGGCAAAGGTTCCAGCCCAGCCACCTGGAGTCTGGGGACTCTGCACAAACGCAATCTCGGGATCTCCGCGGGCCTCTCCCTGCCAAGGCCGTGGACGCCCCAGAACGGCTCTGCAGCTAGAGAGGGGTCAGCGACTGGCTCTTCCAACCTCACGGGCCGCAGGCATTGCTCTTTTCCCAGGGAGTCCCTCCCCGCCCACCTCCGGGCCCCCAAGTACCCCCCGGTCTCCTCCTGGATGCCGGGAAACCCGGAGGGCAGGTGTAACAGCGGGGCTTGTGCTCGCTCAGCCCCGATCGCCGCTCCTCTGAGACATCAGGGCCACCTTCCAGAACCTTCTTCTCTCAGAGGGGAGGGGCAGGCCCGGGAACGTGGCTTGGGTGTGGGGCAAGGAAGCCTCCCTTGCCTTCCCTCCTGGGGGGCGGCGAACTGACCGTGGGCAGGACACGCATCGCAAGACCAAGGAAGGGGCTCGAAGGGCAAACAACCTGGCAGAGGAGGGGTTGCGGGGTGCAGGGGGACCCCAATCTGCCCTCCTCTGTACAGAGGCCGCCCCAGCTCTGCAGAAGTGGCCCCCACGGTGCTGCCACACCCCCTCCCCGGGGGTTGGGGCACAATCTCCCCGTTACCTGAGGCACGGCAGGCAAGAGAGCAGGTGCACTTTGGCCACGGGGAGCCCCCTGGCACCCGATTTTGGCCGGACAGTCAAGCGGAGGAGACACGTGGCTGTTTGCAAAGGCGACTGCCCCTGGAGCACCCCCCCACACACCCTCGCAGTGGCCGAGATCCGAGCCTGGAGCCCCCCCATGCACCCCGCTTTTAACAGAAAAACACGCAGCTATCGCCTCATGCCCTGCTTTCAACACCGACCCCCTGAATGCTTGGCTTCATCGTAAACCTGTCCTTTCCTTGTCGGCGTTACATTTAGATTTAAATGAGCATCTACTTTCCTCCAGTTCACATGCACCACCGCGGGGAAGCAGAGCACCTGGGGCTTCTCAGGCGCTCGGTGGGCAGGAACGCCGGAAACACCCGCAGACAGAAAGCCCGGGGGGTGCCCTGGCGACGCCGTACCCACCCTGCAGATTGGGCAAGGCGAGGCCGGGTCAGCCAAACAAAGGCAGGGCTCGAACGCCCCTGGGGCCTGGAGTCCATTGCCTCGACACACAGGGGGCTCTGCTCCTGGGGTTTTGTGTCACACACCTTTTTGGTCACAGTGCCAACCTGGAGACTTTCGGGGCCAGTGCAGCTCCTGTCCCTCCGAAATGCGGAGTGGCAGCAGCAGCAGCCGCCGCCGCCCCTGAGGAAGCGGGATTTACAGCTCCAGGAGAAGGGGGCAAGAGAGACCCAGGGCACCACCAAGCGCGCCCCAATAACTGCCTCTAGACCCGGGACAATAAAAGTTCACGGAGCGGATGGGAAGTTTATAAAAAAAAAAGAAAAAAGAAAAAGGAGCTGCTGGCTGGCAGGCCCCGGCTCCCGGGGAAGACTCCACAGACTGCCAGCATGTGAGAGCTACCGGAATGCTGGCAGCAGCCGGCCGGCCGTCCCCAGCGGCCAGACCACCCCAGGACTCTCGGGAAGGTGACAGACCAGGGGGAGGACGCTCAGGCCCCCGTCTGACATTCCCGGGGAGTCAGCCCCAGGGCCCGGGCCAACGCACGTCCAGGCTGGTGGTGGCAGCGGCCCGAGGCGGCCGCCTCGCTCCCAGCCCGGAGGAGGAAGGGCCTTGGCCGGCGGCCCCGCCTGGGCACACACACGAGCCGAGCCTCCGTAAATCTCTGCAAACACGGCGGCCGCCCGCACGCGCCTCCTCCACGCCGGGGACTGGAGCCTTGCATATGGCGCTGGGCTGCAACAGCTGAGCTTTAAAAAAAGTGCAGCTTTTCATCCGACTGAATCGGGCTCACAGATTAGGAGGCAGGGGTGGGGGGGGGAGAGTAGGGAAGGGGAGCGGAGGAACAGGGAAACCGGGTGGGCAGGGGGAGCCTTCCTTCCACACCCGATCTGATTTTGCAAGGAATGGCAGACGACTATCTGCTCCTAAGGGCCCTCTGGATCATGAAATCACACTCCCTGCTTGTCATCCCCCAAGTTGACTCATTCCAAGTCACCAACACCACCTAAAGCAAAAAAATAAAAAACGACTGGGTTTTCTTTCTTATTATTATTATTATTATTTGCATAAAAAGGAAAGAGTCTACCCATCAGGGAATCACTGACGTGCTTTAGACTGGGTTAAAACGTTTTTTAAAGTGAATTCATATATACATGGAATTATTCCTTTGCAGAGTTCTGCCCAGCAAAGAGATTAGTTGCCACACACAAAGCCCCCAGGGTGGGGAGGGGGTGTTTTCCCCTGCCCCCCCCCCCAAATCCTTCTAATTTCCTGCCCGGAGGTTGGGAGGTGGCTGGAGAGAGAGGAACAGGAGGAAGGAGCCTGAGATGGCAGTTTTTCTGGAATTGCCTGGAAACTTTTACTTTCTGTTTCCTCTGCTGATAATGCCCGTCTTGGGCTCTGCAGCCGGCTCCTCTCTCCCCTCCCAGCCCCCTGTTGCTGCGGCCTCCCCGAGCTCCAGTATAAAGTTTGGCTTTTGCAGCAGGAAGCAGCTGGGCCAAGCAAGCAGCGAATGATAATGACCTCAGAAATCTGCTGCTCGCCCGGCAACAATAGGGTGCTCAGTCTACTGGAAAATTGTGTTCATCAGCTAACTCTGCTCAGTTACTAATTGACATTGCCAAATATTTTAAGAACAATTGGAATGCACAAGCAAAAAAAAAAAAAAATGAAGATCTTAATCCTCAGACTTAGATTTTTTTTTCTTTTTTCTCTTTTTTTTTTTTCTCTCTCCCCCCCTTCTTTTGGGTGCAGGGATTTGTCTGCGGGGAGCAGGCAGTGGTTATCACCGTGCATGAGGGCAGGGAGGGGGAGCCACAAGAGTAAAAGGGTTGGAAAAGAAAGAAAATCTATCATATCACTATACACCCAGTGGAAATGCAAGGGCGCCCCAGATAAAGGCTTTTGACGCTGCAGTCAATGGGCCCAGGGAGGACCGGAGGAGTCCCAGCATTTCAGGAATGCAGTCCAGCGGGCAAAAGAAGACCCCCGAAAGGCTCCCAGCCCAGCCGATCAGATAATCCTTGTGGATCTCAAAATACTACACCAGACGTGGTAGGGGTTAACAATATTTTCATCTCCCCATCTCTCCTTGCCTTTCCATTGATCATGGAACTTAGCCGACTTTACTTAATGAACAGAGGGTCAGTGCATTCGATTACCCCCTTCCCCACCAACAACACTTCAATTATCCCTACTCCAAAATGACGGGGAATTCGGAAGGTAAACTGCCCTGTTGGATATAATGAACAGTATCGTTTCTTAGTACATTAAGTTTTAATTATTCTGCGCGCGAGATTTCCAAAGCAGAAGCTTCGAAGGATGCAGAACTTTGGTCGTCGCCTGGCTGGGAGCGGAAGCCAGGATCCGAGCACAGTCTTGAGAACAGGGGGTTTCGGAGGAAGACTGCAAAGATTAATGCCACCGGAGTGTGTTTGCACGCCAGCCCAGAGAGGAGGAAGCATCAAAACAACCGCCCTGCTTTCTAAATGTCATAAAAGAGTAAAATTTATAAGCTGCTGCTTCCAAATAGTTTCCCTTTTTGCATTTGCACACACGGAGGCCGTGAGATCGTGGGGAAGTCAAATAAACAACAACACAACAAAAACAAAACAAAGAGGGAGCCGTGCAGGGGGAAGTGATCTGTCTGAGGAGCTTTGTCCGTTTTTCTGTTGGAAAATATGACCTCTCAATTTGTCAGAGGTCCTGGTTTTCGCAGTTGATCTTAAGCTCGGTTCTCAGCAGTTTGGAGAGCCAAAGAACAAACACATTTTCTGGTTCACTGGAATCATTTTCACATGTTCACTGATTCAAACATTCTTTTTGCTCACATAACAAACAGCTGCATCCCACATTAGCCTAGCCAGTGACAGTCACCCATCTCGGCAATAACTGTTTGATTGCAAACTTGACCCCTTCTTCGTCTCGGTCTGAGCAAGACATTTTTTAAACAGCCACTCCGTTCCCAATCCTCCTTTGCAAAGAATTACATCAGATAACAAAGGACGACTCTGCCACTCATTGTAAGCCTTCTTCTAGAGATCTGTTCTAAGAGCCTGTGTAAAAAGGTTTTTTTTTTTTTTTTTATGATGAATTCAGAACTACTATCATGTTAAGAGCAGCGATTTATAAAGAAGAATTCATTGGTTAAGATCTGAAAAAAAAAATAGTTTCTCAGGCCCTACTGACCCAGTTTTCAACAAAAAAAGAATCGAGTGATGCAAATTAAGTTTTGCGACATTGTTATGCCGTCTGAGAAATTTGCAAAACCGTGTTTTGCAGTTATTTCTTAATAGAAACCTTAATAAGTACTTCTTTCTTTACTTAAGGGCTTAAGGATTTTTTTTCTTTTCTTTTCTTTTTTTTTTTCTTTCGGCTCCTCTTCACCTTGCAGGTTTCTCTTTAACAGGTAATAATAAAATACCCATTGTGTCAAGATTCTTATTTAAATGCTTATTTTAATCGCACTTTATACAAGTCTTACTTGTCAGAAATGAGAGGGAACGCTCGCCAGATTTGGGGAAGAGTCCTCAATCCCAGGCAAACCCGAGTGCCCCAGACCCACAGCCCATTTACTTGGGCTGCACAGGGGCACGCCATCAATGCTCCTACTTAGTCGGAAAATTATGAAAGGGTCTCATTTGAATATGAAGAAAACAAAGGAGTCAACCAGAAATGAAAGAACCCGTGTTCACAATCGCAAAAAAAAAAAAATCCTTCAACGAGGGGGATAAAAGTGAGGGGATAACCACAACTCAAGTATAATTCTCTTCTGAGTCCTAAGCAGGGTTGGTTCTTTTAAGCAAAATGGTGTATTTTTTTTTTTTTTAAACCGAGTATCTGGAGATAGGCAAGCCACAGAGATAGGAATAGCACGAGGCTATCACTCGGCCAGAAGGTGAGAAAAACATGGCAAACACGTCACTCCTAGAGCCCAGCGTTTGGTGGCGGAACATTCCACCGGGGAGGACACGCTCTCCATCCCAGCAGGTCCGAGAGAGAGAGAGGGACGCAAATCTGTCAGTGTTAACTCCAAAACTCAGGGGGGGAGCCGGTTTGCTGTCTGAGTTTCCCGCGCCCCCCCCCCACCTGAAAGTTCCCCAACCCCAAAGCGGTGAGACTACCCTTCCCCCCCACCCAGGAGAGGAGACCCCCTTGACTGGGAGGCTGGAAACAGCCTCTCGTGACAGGACATGGGGACACCTGGCACTTGGCTCTGCCTCGTGGGGCTGACACCCATCTGCACACGGTCCCCCCCGGCAGCCAGGGCAATTTGCAGACCCCTCCCCTCGTGTCCCGGCATGTCCCGGGGCAGTAGCTGCTCCGCGGAGCATGACCTCATGCCGCCGTGCTGCCCACGTCCCCGGTGAGACTCTTGCAAAGTAAGTGCCTCAACAGCAATGACCGGCGAGCTAGTCCGGAGCCCGGCAGGAGGACAGTGTGCGTGCGCTTCATGGGCATTTAGGCAGCGGCATTAAGCGCCGTCGGAATCTCTGGAATGTGCGGATCAGATTTATGTGTCTTGATTCTTCACCGGTTTGTAATAAGCCGGCGGACTCACACTTTTGTTTTTAACTCTAATTTAGCCCAAGAAGAGGACCGTGCTGAAGCATGACCATGTCAACAAGACCAAACGGGCGTCTACTTAACGACAACTGCAGCCGTGAACGGCCTCCAGGACCGAAATGTCTGTCGGAACCGGGAAGGGAGATGGGGGGGGCGGGGAGGAGGGAGAAATAGAAAGAAGGAGAAGGAAAAAAAAAAAGTTTTTTTAAAAAATGACCCTCAACAGAGTGTCGCCACATCGCGAACAGTGGGCAATGCAGCGCCTGGAGGTGCCTCAAACTGTCTCTCATTTTCTAGACTTAATGGCTGATTGCAGAAATCAATGTTGCCATTAGTAACAGGGTATTTGTTATGGCATGATTTCCTCTGTTGTTAGGCTGCAGAATGATTACAGTATTAGGGAGGTGCTTTCTTTATAAAAAAAAAAAAAAAAAAAGGGCCAGAGATATAACTTCCAATTCTGCAGCCATTAGGAAGGGGGCTTTCGGAATACGGGCGAAGGCAACACCTTACCTGCCCGTTAGGTGGTGATTTTAATCTCGCCGTCTTAGGCTAGTGTGTGTGTGTGTGTGTGTTTTGGTTGTTTTTTTTTTTTTTTTTTTTTTTCAAATTGGGCCAGAAAGCTTCAGCATCTCACAGACATTTTGATGACAGATTTCTGCTTTGCTATTTTAGACCCCAGAGCTGTATCGCCGGTGTAACACCACACAGTGCAATTCAAGACAGGCAGTCCCGGGCATCTGTGTCTCAACCCCCTGAGCCTTTTTTTTTTTCAAACCATCCGAGGAGGGCAGGCAATCACCAGGGCTCTCGGGTTCGGACGGACCTGGCAGGTGAGCCACGCTGGGAGGTTCGGAGGGAGACAGGAGCTGGGTTGGGCTTGGGGTGCTCAGGTGAGAAGAGCACTATGGGAACACTCCAACGGGGAACGGACGGTGAGGGTCTGGATTTACGCATTCGCGTGCCTGGGAGGAGCAGAACGCCAGCTCCAGGTGTGCAGAGACGAGGGGGTGGTGGGCGGAGTCAAGGCGAGGACCAACCGGGGCTTAAGAGTAGGCTCCGCCCACCCAGCCCTGGGAAATGTACCACCTGGCTGGCCGTCCCCACCACGTGGCGGGAGGGACACCTGACTTTCTTAGAAGCCGGCGCTCGAGGGAATGCCACAGAGCTGAAATGAGGGCCCAGCGTCCCGCCGGCCCGGCAGGCCCATGAAGCCACACCTGGAGCCGGCAGGTGGGACCAGGCAGCCCCCGACAGACCCCTCCGCAAGCCGCTCCCGCCGCCCCCCTGCACCTTCCCCGCCCACCTACCTGAGGAGGACGGTGAGGAGGGGTGCGGGCTGTCCTCCTGGGCGCTGCCCGTCTGGGAGAGGCCTCCTCCGACCCCGCTCTCCTCCGTGACGTTGGAGGAGCCGGGCGTGGTGGAGCGGCTCACCGACTGCGACTCCTGGTCGCTGCCCGAGCCGCGCCGCTCCTCCAGGCCGGCGTGCAGCCCCTCCTCCTCGCCCTTGCGGTCCCGCTTGTGCACGCGGGAGTGCACGACCACCTGGTGGTAGGTGCGGAACACCCGGCCGCAGTCGGGGCACTCGGTGGGCTTCTCCTTCATGCTCCCGGCGGCGCCCTGCAGGCCGTACTCGAGCGCCTGGTTCAGCCCGTGGGACAAGAAGTCCCGGCCGCCTTCCAAAGGGTCCAGCTTAGCGGGCGCGTCTCTCTGGGCGCCCACCTTGGCGCCGTGCACCAGGTCCGCGGGCATCTTCTGCTTGGAGCCGTCCGCGCCCACCAGCACGTACTCCCGCTTCTCCTTGTCGAACATGAGCCCCGCGCCGGCCAGGGCGTCCTCGTGGCCGCGCTGGAGCTGGTGCTCTTTGGACAGGAAGCCGTGGTCCACGGCCACGCCCCGGGCCATGAGCTGCCAGGCCTGGTAGCTGCTCACGGGGTCCATCTCGGCCGCCTTGGCCGCCGCCTGCAACCGCTCGATGCAGCTGGACTTCAGCGGCGGCACGAGGTTGAGGCAGCCCAGGAGCGAGTGCTTGTCCCCGGCCTCGGGGACGCCGTGGGCCATGCTGGAGATGGGCGACAGCAGCTTCCCCAGCGCCTCCTTCTCCTTCAGCGGCAGCTCGCCCTTGCCGTAGAGCGGGCCGGGCTCGCCCAGGCTCGCCTTGTCGGGCGCCACGAAGCCGCTCTGCAGGCAGGACAGGTATCTGGAGTACAGGTTGGCGTGCGCCTCCTGGGTCATGCCGCCCATCGGCACGGGCACCTCGGGGTCGCTGGGGGACTTGTTCTTCACCGACAGCTTGTTGAGGTGCACCTTCATGTGGTTCTTGAGGAACCAGGGCTCCTTGAAGCGCCGGCCGCAGATCTGGCAGCAGTGCTCGAAGGAGTCTTTGTGCTTGCGCATGTGGCCCTTGAGGAACCAGGCCTGGCTGAACACCTGGCCGCACACCTCGCAGCGGAACTCGTTGGCCGCCTGCTCGCCGCCGCCGCTGGGGCCCTGGCCCTGCGCCGACTCGGCAGTGATGTGCGCCTTCTCCACGTGGCTGATGAGCTCCTCCTCCTGCGAGGCGGCGAAGTCGCACAGCGTGCACTTGTACGGCTTGTGCAGGATGCGGATGTGCCGGTCCAGCTCCTCGCGCTTCTTGAACTTGCCCTTGCAGAAGGTGCAGCGGAAGCCCGCGGCCGGGGCCGCCGCGTCCTCCTGCGCGCCCGCCGGCTTGGGCGAGGGCGTGGCGCGCGCGGCGGCTGCGGCGGCCGCGGCGGGTGACGTCGGGCGCCGTGGTGGCCCGGCGGCGGGCCGCGTGGCAGGTGGTGGCGCGGCGCCGCGGCGGCCTGCGGGGCGTGCGGCAGGGGCTTGAGGTCCCGCGGCTGCAGCAGGCTGCCCTTCAGCTGCCGGTCGCGCAGGATGGCCCGCTCCTCCAGCTCGTGCAGCAGGCGGTTCTCCTCGCGCACGCGCCCGCGCCCCTTGCCCAGGTTGCCCAGCTTGTGGGTCCGCAGGTGGATCTTGAGGTTGCCCTTCTGCGCGGCCCGGTGGTCGCAGTAGGGGCACTTGAAGGGCTTCTCGCCGGTGTGCGTGCGCATGTGCAGCGAGAGGATGCTGTTGAAGCGGAAGCGCTTCCCGCACAGCGGGCACGGGTACTTGCGGTTTTTGCGCGCGTCGTCCTCGATGTCCGTCATCTGGGACATGATGCCCAGGTTCTGCCCGTTGAGGAACTGCTGCAGGTCCACGCGCCCGTTGAGGCTGGTGTCCACGTCGCGGCCCAGCTGGGTGGCCAGCAGCGCCATCTGCCCGCCCAGGGGCTGGCCGCTCAGGGGCGCGTGCGCCTTCTCGTCCAGGGGCGCGGCGGCGGCGGCCGCGGGCGTCTTCTCCTCGGGGCTGGGCCGCGCGTGCAGCTCGGGGAAGGCATGGCTGAGCTGCGAGGTGATCTGGTGCAGCTTCTGACTCATGGCATACTGGCCATTGAGCACCGGGCCGCTCAGGTGGGGCTCAGCTTCGGGCGCCGCGGAGGACACTCCAAGGCACAGACTCGCTTCTTCCATCCCTGAAAACAGAGAGAGACGTTCAGACCCGTTGCGGGACGGGGTGGCGCAGGGAGGCAACAGCATCAGCTGCCCGGGGTAGGGTGGGGGGTGGGGTTGCAGTTCATGCCTTACCTACCCATAATAATGCCAAGGAATTACAGTCGACAACAATAATAAAAAAAATGAATTATTAAATGCCAATTATGCAATATGGCATGGCGCCTCTGATATGTGTTTTGGCGATAGACTGTCCCCCTTGTATTTTCTATTTACAGACTGCGAGTGTTCATGCACGTTTAAATTATTAATGTTTTTTTTTTTCTTTTTTTTTTTTTTTTTTTTTGAGACAGAGTCTCGCTTTGTTGTCCAGGCTAGAGTGAGTGCCGTGGCGTCAGCCTAGCTCACAGCAACCTCAAACTCCTGGGCTCGAGGATCCTTCTGCCTCAGCCTCCCGAGTAGCTGGGACTACAGGCATGCACCACCATGCCGGCTAATTTTTTTATGTATATATCAGTTGGCCAATTAATTTCTTTCTATTTATAGTAAGAGGGGGTCTCGCTCTTGCTCAGGCTGGTTTTGAACTCCTGACCTTGAGCAATCCGCCCGCCTCGGCCTCCCAAGAGCTAGGATTACAGGCGTGAGCCACCGCTCCCGGCCCTGTTTTTTTTTTTTTTTTTTTTTTTTTAACATTTTCAACACCTAACAACAAACCGAGAGTCTGCGTGTTAAACTTTTCCTGTCCTGGTCCCCGGTAGCACCTGTACCTGTTGGTTCAGCCCCAAGTTTGCCTAAGAGCAGGGCGGGCTCCATGCGGGACCCAACAGACTTAGGTGGAACTTTTGTTTTCCTTCTCCGCATTCAGCACATCCACCAGTCCGAGATGAAAGAGATCATTTTATGATTTGGCCAAAAAAAAAAAAAAAAACCAAAAAAAACCCCAATAGCATGATATTTACTGGTACATAATAAAACAAGATAATGTTTTGGGGAAAAAAAATAAAGGACAGGCTTTAGAACAATAAAAGGGATTTTGCTTTAGTCAACAAAAAGTGCAGTAATATCTCATTAAGCTGATTAGTATGCTGCTTAGAAACAGTACTAGGTGCTCTAACACATGATTATAATCATAAAAATCCTTCAGTGTTTGCAAGGAAACATTAACGAGGTATATTAAATTTTAAGGAGACTGCGAGTAGCGGCTTTGCAAACCTCGGAGATTAAGATTTAACCCTTATGTTACGAAACACTGTTATTTTGTCATTTGGTAGCTGTGCCCATCAAAGGAAGTATAAATTATCTCATGACGAAATCTCAGCGGATTGTCCAGGCTGCTCAAGGCTGGGTGGAAGGAAGGACCCTACACACCTACACCGTCTAAAGGGGCTCCCTTGGTCTTTAGCCGGGCACGGTGGCTCACGCCTGTCACCCTAGCTCTCTGGGAGGCCAAGGCAGGAGGATCGCTCGAGGTCAGGAGTTCGAAACCAGCCTGAGCAAGAGCGAGACCCCGTCTCTGCTATAAATAGAAAGAAATTAATTGGCCAACTAAAAATATATAGAGAAAAAATTAGCCGGGCGTGGTGGCGCATGCCTGTAGTCCCAGCTACTCGGGAGGCTGAGGCAGGAGGATCGCTTGAGCCCAGGAGTCTGAGGTTGCTGTGAGCTAGGCTGACGCCACGGCACTCACGCTAGCCTGGGCAACAGAGCGAGACTCTGTCTCAAAAAAAAAAAAAAAGAGGCTCTCCTGCTCTTTCACCTGGCAAGGCATCCAAGGCAGGGACTTTGGGCTTAAAGAGATCTTTTATAGAACCAGATAAAAACCAATTAAAATCCAGTGATGATGCCATAGGAAGTCTCAACCAAGTTTGAGTGTTTTTAATAACTTTCCCAATATACAGTAATGAGTATAAATTGTACCTGCAGTATGTGTTTTGCAAAAAAAAAAAAAAAAAACATTAGAAATCAAAGCTGTTTGTTAAACACGAACACTCAAAGCTGGCCTGCATAATTGTCTTTAATAGTCTCCGTGCCCCTCTCCTCCAGCCCGGGTGGGGCTGCTCAGGAGACAGCCTCCCGCACGTCAGAGTGGCAAGGCGGTGAGCCCATGCCTGGGGCCCTTCCCTTTCTAGTTATCCCTTTCACCTGAAGGAGTCCAAATTCATTCCCCGCCATCGCAACGGTTTTTGCACACCTCTCCTTTTTGTATCAAAATGCTTAGGCGTGTTGGCCAGCCAGGTAAGTCCAGGAGTTAGTTGTGCTTAAGCCCAGCCAGGACGGATTTCTGGGCCAAGCAATACCCCAGGCGTACCTAGAGGTGGGGGGTGGGCAGCTCAGTCGGAGAGGAGGCACACGCAGCCGCCCCGGGGTGGGGAGGGGTGGTCCGCTGCGTGCTGGGCCTCCCTCCAGGTACACTGTCCGTGCAGTAGGGGGTCTCCGGTGGCGGACCTGGCTTCCCCGGCAAGAGGAGAGGGGCTGTGAGTCCACCTTGCAAAGGAAGGCAAGAGGGAGGTGGATGGATGTTTACTTCCAGGTGGGCAGGGGATTAGAGCAGTGGTGCTGGGCTAACCGTGTCCACAAACGGAGATACGCAACATGCACGCTTACACGCATGTAGCAGTGCACGGCCACTTGGAGTGAAGACAGGCTTCCAGTTGGCCGCCTTGCATTTTTGTTTCTGGTGCAAGTCCACACTCAAAAAAAAAAAAAAAGCCCCATTTTGGAGATTGGTTGGAAAGGAGCTAATTTCCCTAATTTTATTTCCCATGGGGATTCTCACATTCACGCAACGGACTTACTGAGTTCCCACTGTGTGCCAGCCCCTGACCCCGAGCTAGAGACACGGCGGTGGACAAGGCCGGCAGCCGAGGGATTCGTGGCACCCGCGTGGCGGCGGGGAGCAGGCCCAGAGGGCAGAGGCTCCAGGTGGAGGCTCCAGGTGGAGGCCAGCAGCCCCAGGGCCATGTCCAGAGCCCTGGATCTACCCTCGAGCCCCCTCCAGCTAAGCCGGCTCCTCTCCTGAGCCAATGTGTGTGGGGGCCGTGACGCGGGAGTGCTCGGAACCCCACCCAGGAGCTCAGTTGGAAAGTCCAAAGCCAACACGCCTGGCCCGCTTCCAAAGCCTGCCCCGTTGAGCCCGGGAAGGACAAGCTATTCCCCGGCTGCTGCCGCTGCCGCTGCCGCTGAGTTGACGCCAGGTCAGCAGGAGGGAGAGAGGCCGAAGGTGGGGGCGCGGGGAGGCTGCACGGCAGGTGGGAAGAGGGACGTCACCTGAAGATCAGGGTCCCCACCACCTCCACCTGTGCTACGCATGTCACCGCTCCACTTGTCAACTCACCACCACGGGACTTTGCAAGTTTGCCCTGGGCATGCAATTCTTTTATTCTGTTCAAAAAAAAAAAAAATTTTTTTTTTCGCCAGAGTCAACAGAGCTTTTTAACTCCTTTAAGCAACTGGTCTTCGAATGCCACTGCTAGCTACAGCCTCGGCGGGGAAGAGATAGAATGTTCTAGAAGGTGCCGCCCCAGCTCTCTGCAAAGCTAGCTCCTTCTCATGACGTGGGTCTGAGCTCACATGCATACCCTTCTCGCTAAGTCCCTCTGTGCCTCCCTGTCGAGGTTAATGTCCCCGGGTCCCCTGTGTCCATCACCTTACTTACTCCAGAGCCCCTGCCACCCGGGCACTGTTGGCTCTCTGACCCTTCCACAGGCAACTTTCTCCGCTCCCTGGGGTTACCACCCTCTCGGTCAAGGAGGAAGCCCCAGGGCCTGGAGCCGAGCCGGCTGGTCCTGGTTCAGTATTCCCTGACTCAGCGGCGGATACCGTACACTCTGCCCGGGAGAAAGGTCGGCCCCGAGGGAGGTGCCTCGTCACCCCCACTGCGAGTGACCTCAGCTTTTGCACGGGTCCCGGGAACACCTGCGATCGGAATCTGTCACAGCTGGGAGGCTCCCTGGCTGCAAGTCCAGAAGCCACCGGGGAAAAGCCACCTCCATCAGCAGCAACTCTAGGAGTCCCTGGTGGTCAGCCCAGGCCTGAGCCACCCCTGGTGGCTCTACTGCTGGACACTAGGAGACAGAGAGCAAGTATCCCTCTCTGGGACTTGACCTGCCGTCGTAAGGCCCACGGGAGAGACCCCAGGGGTGTCAGAGGGGCTGGCCAGCTCCCCAGGAGACACCCCTGGGATTATGGTCCCCAGCCCCTCAAAGGGGAAGGGCCACGCTGGACGGTCGTCTCAGAATCCTCCACGATTCCACTAGCAGGTGCAGCCAAGGCCACTGTGATGGGCAGCCAGCGCCGGCTGCTCGGCTCAGAGCAAGGACGGGGGTGTGAGTTCTTGGAAAGAGCGTGGGGTGATCGGTGTGCTGTCCCTGGGCCAGGGCGGCCGTGGCAGGACAGGCTGGCCCCAGGCCCAGCCCGGGACTCACAGAACCTGGGTCGGCCCCAATCTCTCCAGCCTAGACACTTCGCCCGTCCAGAACTCACTGGTCCCTCGCCTCAGGCAGTCAGCGGGTATTTGCCAGGGACCTTCCACGTACCTGCCCTCCAGGGCCTGTGGGTGCCAGGGGCCCAGGCCACCAAGGCCACAAAAGACAGGGAGGCAATGAAAAGGCCCTTGCAAGACTGAATGCAAAGGTGCAATGAGGAGAAACCCTTGCAGCTCAGTAAACAGGGGCGTGTGTGTGTGTGTGTGTGTGTGTGTGTGTGTGTGTGTGCATGTGTACATGAAGCATGTCTGTGTTGAGGAAAGGGAGGGAGTCTCTAACTGGTGACACGCCAGAAACATACACATGCCTACATGGGGAAACCAAGGGACAATTTATCCTCCTGTTAAAGGGCTGGATCTGACTGCAGCCATCAGAGCTCGGGGGGCTGGAGGAAGAGGGGCCGTCTGCAAGGGCCCTGCCGTTCTGGTGGGAGGTGTCACCACTGCTCGTCGCCCCGCCCTCTGCGAGCATGCACGGGGACAGCCCTTTCCCTCGAGACCAGGCTGCTCCATCAAAATGAACAGTGACTCTCTGTCAGTGTCTTGCATGAGCCTCCAGTCACAGCCACCCCCCACCATGTCCTAACAAACAGAACAGACCTGCACATCCACGCACGGTGCCACCCCTCATGGCCACTGTTTCCACGTGCACATCCTCACACAGTGCCACCCCTCATGGCCACTGTTTCCACGTGCACATCCTCACACAGTGCCACACCTCATGGCCACTGTTTCCACGTGCACATCCTCACACAGTGCCACACCTCATGGCCACTGTTTCCACGTGCACATCCTCACACAGTGCCACCCCTCATGGCCTCTGTTTCCACGTGCACATCCACAAACAGTGCCTCCCCTCATGGCCACTGTTTCCACGTGCACATCCACGCACAGTGCCACCCCTCATGGCCACTGTTTCCACGTGCACATCCTCACACAGTGCCACACCTCATGGCCACTGTTTCCACGTGCACATCCTCACACAGTGCCACACCTCATGGCCACTGTTTCCACGTGCACATCCACACACAGTGCCACCCCTCATGGCCACTATTTCCACGTGCACATCCACAAACAGTGCCACCCTTCATGGCCACTGTTTCCACGTGCACATCCTCACACAGTGCCACCCCTCATGGCCACTGTTTCCATGTGCACATCCTCACACAGTGCCACACCCAGTGGCCACTGTTTCCTGGAAACACCTTCCCCCATGTGCTCACCCCGCCCCCTCACTCAGCAGCCCCGTCTCTGCACTCCGCACCCGGTCACCCAGGAGCCGTGAGAGCTGCACCCAGTCAGGGCCGGCAGAGGATGGGCCGTGACCCTGGGCTTAAAGCAGCTGAGCAGCCAGGACCCTCTGAGTGACCCACAAAAACTGAGCCTCTCCCCTACATGGGAAAACCCTTAGCACAATTGAAAGCAAGTCAACAAACTGCTGAGCCAGGGGAACAGCTTCCCCCAGGCCATCGGCCCACGGTCTGAAGCATACTGAGGAAGAACTGATGCCCGGTGACACTCCTCCCCACTTTGGCGTGGGGTGCCCGGACCCCACCTCTGAACGCAGGCAGGGGCCCCCGGGTGGGGGAGGCTTCTCAGCATTAAAGGCTTTCTTCATGCGCGGTGCCATTTCACACTCAGCAAATGAAACCCACCGCTGGGTGCAGAGATTATCAAAACACATTGTCCCGTCATTTCCATCATTGCAGGTACACTGAGCCATTCAGCCGCCTTTGATGGCGCTAATGGTTATTTTGATTTTGCATTTCTGCCTCCGAGACCATTTCCTGTGATATCAATGACAAAAGTTTTCACTTAACTCTTCCAATAGAGAACCTAATTGTATCTTTCACTCAGAATGAAATTTAAAACTATCAGGACACCAGAAATGCCAGCTGCTACGAGTCTAAATAAATTTTACACAAAAACACAGTTTCATTTTGCTGGCATAGAAGGAAAAAAAAAAGTCATCTTATGAATAGTCCAAAAAAAATATAGATCTTGCCAGTAAGTTGTATGAAAGAGGTTGTTTTTTTTTTTTCCTTATGCCACAAGAAGAATAGTTGGGAAATAAAATGACCTTCGAAATAACCATTTCCACTAGATTTTTAAGAAATCAAATATTGTTGTCTACCCAAGCACAACTAAATATTCTCTCTCTCTCTCTCTCTCTCTCTCTCTCTCTCTCTCTCTCTCTCTTTTATCAATGTGGGATAAAAGTGGTGCCTTGGAAAGCGTGCATGAGTCCCTGCCCTGCTAGCAGTCCTGGGACTTGGGTTTGCAGTAAGTGGGGGTGGGGTGCTCACAACACCACCGTGCACCGTGGGCTTTACCCAAAACAGTCTCATCATGTGCATTCCCGGCGGTAGCCAGACCCCAATCCTGGAGGCTCGAGTGACCCTCAGCCCTTCCCTGAAACCCACCTGGCTTCCCTGCACTGCGAGTCAGCAGTAATTAAGACAACTTCACCCAGAGTACAAACGTCTCCTTATTAAATGCTCTTTCTCCAATCGTTGCAGCTCAAACTGTTTAACTAAGGTTGTTATAAGCATAATGCACTCCTGTTCTGAAATACAGAGCAGCACCAGACTACTGAACCTTTTCGGGGTCATTAAACAGCTGTAAACATTATTACAAAAATAAACCAGGGATTTCATGCTTACATTTTGGCCTAGAGCTTGCTGTGCTGAGCAAGTACATTTTTTTCTTTTTTCTTTTTCTTTTTTTTTTTTTTCTCATCTCTTACAATCAACGCCGGTGACATTTGGGCATCCAAACAAATTACATCACACACGTTACCGGGGTGGGCAGGACACCGAGTGGTGTATTTGCCAGATGATTAGCAGATAAACAGGAGGCCGGCGGCGGGTGACCCGCTCCGTTTTGACTGATGCGTACACAATGCTCCCAGACAGGGCCAGAAATGGTTAAGCCCCGGCTGCATTTATTAATGAAAATGTATTCAAATTGGGCGGTAGAGTGTGATAACCGTGCAACCGTGCAGTCAAGTTGGAGGTGCGGGCGAGCTCCCCAACTTCTTCCTGTTGGCCAAAGGAGAGACCCCCACTGCCGGGGAGGTTGGGTAGGACGTGGGCGGGATTAGTCCACGGCCCCCGCACCCCCCCAGGCGGCTGCCGTGTTGGCGGGACAAGAGTTGGAGGACTCGGAAGAAGAAGGAGGAATAAAAAGTGTCCTCTCCTGGGAGACCTTGGAGGACTCCAAAATTCTCAAGAGCAAAGATGTCTCTCCACCACGCTGGCTTCCGGGGTCCAGGTGGGAACCGTAGCCCAGACAGGTCATGAACACATGCACACACCACCCAGGAAAAGGAAGACAACCATAGAGCTTCCCCTGGTCACCTTCTCAGAGTAGGAAAGACCTACCCTGGGCTGGACCCCTGGGTCACCTTCTGCCCACACCCACACCAAGCCCGGCAAGGAGATGCTGGGGGTAGAATTAGGACAGGTTCGCATCACACACGTTGCCGTGGTTGCTAAGGCATGAGCTGTCGGGCAGAATAAGCCCTCAATAAAAAAAAAACAGCGATAACCATCATCATCACCACTATCACCACCTATCCTCATCCTCATCCTCCTATTCCTCCTCCTCATTGAGGTACCACACGCCAACACCGATCACGGTCTCACCTTTGCCCTGCATGACCCTAGGTGGTAGGGACTGTGCTATCCCAATGCCCCGTTTCCCCAAAAACAAGGCAGGGTCTTATATTTGTTTTTCCTCAAGAAGACACCCTAGGGCTTATTTTCAGGGGATGTGTTATTATTTTTAAGTACGGTGCAACCATCTACATTGATTCAAATAGAGTGAAGTCGTCTTCCTCTGGAACATCATCCTCACTCTCCAGACCCCGAATCCCATCCTGAATGTCTTGCGACTCTGTTTCCTTTAGAACCATCGGCCCCGATCTCTCCTGTCGAGCCACAGAGCTCTCACGGGGCGGATGGGAAGGGCTGCTCGTCTTCTCTCCCGCCCCGCGACGACACGCACGGGTTGTGCAGACGCGCTGCGCAGCCACGCCCGTCGCTAGGGCTTATTTTCGGGGTGGGACTTCCGTTGCGCACATGCTTAGAAATCCTGCTAGAGCTCATTTTATAGATAGGTCTTATTTTGGGGGAAACACGGTACAAAAAATAAGAAAACTGAGCCCCAGAAACTGAAGTTACGAAGGCCACATAGCTGGGCCACAGCTGATCCCAGGGCCCTGGCAAGACATGCTCATGGCCAGGCTGGTTTGGATGTCCACACCAGGCTCATTCCCGTGGGGCTGCATGCCACCGCAGTGAGATGCCACCTTCGTCATTTGCAAAGCACATGGCAGGAAGGAAGGCACCGCCACGTGAGAGCTCAAAGGAGGCCGAGGAGCAGAGGACTCACAAAGACTCGGGCTGGGGAGTGGAAATACGCAGCATATCCTGGGGGAAGGATGGCATGGCAGGGCAGCCATGACGGGCACCGTGGGCTGACAAATGTGGCAGCCCACTGGTTGCTAGACCCGAGGATCACATAAAAATTTGTTTTCAGATTCTTCTGTTTTCTTAATATTTATACAGGCTGATACATCATCCCACGGTCTCCTGCCCTGAGTCACGTGGGTTATTTCCCCCAGCTGGACAAGAGCAATGGGCAGGCCAGGCGCGGTGGCTCACGCCTGTAATCCCAGCACTCTGGGAGGCCGAGGCGGGCGGATTGCTCGAGGTCAGGAGTTCGAAACCAGCCTGAGCAAGAGCGAGACCCTGTCTCTACTATAAATAGAAAGAAATTAATTGGCCAACTAATATATAGAGAAAAAATTAGCCAGGCATGGTGGCGCATGCCTGTAGTCCCAGCTACTTGGGAGGCTGAGGCAGGAGGATCGCTTGAGCCCAGGAGTCTGAGGTTGCTGTGAGCTAGGCTGACGCCACGGCACTCACTCTAGCCTGGGCGACAAAGTGAGACTCTGTCTCAAAAAAAAAAGAGCAACGGGCAGAGAGTGACACCTGAGGTCCCATGAACAGGAATCTGTCTGTCTGCTCTTCCACTGGTCTCCATGAGACCCGGGGCACCTGCCAGACCCTCCCTCCGTCTCTTTATCTCTAACATGGATTGAACGTAACTGTCCCGCTCGCTGGACAGGACTTTGAGAGAGCCAGCGCGGTGTGGGAGAGAAAACATGGCGTAGAAATCGCCAAAGGCTCTACCTGTCCAGCAGCCCTTCCCAGGTGCCGACGACAGCATTTCGCAGAGCGCTTTGGGGTCCAGGAAGCACCTCAGTCTGGAGGCCGGGGAAGTACTGAGCAGGGCATGCACAGCAAGGCACGCAAAGCAGTTGATAGAAACCGCTCTGGCTGCTGGTCATATCCGTGCACCTGTCGGGCGGGACTTGTGTCATTTTGCGATGCTTATGCGCGGCTGGAACC
The DNA here is from genome assembly GCF_000165445.2 of Microcebus murinus. NCBI lineage: Eukaryota > Metazoa > Chordata > Mammalia > Primates > Cheirogaleidae > Microcebus > Microcebus murinus. The sequence goes on from NC_033681.1 coordinate 28,879,043, forward strand.
GGGCACATCCAGAGATCCGCAGGCAGGACCCGGTCCCTCGCTTTAAAGCCCGACTCGGGGATGGGGGGACACAGGGGGACCCGTGAGGACAGCAGTCCGGGTCAAAGGCTGGGAGGGAGGGATGTCCCGCCTGGTGTGGGGCCGGCTCCGTGGGAGGGAGTGTGGGTGGGGGAGGGGAGGCCCGAGGGGGGGAGGGGCAGACCTGGGCTGAAGCTCAGGGAGGCCACGGGGTAGAGAGGAGGAGGAGGAGGAAGTCAGGTGAGTCGGAGGCACCTGCGTGTGCAAAATGGAGACTGAGCGTGGAATGTTCTGGGGACGGAGGGGAGACGGGGGGAAGCAGCGGGCCAGGTGCACGGCTCAGCAGGATCCGGAGTTTAGATTCGGTGCAAAACAGGGGGGCCGGGGGAGGTCTCAGCGGAGGAGGAGCACGGCGTGTGCGGGAGCCCCAGGAGCGAGCGTTGCTGTTAGAACGATCGATGCCCAAGGCCGAGGTCCTGAGCCCAGGAGGCCGCCCATTCCGCCCCGCGGAGCCTCCAGGGAGGCGGCAGCCACCGTCCATTGGGGGGACAGAGTCCCGTCCGCGGAAAACCTGGAAGGCGATGGCTTCAAAAACGGCGCACCCCTCTCTGTCTACGGGCAGCCCGAGGGCGCAGTTTGCTATCTACCGAGGGTCGGAGAAGATGGAAAAACAGTCCCGGACGGAAATAAACTCCAGGACCACAAACCGAACATCCGCAAGCCGCAGCCCCTGCGGTGAGAACTTCCCGTGCACCGGAGAGAGGAGGGTGGCGCTCGGGAGAAGGTCGGTCTTCCTGCTTCTGCTCACAGTAGTGACAAGTGGAAGACTATACCCCCCCTTCCCCCCGGGGTGCCCCAGCAGCCTGGGCACCCCCCTCTCCGTCACGGTCAGCCGGATCCACCTCCAGGCTGCCCTCGGGTGTCTCCTCCTCCGTCCGTGAGCCTTCCTGGCCACCGCCCGGGCTGGGGGGCACCCCTCGGCCCTCAGAACTCCCGGGAGGTTCCTCCGGCCTGTCCGGGGCCACCGGGGAGGCCACAGCTCTCCTCTCCTCCTCGGCCAGAGCTGTGGGAGACCGGGCGTCTCCCCGGCCCCCGGCCACAGCTCCGGCAGGACCAGCCAGCCCCAGCGAAAGTGCTCCAAGTCCCTGGTCCTCCACGCCTATGTCTGGCCGGGGAGGGGAGGAGGTGGCCCAGAGCACCACAGCCGTGAGCAGCATCTCGGGAACAGCAGCCTGCTGCTCCTCACGCCCAGAGTCGGGCAAGGAAGCCATTTCTGCACCCCGCCCCGGGGTGGGGGGTGATTTGGGACAGAAAGGGACCCCTGAATCTCTGCAGCGATTTATCTGAGCTGTGTCTGCCTCCACCAGGGAGAGCAACAAAAAACTACTATATCTATATCTGTATATACCGTGTTTCCCCGAAAGTAAGGCAGGGTCTTCTATTTATTTTTCCTCAAGAAGACACCCCGGGGCTTATTCTCAGGGCATGTGTTATTATTTTCCCCTCGAAGCCTCAGCTCGCAGCACGCACAGGGTGGCCGGGACCCGACAGGGGGAGCCGACCTTGCGGGTGGGGCTGCCCGCACCTTTCCGGTCACCTCTGGGACAGCAGCTGCCACGACGGGGCGGATGAGAAGGGCTGCTCGTCTTCTTTCCCGCTCCGCCATGACGACACGCACGGGTTGTGCAGACGCGCTGCGCAGCCACGCCCGTCGCCAGGGCTTATTTTCGGGGTGGGGCTTCTATGGCGCACATGCTCAGACATCCTGCCGGGGCTTGTTTTATGGGTAGGTCTTGTTTTCGGGGAAACACGGCATGTATCTACTTTTAATGAATGCCCTACTTTTTAAAATGACAGTGCAGAAACTGCAAATGATACCAGCACTTGTCAGAGCGTCTCAATCACTCCTCCCTCGAGGCTCTCTCTCTTGCTCTCTCTGTTTAAGCAGACTTGGTCAAGGCAGGAAGTCAGATATTTAATCCCCTGTTAACCTGCCTTGGCTCCCAGCTCCTGAATGGCCAGGGAGGGGCGCGTCAGCCCCAGCACGCAGCCCGGCCCCGAGAACGGGAGGCCCCAGCCTAGGCAGCCGCGTGGCCTCAGGTGAGACCTTATGGTCCTCTCTCTCTGAGTCACGGCCTCTCACGTAAGCCTAAGACCGGCGCCCTGGTCTCTGTCCCGCCTCCTGGTAGACGCCACTGAGCCCGCCCCCCGGACACGATCCCAAAGCCTCGCCCTAACCTTGAACCACCACCACCAGCCTGGACTTGAACTTGACTGACGCTGAGCTGCAGGGACACACTGAAGACAGAGCTATTCGAGTTTCTCTGCACACGACAGAGGAGATGGCGTTCGAGGGCTGGCCGGGGACCCCCGGCGTGACCCCTCCTGCCCTGCACAGGCTGAACGTGGTCCTCAGGGTCCTGACACCCATGCGGTCCCCCCCCCCGGCCCCAGCTCAGGTGGCCAGAGGGTTACTTCTTAGGGAGGGGCGTCCAGCAAACCCCCGAGGGAATCTAACACCTGTCTACGCCAGCCGCAAACGGAGTCCAGCCATGGTCAACGGCGGGGCAGGGCGGCCGCCGCTACTCTTTGGGAGATTCCTGGCCTCAGAGCATCTCTCTATGGGGACTCTGTGTGACACAGGAAAACTGGTGGCTGCAGCCAGAAGGTAAAACTCCAAGAGAGCCGAGGGCCAGGAGCTCCAAGGCGGGACCTCCCCAGCCCCGCACCTGTGACTTAACGGGGAAGCAAAGCAGGCGGGACATTGATGAGGCCATCATCGGCGAGAGGTGTCCAAAGCAGCACCTGGCACTGAGCGGACGTCCTGCCCGGAGCCACCTGTTCCAAAGCCCCGTGGACGCCCGGCCTTTGCAGGGCTCAGGGAGTCAATGACCTCGCCTTCTTCCTTGTTAAGAGCATTGCAGCCAATACAGGAGAGCTGAGCACCCCCATTAGGAGTCCGGACAAGAGGTGCGTGCGCAGGGCCGTCCACCGAAGAAACGGAATTTGGCTAACGACCACAAAAATGCCAGTCCTGACTGGAAAGCAAAAAGGCTCCAGTTACAACACTAGCCAGGTTCCGTTTTTGAATAATTATGTTGGAGATGGTGCCCAGACCCTGTGAGGACCCAGAATTTCCTCCCTAGCAAGGAAGAGTGGCCTCAACTTCCCCGTCCCGGAGCTAGGACACAAGATGCCTGGACACCATTGACTGCCCCTTCCCGGAAGCCAGGCTAGGAGGTGAGCCTTGGCACTTCCAGACGCGTGCCTACGGGCAGAAGGAACAGAAAAACCCAGGGTGCTAAAGACCGAGCCTTGCGCTTTCTACTCTACCCGGAGAAACCTATTTGAACCCACCTGGCCGTCCTGCCCACAAAGCCGGACCTGCTGGGATTACATCTTAGAGCCAGCCAACCAGCTCGCATTTCTGGTGGGGTGATGGTGTACACCTGTATGCCTGTACACCTGTACACCTGTATACCTGTACACCTGTTTACCTGTATACCTGCACACCTGTTTACCTGTATACCTGCACACCTGTTTACCTGTGCAACGTCTCCGCGTAAGGACAAACGTTAAACGTCCAAAGTCGCCGTTTTTGTCCCGCGGCCCAACTGCCCCAGAGTGCATGCCAAAGGCTTCCACCGGATCGAGGGGGCCCCCCTTCCAACTAACCCCACTTCCCATCATTCTCCTCGACGGCTTGGGGAACGCTTCCGAGTCCCGTGAACGAGAGCCGCCCGCTCCTCTCTCCTGGCGCAGAGCCGCTCCCTGACGGAAGTGACGTGCAGACGGTGGCTGGCAGAGCTGGAGAAGTCTCAGGGATTTCCTAGTTTCTAGGAAATGCCTAGTCAACTTAGGCTGATGTGCCCGTTTTGTGCATAGGTAAACTGAGGCCAGGAGACAGGGGTGCGGCCCACTTAACTAAGTTATGCAGCAAAGTCAGTGGATTCGTGTCTGTGCCCCTTGTGTACGTTCTGAGCACCCCGGAAATTCAGTAGGTGCCAAGTAGATGTTGGGTGCATGAACGGATGGGTGGGTGGGCAGGGGGGTGAACAAGAAGAACCGAGGGGGCGGGTGCGGTGGCTCGCGCCTGTCATCCCAGCACTCTGGGAGGCCGAGGCGGGAGGATCGCTCGAGGTCAGGAGTTCGAAACCAGCCTGACAAGAGCGAGACCCCGTCTCTACTATAAATAGAAAGAAATTAATTGGCCAACTAATATATATAGAAAAAAATCAGCCGGGCACGGTGGCGCATGCCTATGGTCCCAGCTACTCAGGAGGCTGAGGCAGGAGGATCGCTTGAGCCCAGGAATTGGAGGTTGCTGTGAGCGAGGCTGATGCCACGGCACTCACTCTAGCCTGGGCAACAGAGCGAGACTCTGTCTCAAAAAAAAAAAAAAAAAAGAAGAAGAACGGATGGGCAGACAGAATGCACGGTCCCACCGACACGTTCCTGGACGCTCTTGCCTTTACCCCAAACGGGGTCCCAGCTGCTACAATAAGACGTCCACAACACAGCTTCCCCCGCCAGCCCCCACGCCGGCCAGCCAGGCGACTCACGCTCCCTGTGTGTTCCGGCTGACCCTGGCGCCCTTAAAGTCCAGAAGCTTCTTCTCCCTGCCGGCCCCCCGCCCCAGGCCTTCGCAGAGCCCAGCGCTCGGCGGCACGGGGCTCCTTGAACGGCCGGAGATGCCTGTGTCTCCCCCCAACTCCCCGGGGAGCACCCTGCAGGGTGCTCAGAGGCTGCAGCCCCTGCACCCGGGAGCCCCAAAGTTTCCCCCAAGTCCTCCCCGGGCAGACAAGCCCACACAGAGCAGGGCCGGGGCGAGGGCTAACACCTCCGCCGCCGCGGTTTGGAAGCGCACTCCGGCAGGCAGGAGGGGCTGTGTCCGCGCTCCCTCCGTGGGTTTGATTTGCATCGAATCCTCACGTCAGGTTGATGTGACGTCCCATGACATCCCCCCCAACCCCCCGTGAAACGCATAAATCAAGGCACCCTATAAATTTAAAGGGATAGAGCTCTTTTCCAGAAGTGGCTAATTACTCATAAACAGCAGATATTTTATTGCCGTTAAAGGCAGTAGCAGGTTTTTAATGGCCGGAGCGTTTTGTAACTGGAGCTTTTTCGTGGCGCAGGCCTGGGGGAGCCGGGCGTCACCTGTTAGTGCTGCTCCCTGGGGGAGGGGGGGTTGCGGAGATCCGGCCAAGGTGGACCGCTTTGGGGGAGGTGATACAGCCATGCAAGGCTGCATGGGGTGCCAGCCCCGACCCACCGCCGGCTGCCGGGGGTGGGGAAGCCTGGGGCTGCCCCCGGTCTAGGAAGGGCTCCCTGAAGACACCCCCCTGCCCTGACTCAGGACCCCTGGTGGGTCTGGGTTTCCCTGTACACTCACGCCCCACACCCTTTAATTGGGTCCAGACTCCTCAGCCAACCAGAGAGTCCTGCACACTCACTCGCTTCCTTCCTCTGTGCCGACCTCAGCCCCTGCGTGGGAGAGCCCCCTCTTCCTCCCCAGCCCTGCAGCTTGAATTGAGATGTTGCCAGCCCCCAGACCCTAGCCTGAGCCATTCATAACGTCCCACTCCCTGGCCTCAGTGCTTGGCTCCAGGCTCAGCTCACGACCTAACTCGGGCCAAAGAGAGTGAGAGCTATAGGGCTTGCCCGGGAGCGACGGGACGGCTCGGAGACACTCTCAGCGAGGGCTGGAGCTACGGCAGCAACTCTGCAACCAAGAAGAGTGAGCGGCTGACGGCGAGGTTGGGTGGCATTCAGGGACAAGGCCGGCGCTGAGGAGGCAGAGGAGGAGAGACATCTGTTTTTGCTCAGTGACATGATTTGAACCCCTGGATCAAACGGCACCTGAAGCTGAACTGTTCACATAATTTTTTTTTGCACGCTCACATAAGTGAATACAGTCTCCTGGTGGCGTAAGCTGGTTTGGGTTGGATTTTCTGCAACCAAAGGAATCTTGGCTGATTAGAAAAAAACAACCGGAAAAAAAAAAAAAAGCCATCTTCCCTTTCCAGAAAAACCCTGAGTCTCTCTCAGTTTCCACTCTGCCCTCCCAGCCTCGCCCCTGCCCCGGGATCATGCCAACTCACTCCCATCTTTGCCCTTTCTGCTGAGCTCGTTCGAATCCTGACCAGCCCCAGCCCAGAATGTTCCCCGCACTCCCGCGGGGTCTGGAGCTGGGCGCCGGCTTGAGCTCTTGGTGTGAAGTCAGAGACGCAAGGCTGAGCCTTCCCCTCCGTGCCCCAGACGCGGAATGAGCACGGCACGGCGGGCACCACCGGGGCACCTCCTCCCCCGTGCCCGGCCGCCGCCTCCTCCTTGGCACTCGCCAAGAAACCCGAAATTCCACCGCCGGGTCTTTCCCCTAGGGGTGCCCCCGTCTGCCGCGAGGAGCGGTGACTTTTTTACACGTGTCGTCGTGAGTCTTCCGGAAGTCCCTGTGGCTCTCGCAAGCCCCCCCCTCTCCGAGCAGAGGCCCTTCGCACCTGCCATTCCTTTTCTGCCCACCCACCCTTCCTGTCCTCACCGCGGGTAACTTCTTCAGATCCAGGGCCAGACGCCACTTTCCCTGGGACGCCCCCCGCCCTGTGCTTCCCTGGACCCCAGAGACGCCCCCGTTACCCGCCTGCAGGGCAGACTGCGTTGCTCCTGCTCAGGGAAGAAGCGTACTGGCTGACGATGACCGTGACGGCGGGGCATTCGACGTTGCCTAGGGGCCGTGGCCCCCTCGCTCCCTCTGCCAGCTCGGAACCGGAGGCAGGGCCTCCTGGCCTCCTTTGCATTGCACAGGAAGGGCGGCAAACGGCCAAGAGGCCCAGAGGGACCAGGCTCCTGCCCGGGTCTCCTGCCCCACGCCCAGGCCCCCTGCAGCCCACTCTGTATCTGCGTCCAGGCGAGCAAGGGCACCTGGACAGGTGGGGGCAGGGCCAGGGCACCTGGAGCAAGCAGGGAGTTAAAGGGAGAAGGAAAACGAGCCGCAGCCAGGCCACGTGGCCCAGAGACACAGTGTTTCCAGGTTTGAATCCCTGTAGCTGCAGGGAGGCCACCGGGAACGCCCCACGCAATTGCACAAGCGGGGGGCAGCCCAGGAGCCCCCCCGGCCCCCACAAAGCACACGTCACCACAGGTGGGAAATGCACACGGCTCAGACCCTGGGAAACGCTCCCGTGTTCCTGCTTCCAGAGGCCACGCTTCGCCCTGGCTGGGAGCCTGGGGCCGCCCGTGCCCGGCATCCCCAGAAGCCAAGCAGGTCCTGTTCCTGCTTGTCTGGCCTCCCACCTGCCCCCACCGCCTGCCCCCGCTGCCCCCCGCAGCTGCCGCGGCTGCCAACCTTGTTCCTGCTGCCTGTCTCAGCCCCCCGGGAGGGAGCCCTGCCCTCGCCTGCTCTTCTCACAATCTGGGCAGCCCTGGGCAGCTGGGGACAGAGCGGGCGGGCTGCACGGAGCCTGTCAGCTCACGCCAGAAGCCCAGCTGGCCGGGGACCGGCGTGCGCAACCTCTGATCTGCAGAATTGCTCCCTCGCCCCCGACATCCTCGGGTCCCGCGGGTCGCAGGGCCCAGCAGGACCGGAGGAAAGGGGTTGGCCGGTCCACTCGCTCACTCGTGCATTGGGTGGCCGGGCATGGAAGAGCCGCTTGCTCAGTCTCTGCCTGCCCCACGCGCCGTCAACTCTGCGGTGGCGGCAGCGATGTCTCCCTCTGCCGCTGCTCTGTCCCCGAGGGCCACTGAGTGCTGGGGCCGCCTAGCAGACTTTCATTGCTGGTGCCTAATGTTTGCTGTGAAATATACAGGATGCCTGTAATAAATGTTTATTCAGTGAATGAAGAGGTAAGTGAATGCATGCATGGATGGATGGATGGGTGGATGGATGGGTGGATGGATGGATAGGTGGATGGATGGATGAATGGATGGATAGAGGGATGGATGGATGGATGGAAGGAAGGATGGATGGATGGATGGATGGATGGATGGATGGATGGAAGGATGGATGGATGGATGGATGGATGGATGGATGGATGGATGGATAGAAGTATGGATGGATGGATGGGTGAATGGATGGATGAGTTGATGGATGGATAGAAGGATGGATGGATGGATGGATGGATGGATGGATGGATGGAAGGATGGATGGATGGATAGAAGGATGGATAGATGGATAGAAGGATGGATGGATGGATGAGTTGATGGATGGATAGAAGGATGGATGGGTGGGTGGATGGATGGATGGATGGATGGATGGATGGATGGGTGAATGGATGAATGAGTTGATGGATAGATAGAAGGATGGATGGGTGGGTGGGTGGATGAATGGATAGCTAGATGGATAGAAGGATGGATGGATATGTGGATGGGTGGGTGGATGGGTGGGTGGATGGATGGATGGGTGGGTGAATGGATGGATGTGTGGATTGGTGAGTGGATGGGTAGATGGATGGATGGATGGATGGATGGGTGGGTGGATGGATGAATAGGTAGATGGATAGAAGGATGGGTGGATGTGTGGATGGGTGGGTGGATGTGTGGATGGGTGGGTGGATGGGCGGATGGACAGAATGGGCAGATGAGCATCTTGGGTGTGCTGGGTTCTATGGTGATGGCAGGCATGAGCATGGACAACTCTCTTCTGGAAGGGAAGAGGGTCACGTCGTGGCACCAAGACTGAACGCAGGAAGAGCACAGCAAGTTCCCCCAAGGGACATCTCTGGCAGGGAGGTGACAGCAGCATTCAGAGGAAGGTGACTGGGAGAGTCAGCCCCCTTTTTAACACTGCTGGACACCTAGCAAACTTCTTCTTGGGCCGTAGGGCTCTTGGGTTAGGGAGACGTCTTTAGTCTTTTCTCGAAAAATCAAGGCTACCTGAGGACAGGGCTGCTCTGTCGGGGGCGAGGGTGGGGGAGTGTCTTTCTGGGTCACCTTCCTCAAACCTGAACCCATTTCGAACCTCTGAGGTCGATGTGTCCCGCTGTCCTCAGGGCATTTCCTGCAGAGCTCTGCTTCCTAGAATCCTAAACTCCGTAGCTCAAGGCCCCCTCGCTCGTTTCGGAAAACAAATACAATAAAAACGGCCTAAAAGGGCCCCGCGGGTCTGCGCCCCCAACCGCAGGGGCCAGCGCCCCACCTTCCCAGCGCTCTCTGCGCGGAGCTGAACCTCCATAAACCACGCTCACATTTTCGCCGTACTTTCTGTACCCCCGCTAATAATTTTTTTAATTAATTCACTATTTTTTACTTTAATGCATTTAAAAAGGAAACTATATCATTACCCTAAATGGAAATTTGTATCACTTGCTCTAAATTAAAGGTAATTATAAAAATAAATAAAATGAGAACAATGTTATTAAATTCTGGCTGAACAGTGCTGCCGGCAGCCGGCTCTGGCCCGAGGCCTGCTGGCTCCTCTGCAGAGGGAGGCTGGGCGAGGCAGAGGGTACTAGAGACCCCCTGGGGCCTGGAAGGCTTTCTCCTGGAGACCTTGGTGGGCGTGGTGGGGGGGCAGGTCTCTCCCCCTGTGACTTGGGTCATTTGTGGGGACGGGGTGGGGGGCTGGGTCTCCTGAAGCTACCTTGGACCCCACTGGTGGCAGCTTCCACCTGCCCAGGACTGGCTGTCACTCAGCTCCTCCTTGAACCACTAAAGACCTTCAGGCCACAGGGCCTTCTGAAGAAATTCTTTTTTTTTTTTTTTTTTGGAGACAGTCTCACTCTGTCGCCCGGGCTAGAGTGAGTGCCGTGGCGTCAGCCTCGCTCACAGCAACCTCAGACTCCTGGGCTCAAGCGATTCTCCTGCCTCAGCCTCCTGAGTAGCTGGGACTACAGGCATGCACCACCATGCCCGGCTAATTTTTTTTCTATATATATATATATTTTTTAGTTGGCCAATTAATTTCTTTCTATTTTTAGTGGAGACGGGGGTCTCGCTCTTGCTCAGGTTGGTCTCGAACTCCTGAGCTCAAAGGATCCTCCTGCCTCAGCCTCCCGGGGTGCTGGGATGACAGGCGTGAGCCACCGCGCCCGGCAAGGAAGTTCTGAATAGTGGAAACAGACTGGCCTCTCCTCCCCATGAAAGAAAAGCATTAATTTGCCAACGCACTCACTCTTCCCTGCTTTGCCTCCTGGGCCCTCGGATACCCAGTAATGAGCTTTATTTTCTGCAAAGCTCAGGGGACCCATCATGGCCCGGGGCCGGCTCCAATATCGGGGAGCCCCCAGGGCTGGGCGGAGCTGCTGACCCACAATGCCGGACCCCGAGGACCTCACCCTCTGAGTTACAGACTTCCCAGAGGGACGGGCGAGGACAGAGAGACCCCTGCCCGCTTTCTGGAGCCCACGGAGAAGCAGGCTGCAAGAGACACCAACTTCAGTTTACAAGTGACAGCACAGAGCAAAGCCACCCGGAAACACACGCGTGCAAAACACACGCTGGTCTCGCGCACGGTCGAGTCCTGGTTGCACTGACAACCTGGCCCGAGGGGCTTACGGGCAACCGTCCTTGGAAACATAAAAGCTCTGGGAATAGCAAAGCAGTCCCGACGCCGGACCCTCCCCCCGGATCTACCTTGCTTTCCTCTTTCCCGGGAGGAATATGTCCAATATCGGCGATGACATCTCTAGAAGAACTACTAAATAGACGATGGGATTTAGCTTCGTGATGAAGCGCGATATTTTCTCAAAGGGCGGGGGGGAAAAAAGGGAGAGAATTTAGGATGTTTCTTTTTTAAAGATTCCGTGCTTCCTGATATTGCCTGAGCCCTTGCTTCCGACGCGGAGATTACCTGCGCCGCCTCGGCCGGGCTTGTTGTGATTAACGCACACGTAGCGGCTCCACTTCCTAGCGATATATTTTTCTAAGACTTTGATGATGCTAAGAGATTTTGAATCCCACACTGCAGACTTTGAAGGAACTGCGTCGGAGAAAGACGCCTTAGATGGAATCGAAAGTCACTGGAGTTGCATGTGCCTCCCCGGGAGCTTTCCGGAAAGAACGGGTTAAAGTCGTCCGTCCGTGCTGCGCCGGGGGCCGGGGGCGTGAGAAGGTTGGTCTTGCGGGGCCTTGCCAGGCACGAGAGACGGGATCCGGCCGCCTTCTTCAGGGGTATTTCGGCCCCGGAGTGTCTTCCCCGGGTCTCCTAACATAAACGACTTCCTTAAAGGATTTAATTAATTCTTAAATGTGCACAGGGCCCATGAGCACAAACATTAACTTGTTAGGAAGCATTAAGCCAGATTCTGTTCTCAGCCGTGCACACGCGGTTCCCCGAGACAAAATCCCGGGGAGCGCCACACGCGAGCTGGAGCCCTGCAGATGCCCGGCACCCTCCGTGCCCGGCGCCAGGCCTGCCCGCAGCGCCAGCCGGTGACTCATCACGGGGCCCGGCCCCCTCAATCTGGCCTCTCCCTCCGGCCCCCAGAAGCTGCAGCGCCCGGGTGAGACCTCTGTCCCCGTCTGCTCGGTGTTCTTTCCCCTTCACCGAGCTCCCCGGGCTGCCGATGGCTTCTCCGTGCCTGGCAAGGGCGCCGAGGGGCAGGGGGACAGGTCGGGAGTCCTGCCCCCGGGTGGCGTGAGCCGCGGCGAGAGGCGCCCCCTGCGGAGGCCTCCCCAGATGTGAGCACATCAGGAGACGGAGCCAGCAGGCTGCCTCTCCTCAGATGCCAGCCCTGCCTGGCGCCCCCCGGACACCCCGCGCTCCCGCAGGTTCTCGGCACGATTGAGTCACTCCCACGCCCAGCTCTCATCTTGCTCACGGCCCAGGGTTGCTTTGTGTGGTCTGTCTTGGGTAGGACCTGACTCAAAACGGCAGAAGCAACCAGCATTCACCACCTAGGAACTTGGCCGTGCACACACACGCACGCACGCGCACACACGTGCACACACGCACATACATGTGCACATGTATGCGATGCACATGCATGCACACATGTACTCATGCACTTGTACACACGCGCATGCACACACACACATGCACGCACACACACGTACATACATGTGCACATGTATGCGATGCACATGCATGCACACATGTACTCATGCACTTGTACACACGCGCATGCACACACACACATGCACGCACACACACGTGCACACACACACATACATGTGCACATGTATGCGATGCACATGCATGCACACATGTACTCATGCACTTGTACACACGCGCGTGCACACACAAACACACCCACACACATGCACACCCACACATGTGTGTGCACACGCACATACACACATGTGCATGCACACGTGCACGCGTGCACACACGCATACACACCCGCACACGCGTGCACACGTTGCGCTTTTGTAATGACAGTATCTGCGGCTGGATACAGGGAAAGGCTATCCTCACAGAGTGCGGGAAGAAGTGGGGATCGGTGCTAGTTTTCTGAAAGCAGTTTGGCATCAGAGATCAAACGTCTCAAAACTATTTATAGCTTATGACTCAGTTTTCCATGCGGAGCACAGACAGGCCTAAAACGCTATCGGTGATAAAGACAAAACTCTACTGAAGTGTTATTTATAGTAACAAAAAGACACAGATGCCCCACATGCCCAAAAGCGGGGGAATGGTTACATCAACACTGCTAAAAGAGAGAACGGTGCACGTTAAAAAAAAAAAAAATCAGGCTTTAAAAAAAAAAACATTTCAGAGGATGGGAAAATGCGTATGATACAATTTCAAGTGAAAGATAAGGCTATAATTACAGTTTGATCCCAATTTCTGGAAAAGAAAATATATATATATATATATGTATGGAAAACAATGAAAGGAAGCATAACAGAATATTATTTTCTGGGTGCTAAAGCTAATCCTCATCTGTATGGCGTTGTGTCTTTTCCAAATTATTCCATGGGCATGCATTGTTTCTCTAATCAGGAAAACAGAAAGTTATCTCTGAAGAGAAGACCGCAGTGAAAGAAAACCCACCCTTATTCAGCAGGGTTGAATCTTCAACGCTTTTAATTTTTAAATTTTTGGTAACTGGCTATAACTTGTTTGGACTGTGATTAAGTAAATGCAAATTTAAAGTAATAATAACCATTAGAGTGGTGAAAGCATTTGAACTGCATCACCATAGGGAAAATGTGGTTCCCAGAGGTGGTGCGTGAGCCGTGGTTGCATGGTGGAAACAGGTGCCTTCCAAGGTGGTCCATTGTCACAGCAAACCTTCCCGAGTCCAGCCACCCTCCCCACCTGTGGCCACCTCTATCCCATCTTTGCAAACCCCTAGGCAAAGCATTGGCACATGTATACTTGTTCCAAAAATGTCATTTAAGTGAACAAATAAAGATGCTATCTTAGGAAGCAGGAGATACAAGTTTAAAGTGTTTTCTTTTTTTTTTCTCCTCCTGGGATTCTTGGATTTTAACAACAAACCCTAGAAGTCTAAATAGTTCCATTACGTTCAACCATCACTACCGAGTGTCAACCATTTAAATGCAATGAGGCCGGGTGGCGCGGTGGCTCACGCCTGTCATCCCAGCACTCTGGGAGGCCGAGGCGGGCGGATGGCTCAAGGTCAGGAGTTCGAGACCAGACTGAGCAAGAGCGAGACCCCTGTCTCTACTAAAAAATAGAAATAAATTAGCTGGCCAACTAAAAATATGTCTAGAAAAAATTAGCCGGGCGTGGTGGCGCATGCCTGTAGTCCCAGCTGCTCGGGAGGCTGAGGCAGGAGGATCGCTGAGCCCAGGAGTCTGAGGTTGCTGTGAGTGAGGTTGACGCCACGGCACTCTAGCCCGGGCAACAGAGTGAGACTCTGTCTCAAAAATGAAATAAAAATAAATGCAATGAAATAAAGGGCATTAAGATAGTGTCTTCTCACCCATGCTCCACCCATACTGTGGTGGAAACACAGGAAGAAGCCTCACCTGGGAGAGACTACCTCCTCCAGAAAAGAGAAGGAGCTACACAGGGAAGGGGTCAGAGATGTCTCCTTCATTGCAGAAGGGCGAACCCCCAGGAATGCCTCGCAAGTATCAGAAATGATGACACTATATCCAGAAATGATGACACAATCAATATCCAGAAATGATGACACAATATCCAGAAAGCTACTGCAACAGGCCAGTGAACAAAATCCACATGATCATCTTGATAGATCTCAGAAAAGGATTCCAACCTAAAATTAGGTAATCACTTCTGGTTTTGTGATTTTTTTTTTTTTTTGATCCTTGGTAAAAGCCAAAAATAAGATCGTTAAAACATCTATCTCAAAACGACCCGATAACCTGGCTTATGGTAAACCAACAGGAATGTTGCCATCAAAATCAAAAACAAACTAAAGATGTCAAGATGCCTCCATCGGCACAACTCTTGAATATTATTATGGAAGCTCCAGCCAACACGATTAGCAAAGAAAATTCGATAAGAACTATAAAGCTTGGAAATAAGAAAAAATTATCAGTGCTTCCTAATGGCATGTTTGAGCATTTAGAAAACTCTGCTGAATAGGAAGATCCAGAGGGTCAAAATTTAAACAAAATCTGCAGTAGATTATGTCAAGGTTGAAGACCGGACACACCCACTCTTCTTCTTCTCTGCCACCCTAGATCCCTGGAAATGCCATAAAAAAAACCACATTTTGTCATACAGGATAGTGGCATGAGAAAACAAGAGCGCCATCAACATGCCAGAAACTTTGAGATATTCCTGGAAAACGGAAAATGGGTATAGAATCAGATTGATCGAAGTAGAAACAAAAGCCACAGCCTCAAATACACTCAGGGGGGAAGAACTTGCGGGGGAACAAAACATGAGCTGATCCAAAGAGACTCAGGACACAAAGTGCAGTGGTGGAAGAGACCCTCGTCCCCAAAGCCATTCACCAAGGACAGTACTCTGAGGACACGAGTCACCCAACCAGAAAGATGTCTCGGCGTGAGGACTGGGGTCTGGGAAGAAGTAGAGGAGCTTCAAGTGACATCCCGTAGACACGGTGGGGAGGAAGATGGCAGGGAAGGTCGGCAAGAAGGGCAGCACCTGAGTCTCCCGGTGCCAAAAGAAAGCCCGTTCCCTGGCCAGGGAGGCTGGGGACGGAATTAGGGAGGAAACCAGGAGAGTCCCAGCCTGCCCACCTGCCTGCCTGCATTGCACACCCTGAAGTGAGTCTAACGGTTCCAGAGCCCTCTGCTGCAAGGAGCCAGCAAGCATGTGTATGTGTGTGTGTGTGTGTGTGTGTGTTTAGCTCCCTCCCACGCCACAGGGAGGGGGCCTAACATGGTCACAGGTTCACAGGGGAGGTGTCTGCCAGCTGCCCATGCTAAGCTTCTAGTACCCTTTTCATAAATGTGAGTGACAAAATAGCTCACTAGCCCTGCTGAGGAAGCTACACACACACACACACACACACACACACACACGCACACACACACACGCACACACACACACACACACACACACGCACACACACACACAAAGAAGAACCAAGACGAACCCAAAAGAAACAAGAAGAATGTAGAGGACAACGGCAATTTAATTTAAAATAAAATAATAATAATAATTTTAAAAAAATGAAACCACTTATGTAGGAAAAATAAAGATTTTAAAGGGTGGAAAAGAAATAAGAATTTTTTAAAGCAAAAAGAAGAGCCAAATGAAAAAAAAAAATTAAATGGTGTCTTTGCAAAGAAGAAAGAAGAGTATTTCACTCATGAAGACAGAAATGACTGACTGGCACCAGAGCCATCAGGGGAGAGAAAGAAAGAGAAGAGTTCGGATGTTCAAAACGCGATTGCATACATTTCCGTAAAAAAAAACTGACCGAAGATGTGAAGAACTGAATAGCTAGGGTGCCGGCCGAATTTCTGACGTTAAGATAATGTTGAAAGTAGGGCAGAAGGAATAAAGTGGAAAGTGAAGGAGGGAAAATTAAAAGCCAGGGAGGTCCAACCCAGAAAGCCTAATGCCCGTCTCCTCTGAGCTCTAGGAAGAGAACAGGTGGCTAAAGGTTAGGACGTGCTGGTGATGGTCAGGATGATGAAAAAAAAATAAAAAAAGAGCTAAGTTTGAAAGACTTCCCTGGGTGTGCTGGGAAAATTTCAGGGAAAAAAAATACAAACTCCAGGAAAAAAAAAGAAAAAAAGAAAGGAGATCGCCTACCCACAAAGGAGTAAGAATCGGAGTGTCGTCAGACTTCTCATTGGCAGCACTGGATGTTTCAAAACAGTCGAATCATATTTTCAAAAGCCTGGGGAGGGTTATTTTAAACCGGGAATTCTATACATAGCCTCAAGTGTGAGATAAAATAACACATTTTCAGATACAAAAGGACTCAGCCTCACTCTGAGATATGTAAGGGGAAACAAGAAAGTGTGAAAATAAGTGAGCCAGAGATCAATTAACATGTAAGTCTCGATAATTAGTAGTGCACAATCCTTTAAAAAAAAGGAGGTCTGGAATGAAAATCATAGATCGTTTTCACACTAAAATAAAGGAAATGGGGATGGTACTTTTCTCAAGAGAGGAAATGGATGCAGAACACATGTACACACGTACACACATGCACACACATGTAAAACACGTGTTGGAAATTAAGTGTGCCCGTTATACAAGCAGACTCCAGATATATACTTTCTAAATCAGAAAAAAAAAATGGAACAAAGAAAATTTGACCCATAAAATGAATGGAAGAAGGAAATAAATAAAACTTGATATACCATGGTAAATAGACAATACAAAAATGTAAAATAAGATGCCATAAATAAAAACCAAATATGTCAGTAAACTTAATAAATGTGAATGGGTTAAAATCATGTGTAAAAAAGGGAGATATTAAGGTTAGGTTAAATATATGCCCACCCTCCCCTAGTTTTACACTTTTTATGTGGGAACCAGCTTATCCACATAAAAGTTGAAAATACAGAAATGGAAAAGACATATATAAAGCAATGTCAATAAAATAAAAGTAAGTATTGCAATATCAGTATTGGAGATAAAGTTTAATTCAACATTAAACATTAAATAGGTACAGCACATTTTATGTCAAAAAGAAGTGCAAGGTATAAAAGAATTGTAAGGAACAATAACAGTCATGAATTTCTATGCCCCTAACAACAAAGCTTGAAAATATGTAACGAAAAAATTGGCATAACGTCACGCAAAGCTAATAAATTTATGGACAAAGGTAACACATCTTTCTCAGACAGTAATAGGAAAATTAGATTTTAAAAAATAATTTTTTAAAAATAATAGCGACAGAACTGTCACACCCAACAAAAAATATGAATTCTTTACAAACACCCATGTAACATTTCAAAAATGTTACATGTGCTAGAACACGTGTACAAAAATTCCTCAGTAAGTTTTTAAAACATGGAAACCTTATTAACCACATTTTCAAGTTAAAAGTAAAAACAAAGTGGCAGCAAAACAAGCAAAAAAAAAAAAATGCTAGAATGTTACAAAGGCAGTAGCCAATTGAAACTTTATAATCTTAAATGTGATGACTAGAAAGTAAAAAGGATTGAAAACAAATGAACCAAGCCTTCGTTTCAAGAGAGGGGAAGTTAAAAATAAACCCAAGGAAAATAGAAGGAAGGGATTAATAAAAATAACAGCAGAAACTAATTAAACAGAACACCCTCTGTTCTCTACCTCCCCACAAAAAGTCTCACTTAACACAACTAAAAGCCAACGCTTTTAAAAGACCAAGAGAATAAACTTGGCAATATGGATAGGAATACGGACAGAAAACAGAAATAAAGCAAAATAGAACAGGGGAAGGAGATATAAACTCAGAAGCAAAGGAGACTTTAAAATTATAATGGAACACAGAACAAGTTCACACCATTAAATTTGAAAATCTAAACTAAAATGATTGCTTGAGGAACAAATGATCAGATATGACCCAATGAGAGGTAAAGTACCTGAATAAAATAATAGCCATAGGAGAAATTTTAAAGGTAATTACCAGTTACATTTAGAAAAAGCCTAGTCAGTTTTATGCACACAGTATACCAGACCCTCAGAGAAACAAATTAGCTTCGTGTATGAACTGTCCCAGGACACAGAAAAGGCAGAAAACTTCCCATGTCTTTCTCTGAGACTGGGTAATGCTACCTCATATAGCATAGGAGAAAAAAAAGAGAAAGAAGAGGAGAGAAGAAGAAAGAAGAGGAGGAAAAACTACTACTGCTAGTACCATTATTGCTACTACCACTACTCGCTGTAGAAGCCACAAGGCGATCTTATTTATAAACATCACTGTAAATGTCCTAAATAAAGTAGTGGTGACATGAGCCACACAATATTTTTTAATATCAACATAATTCATCAAAGAACAACTGGAATTTACCCTAATAATTTAAGACTCACTCAACAATAAGAAATCTATCAATTCACTACATTACTATCTTACAAAAGAATAGCCGTATCAGCAATGCCCCAAAAGCACTCGCTATATATAACTCAATATGCCTCGTGATTGATAAAAAGATAAATGGCTTCCATCACACGTAATGTTTAATGGAAAATACTGGCACCCTTTTTCTATTAAAGTTAGCGACGAAATACTCCATCCTGGAAGTCTTAGCCCGTGCAAACAATATGAATTTTTTTGGAAAAAAAGAAAATATGAGATACGATTATTGACAAGGACCACAGAAACCGTCGTTATTAGCAGCTGACTATCGCTGTACATGAAAAAGCCAAAGAATAAAATATAGAACTGTTACTACTAATAAATGTGCAGTAAGGTGTCAAAGACAAAATCAGTATACTGAAAACGGTCATTTTCTTATATGCTAAACCAAATTGTAAATCATCGGAAGAAATTTCAAACACCCAGAAATAACTACTGTAAGGAACAGGCAAGACCTATAGAAGGAAAACATAAAACTTTATGAAAGGGCGTAAAATAAATCCCGAATAAATAAATAAAGAGTATATCATGTTCATGGATGAAGAGGTGATATTGTAAATATGTAAATTCTTATGATATTAACCTATAAATCCAGGTCCGATTGCCAATAGGATCATCAATCAAACTTAGCAAGTGAAATCTAAAATTCATCAGAAAAAAAAAATGTGGTAATAGTTAAGTACAGTTTAAGAAAGGAGAATGAAGAAAGGGCTTGGGCACTATCGATTCAAAATACGGTACAGCTCTAGCAATTGAAATACTGTGGCAGTGTACAAGAGCAGACAGGTAAGTCAACGGACCAGGTAAAGAGAAGCCACAGGTGAGCCCTGCTTTTGTCGTGCAGTGAAAAGACTGGCCGCTTCGTAAACTTATGGGGACACTGTGGGGTATCATCCATCTAGAAAAACATTTCACATGAAATCCTTCACACAAAATTACTTCGCATAATATGTTTTAAAACTAAGAAGTTATCGATAAAAACGTAAGAGAAATTTTTTTCATAATCCTTGGCAAAGAAAACTCAAATGCCATTAATCAAAAGACAGCATACAATTTAACAATATTTCTCTGCCCTCCCACATACAAAATGGATATTAATATATAAAGAGCTCCTTTTTATATCATTAAGGCAAAAAAAAAAAAAACAAACAAACCAACAAGCCATCCAATAAAATGTGCAAAACATATAAAGAGGACATTTACAAATTAAGCCACATGAAGTCTTATGAGTAGAAAATACACCTGTATCTATATGCTAAGGGAAACTCATATAAAAAAAATTTTTTTTAAAAAAACGGTGCATCAGATTGGTCAAAACGAAAGAGCTTTGTTTACAAATTGCTAGCAAGGGCGTGGGCGACTGACCACCCTTCACACTGTATGTAGGAATGTAAACTGGCACACTTTTTTTAGAAAGCGGTTCTGCAATACCCACGAAAATTGTGACCATGCACCCGCCCTTCAACCTAACAATACCGCTTTGAAGTATCTGTGTTATAAAATAACGCACACAGGTATGTGCCGGACATTGTATTGGCGGCATTTTCCTAATTGAAGAGAAAAACGGGAATTTTTCAATCATTGATTAGTTGGGAAAATACCTAAGTAGTTACGGCGGCACACGCAGATCACGGAATTTTGTGCAAGTTTAAGAGAGTAAAATAGATCGCTATATTCTCACACGTACGAAAACTAGTGGCAAGTCAGTGCAGACAGGATTTTTTTCACCTGTTCGCACAAAACAAGAACAAATCCTTACATTCACATGTCTTTATGCATCCACAGACATTTGCAGCCTCTGGGGCACAGAGTAGAATTGGGGTGGGAGGCGGGAGATTAGAATAGATTTTCACTTCTCATCCTGTATTTCTCTGATGTGAATTTTTAAAACTTGTTTATAAATTAAAAAAAAAAAAGTAAATGGAGTTTTCCTATATACTCTCTATATCAGTTGGAAAAATAAAGCTTTTCAATCTCATGCATAATATCAAATCATAAATCTAGCAAATGTGTTAGGTGTATACATAAAATTTTGCCCTAATAATATACATCACCAAAATAAATGCTGGATGGATTAGAGATTCATATTTTAAAATAAAGCCATAAATACATAAGAAGGCGAATTTAGGAGAATATTCATGTTATTATCAGGGCAGGAAATTATTTTCAAAGCATAACACCAAAGACAGTAAAGGAACAGATTCAAAGATCTGATCGCTTAAATCCCTTTATCTCATTGAAAAACACCACGTACAAAAACTGAAAGGCAAGTGAAAAGCTTGGAAGAAACAACTACAAGACGTGTATAAGACAAAGGGTTAATATCTTTGATGTACGAAGAGCTCTTACAATTTAAAAAAAAAAAAAACAAAATCATGTGCCCAAAAGGAAGCCAAGACAGAGGCTTAAACAGGCAGCTCACCAAAGCAGAGTTACAGACATTCCATTAAAGATATACATCTTTATATCTATGATGTAGGCACATATCGATGTAAAAAGTAGATACATATATAAATTAAGCTTAAGAAATAAAAAGTAAAATGAGACACATTGTATATCAAGTTGATACTATGTGTTACTTTGTTAAATAAAACTGAACATGGAGGGGGGAGGGGGGCATGGGCAATATATGTAACCTTAACACTTGTACCCCCATAATACGCTAAAATAAAAAAAAAAAACACTGAACATTGGTAGAAGACAGGGAACAGGACACTGTTATGATTTCTGTGTGGGTGTAGAGAGGGGAAATCATTTGAAAAAACAATCTTGAAGGGCAACTGGCAACAGGTATTCAAATCTTTAAATGTGCATTCTGTCTAACCTGGCATTTCCACTTCTAGCAATTAAACCTAAGGAAATGATTAAGAATGTGTACAAAGATTTCCCCGAAATGAATTTCGTCAAAGCATCACTTATAAAAGTACACCCAAATTGCCCTGCTGCCTTTCTGCTGCTAAGGTGGGGGCTGGGGTTCTGAACCAAGGGGGACCAGGGATTTGGAAGGAGAGAATTAGACAGGACACCTCCCAAAGATAACACTGCTAAAAAAGAGAGCTCTGGAAGATTAGGACATCTTGAGATGCCATTTAGTGGAACAAGTTGTAACAGTTATAACAAGTTATCACAGTAGGGGTGATTTGGGTCTTACAGGTGGACTCATTGCAGGCTATTGGCAGGAAGTAAAGTCTCTAAGTTCAAAACCTTTTACTTTTACATCATTCATTTTTTTTTTATTTATTCATTTGTCCTTTCAACAAATGTTTATTGAGCAACTGCTCTATGCCAGACACCTTTCCACATAGCCAGAGATGAATGTTTAGATAGAAAGATACGGATGGATGGATGGATGATGGGTGGATAGATGGATGGGTAGGTGGATGGATGGGTGGATGGATGGATAGATGGATGATGGATGGATGGTCAGATAGACAGATGGATAGATAGATAGATGATGGGTGGATAGATGGATGGATGGGTAGATGGATGGATGGATAGATGGATGGATGGATGATGGATGAATGATGGATGGATGGGTGGATAGATGGATAGATGATGGATGGATGGGTGGATACACAGATGGATAGATAGATGATGGATGGATGGATGGATGGATGGGTGGATAGATGGATGGATCAGTAGATTGATGGATGGATGATGGATAGATGGATGATGGATGGATGGATGATGGATAGATGGGTGGATGATAGATGGATGGGTGGATAGATGGATGGATAGATGATGGATGGATGGATGATGGATAGATGGGTAGATAGACAGATGGATAGATAGATAGATGATGGATGGATGGATGATGGATGGATGGGTGGATAGATGGTTGGATGGATGATGGATCGATGATGGATGGTTGGGTGAATAGACAGATGGATAGATGGATAGATGATGGATGGATGGGTGGATGATGGATAGATGGATGGATAGATGGATGGATGGATAGATGGATGGGTAGATGGATGGATGGATAGATGGATGGGTGGATGATGGATGAATGGGTAGATGGATGGATAGATGGATGGATGGATGGGTGGATGATGGATGATGGATGGATGGGTAGATGGATGGATGGATAGATGGATGGATGGATGGGTGGATGATGGATGATGGATGGATGGGTGGATAGATGGATGGATGGATAGGTGGATGATGGATGGATGGGTGGATAGATGGATGGATAGATGGATAGATGATGGATGGGTGGATAGATGGATGGATGGATACATGGGTAGATGGATAGATGGGTAGATGGATAGATGAGTAGATGGATAACTAATTAATAGCAAGCAAGGACACAAAATAAAACAAAACCAGATGGCGACTGGTCTGTGAGGCCCCATTGACGTCCTCCTCCCTCTTCCTTCCCCAGCCCTCACCAATATTCCTCCCAGGTGCTGAAATTGGCAGAGAAGGAGTAGTTCACAGCTCTCATCAGAGGCTGGGTAGATTTGACGGCTCTAGAAGAGAGTGATGAGTTTTTACTTCCTGAAGAAAAGACTGTGGCCTGGGAGGGCCGTGCAAATGGAGCATGGCGGAGAAGGAGCACAAAGGACAAAGGTGGCGGCGGGGGTGAGGATGGCCTCGCAGGGCACACCTGTGACTGGACACCATGCACTCATCAGCAGTGGTGCGTGAGAACGTTTAACACCCGTGTGGGGACGCCCAGAAGGTGGGGGGCGGCAAAGACCTCGAGCAGCCGATTACCTGGGGTGCAACACCCAGATTTCCATCCCCCTTCCCCGTGGGCCGTCTGGGCTGGATGGCTCACTGGAAGCTTAGGTTGAACATCCTCTAAATCTCCGTGCACGTGTGTGAATGTGCACGGGCACACATACCTGAGCCACAGGAACGGGGGACACGGCCCACCTTCCTCGTATCCCCACCCCCAACCCAGAGGCGTGCGCCTGAGCCCCCATCAGGGTTGGTGACGAGCCTGCCAAGGCAGGCACTCCTGGTGCCCATCATGTCATGTGACCTGTTCTGTGACTGCCCCTTTCCCTGGAAGCCCAGGGACCCTGCTATGAGCCAAAGACAAGGAGCCCAGTACCCACATCCAGAGGGGGGGGGGGGAATGAAAACCATCTAAACATTCAAGATAAGATAGGAGCGGGGAGGAGGGGCATATTCAGGCCTAACAGGTGCGGTGCGCACCCTCTGGGGGATGGACACGCTTGAAGCTCTGACTCGGGTGGGGCAAAGGCAATATAGGTAGCCTAAACATCTGCACCCACACAACACGCTGAAAATCTTTTTTAAAAAAATTAAAACAAAACAAACACGATAAATAAATAATAAATCTCCGTCCCCAGGACCCAGGTAAATAAATAAACCACGATAGAGCCATGCAACTGTTTCTTGCACCCATCAGGAAGAGCATAGTAAGAACACAGCCAACGAAACGGCTCATCGCAAAGCGGTGCATCAAGTGCGATCCCGCTGTATGTACGACAACAAAAAGGGAAGACATATGTGCGTGAAGGAGTTTGGAAGGTAGACAGCAGAGAGTCTGCCTTGGTAATCACGAAGGGATTTCCATTTCCTTCTCGCCGCTCCGCTCTATTTTAAATGTTTCAAAATAAATGTGTGTGTCATGGTGAGAAAGATTAGCACAGTGCAAGTGGAAGCGGAAAGGAGGGAACACCCCGGGGCAGGTTTTCCGGCGCGGAGGGCACCTCGGAGCCTGTCCGCCGGGGACCAGGACAGGTGGGGGCCGGCGGGAGGGGAGGGGGCCACCGGGCTGGGTCCGTCCCCGGTCATGACAACCCTTTGCTCAGCCACCTGCCGCGTCCCGGGTGACAGGTGGGTGGAATGATGGGCGCAGGAGAGACGGTGACTTCTGCAGAAGCAAACCCTTTTCTCTCTGAGCTCCCAGGTGGGGTCTGACGTGATTGCCGTAGCCCAGGGTCCGCAGCCTGAGGAAGCCCCAGCCTGCTCCTCTCTTTCTGCATCGCTTAACCACTTGGGTACCGGCGCCGACCATACCCGACAGCCACAGATGAAAGCAAGTGTCGACGTTAGCGACGGCCGTGATATGAAGGCGCACAGCCGACCGTCCACTACAGTCGACAGCCACAGGTGGACGCGCACGGCCCGGTATCCACTACAGTCGACAGCCACAGGTGGACGCGCACGGCCCGGCGTCCACTACAGTCGACAGCAACAGGTGGACGCACACGGCCCGGCGTCCACTACAGTCGACAGCCACAGATGGACACGCACGGCCCGGCGTCCACTACAGTCGACAGCCACAGGTGGACGTGCACGGCCCGGCATCCACTACAGTCGACAGCCACAGGTGGACGCGCACGGCCCGGCGTCCACTACAGTCGACAGCCACAGGTGGACGCGCACGGCCCGGCGTCCACTACAGTCGACAGCCACAGATGGACGTGCACGGCCCGGCGTCCACTACAGTCGACAGCCACAGGTGGACGTGCACGGCCCGGCGTCCACTACAGTCGACAGCCGTGATACGAAGGCACACAGCCGAGCATCAACTTTAGCCGACAGCCAAAAAGCTTCCACTTTTACAGCTCTTATCTCTGCAGTTGCAGCGTGTACGTTCAGCTAATAGGTCACTACGCATCTGTGACCTTTTAGCAAGTCCTTAGCAGGAGTTGTTATAGTTATTTTCCTAAAGTTATTTTCCTATAGTATTTTTCCTACAGTATAACTCTAGGAAACTATAGTATAACTATAGTTATAACTATAGCAGGCCTATTGTTATTTTCCTGTATTTCCTATAGTCATTTTCCTGCCTGTGAAGTGAAACAAGCTCTCGGTGCTCTCGAGCTTCCCTCATCGCACAAGGGCAAGACGGACGCGTGTCCATGCACAGCACGGACCGCCGTGTGGACCGCGAGTGCCGGCTGCGGGCGAGGGGTCGCTGCCCACGGGCGCCGAGCCAGAGCGGCTGAGAGGCAAACGACCCTCCAAAGGCTGTCACCACACCATCGTAAAGACCGCTGACATGGCAGCAACTTGCAGGCAAAGCACCGGCAGGCCGTGGAGGCCCCCGGTTTAAAGGAGCCCATTCGCTGCAGAAACCTGGCTCTCGGGACGCGGGTGGCATCGTCACTCGGGAGCCAGTGACCACCCGGGTCCCCGCCAGGTGCACCAGCCCTGGCTCGCCGCTCGGTTAGCTCCTCAGCCTGGAAACAGAGCTGGGCGTCCATCCCGCTCAGAGATAGGCGAGCCCGGTTTCCTCGAGACGCTCACGGCTAAGAAAAAAAAAATAGGTGTTTCCCACCGCAGGCACTTACCGTCCTGCAAACCATCCTTCCCCAACTGCAGAGCTGCCCTGCATCATTTCACCGTCTCCTGCCTCCAAAGTCCCTGGAGTGGGCCTGGAGTTACGGGCTGTCGGTTTCTAGGAAGAGGCCTTTCACCTTCCAGAAGGCCACCCCAACCCCCACCGGCCCTCGGCTCACCGGACTGGTGCCCACGGCGTCCGCCCCTTCTCTTTTCCGGAATCCTCAGCCACGCCCCACTCTCTCGCCTCCCACTGCCCGCCCGGCCCCACCGTGGGCTGTTCCTCCGCCTTTTCTCGGCACCCTGCGGGGCTGCAAATTCACAGGCGAGCCTGCACGTGCGGCCTTCCCATGCGTCCTGGGCGTGGAAAACGCCCAGGCACTCCTGGCTTTAGAGTCTTCCCAGGGATCTCTGTTCAGGGCATCCCCAGGTGCCCCGGTTTGTGGCGCCGACGTCCAGCAGGCAGAGAGCGCAGGCGGAGAACAATCTGGGTGCAGCCTCTCTGATAACCAGAGAGCACAAACCAGGAGGCCACAGGGAGAAGCACAGGCTCTAACGGGTCGGGGACCCATCAGGACTAGCTCTTCTAGGAAGGCTCGGGTCTGCTGGCTCGTTGGACCCACCAACCCTGAAGCCAGGGGCTGGGATTTGCTTTCCTGAAGGCCCTTCGTGTCTGGGAACCTCGGAGGTTCATGCACTAGCAGGACTCCCAGCCCAGAGAGCAGCAGCAGCAGCAGCTGACAAAATACCTACTGTGCGCTCACGTCCTCACTCCATTCTCACAGCTCTAGAAGCTAATGTGAATATGGCCATACTCACTTTATGCCATGTTTCCCCGAAAATAAGACCTACACATAGAATAAGCCCCGGCAGGATGTCTGAGCATGTGCGCCATAGAAGCCCCACCCCGAAAATAAGACCCAGTGACGGGCGTGGCTGCGCAGCGCGTCTGCACAGCCCGTGCGTGTCGTCACGGGGCGGGAAAGAAGACGGGCAGCCCTTCTCATCTGCCCCGTGAGAGCTCTGTGGCTCCACAGGAGAGATCGGGGCCGACGGTTCTAAAGGAAACAGAGTCGCAAGACATTCAGGATGGAATTCGGGGTTTGGAGAGTGAGGATGATGTTCCAGAAGAAGACGACTTCACCGTATTTGAATCAATGTAGATGGTTGCACCGTACTTAAAAAAAAATAACACATCCCCTGAAAATAAGCCCCAGGGTGTCTTCTTGAGGAAAAATAAATATAAGACCCTGTCTTGTTTTTGGGGAAACACAGTAGTTGGGGAAACCGAGGCACAGTTAACCAACCTGCGCGAAGTCCCACATCGGATAACTGGTATTGCTGGAACCGAATCCCACCCCTGTCTCCACGTGTCACATGCCTCCCCACGGAGCCACCACCACCCCGGTGGCCACAGCTGGAGAAGTTAAATTTCTAGGGACACCAGAGTGGAAGAAATGAGTGTCTCCCTGTAGCCGGCCACAACACGGAATCCGCACGTGGAGCTCGTGTCCGCCTTTCCTCTGGGGTCTGGGCTCCCAACTGGTCTGGAAGCGCCGAGAGGGCAGCGCGGCCCCCGTGTGCCCCAGCCAGGTCCGCGTACAGGTGAGCACAGGTGAGCACAGGTGAGCAGGCCTCCTGGCAACGCTGCCCCAGGCTGTCCTGAGAGCCATTTCCTTGGCAGGACCAGCGACAAGGAATGTGGGAAAGAGTGAACAGGACACCCTGGGAAGGAGATTTTAAATGGGCCGTAGGAAAAATAAAAGGGCAAAAGGAAGTGGAGGAAAAGGCTAAAAAGGATTAAGTTGCCTCAGTCCGCCCTTCTGTTCCCGGGAGTTCTTCAGCCAAGCGGAGACTCCGTTTGCGATGGTCACCAGATGTCCCTACTAGGTGGCCCTCCTGTCCCCGAAGATACCAAAAGCAGCCTCCCTCCCGCCAAAAGCCTGGCCCAGGAGCTGCTGCCAGGAGCACACGGAGATAAGAGGGGAGGCACGGCAAGGCCGGGGACAGAGGACAGCTGCAGCCAAGGACCGGGAGACCCAGGCCACCAAGGTGCAGCGGAGCTCTGCGGCAGGCTTTGAGGCTGAGGGAGGCAGGAAGTGGGCTTCTTCCTGGGGTGCAACTTTGCATTAGGCAAGCACGTCATGAACTTCCTCAACTAGACCTACGACACCCCACTTTAATTTCCACGCGCTGCCCCGGACCGGACCGGCGTTGGATCTCATCAGGAAGAAGACGGACGAAGCACCCCTGCTCTACAAGTTCTCCCTCCCGGACCTGATGGAAGACTGTCCTTCTGACCCAGATGCCGTAAGTATGAGGGTTTCCTCCCTGCTTAAGAAACAGGAAAAGCAGAGACACCCATTTTCTTGTGCAGACTCTGACCTTCGTCTCTCACTTTCCTTCTTCCAGCATTTTTTTTTTTTTGGTGGGGGAGGAAGAGTTTATATTTTTCAGATTCCTGCCTTGTCCTCACTGTACATTTTCGTGAAGTGATATATAAAGAGGCAACTTCTAAAAAAATACCTTAATGCAGGAAAACGCAGGCCCCCGACCGAGCCCAGCTGTTTGTCCGTAATCGCTACCCATAAAATAAGCCCTAGGATTTCTGAGCATTTGCACAACAGAAGCCCTAAAAATAAATAAGCCCGAAAATAAGCCCTAGCCACGGGCATGGCTACACAGCGCGTCTGCACAACCCGTGCGTGTCGTCGCGGGGCGGGAAAGAAGACGAGCAGTCCTTCTCACCTGCCCCGTGCGAGCTCTAGTGCTCGACAGGAGAGATCGGGGCCGACGGTTCTAAAGGAAACAGAGTCGCAAGACATTCAGGATGGGATTCGGGGTTTGGAGAGTGAGGATGATGTTCCAGAAGAAGACGACTTCACTCTATTTGAATCCATGTAGATGGTTGTGCCGTACTTTAAAAAAAATAAAATAAAATAACACATGCCCTAAAAATAAGCCCTAGCGTGTCTTCTTGAGGAAAAATAAATAGAAGACCCTGTCTTATTTTGGGGGAGACACGGTATTATTGATGCCATTTTAAGCGATGGCAGGCCGGGCAGCGTCTCGAAGTGCAGCTCACGGCAGAGGTGGGTCCCCTCCGCCAAGCACCCTCCCCGCCCTGTCTTCGTGTGTGAGAGCCTTTGGTGGTGGCCGGCATTCCCGCAGCACCAAACGTGAACATGTATTCCTCCACTACAAGGGGAATCTGCCGTGTCAGTCTTCGGGCTGGGGTCTCACCATAAAGGCTCAGTCTCTGTAAACGTGGCGAGGGGTGAGCATGCCCCTCCCACCCGGTCTGCAAGGAGAGCAGTTGACTTTAAACCAAATTGTCCCCAAAATTAAATTGTGTTTTAAGTTTTGAAACATCAAAAAAGGCAGGGCCCGGTGGCTCACGCCTGTCATCCCAGCACTCTGGGAGGCCGAGGCGGGTGGATCGTTTGAGCTCAGGAGTTCAAGACTAGCCTGAGCAAGAGCGAGACGCCCCGTCTCTACTAAAAATAGAAAGAAATTAATTGGCCAACTAAAAATATACATAGAAAAAAAAAAAAAACTAGCCGGGCGTGGTGGCGCATGCCTGTAGTCCTAGCTACTGCGGGGGGGAGGCTGAGGCAGGAGGATCGCTTGAGCCCAGGAGTTAGAGGCTGCTATGCGCTAGGGTGACGCCACGGCACTCACTCTAGCCCGGGCGACAGGGCGAGACTCTGTCTCAAAAAAAAAAAAACAACACATCAAAAAAGGAGAAGCAACGTGCATGCCCATTTTTGCAGTGAGCGACTGACAGGGCCTGCTTGGACATAATACGAGTTGGGAAGCTCTTTGAGGAAAGGCGGTTCGAGAACAGCAGCCTCACACCGGCGTCTACGGCGGTTCCCGTGCTTTTATAACACGGGAGCCCACGGAGCCGCTCGGGGAAGATTGCAGGCTGCGGCGGCTGCCTGGGAGAGCGGAGTTAGAACAGGTTGCTTCCAACGATCCGGGTCCCCGGCACACTTCGGGAAGGAACAAGCTCTGCCTCCCCGTAAAAGTGCAACACGCGATGTTCTTCCAGCCATTCTGAAGCTGCCTTGGAAGTATATTACGCCGTTACAGATTTCAAAAGGTTAGCTTCAATGAACCTGACATCAGTATAACCCAAAATAACCCATTCAAGAGAAAAGTAAGAAATAATTGCTGTTTTCTCTTTTTTTTTTTTTCCCTCCTCTCCCCTCCGCTATATTGCTATAATGATTTTGCATAACAGATTGAACAAAGTGCTGTTGTGACAGGTGGTAGAATTCAGCTAGTAAGCACCGAGACAGGGTTCAATTTAGTTTGTGAATCCTTTAATTGTTGTGCAGCTAATTAAAGAAGGTTCTTTACACTCGCAAGTGTTTACCGTTGCTAGTATGCATACACGAAAAATTAAATTGTGCCTTCAAGGGCTGAGAACTATAGAAAAATCATAGCTGCGGCTGCAACATGCTTACCAGCTCAAAATAGCTGCTTTTCACAATTGGAATTTGTAAAACTTTTTGCTAAGCAAATATAGAGCTAATTAGAAGTGTTCGTTGGACCAATTAACATTTAAATAAATAAGCCATATTGCACATTTCACAGTCTTTATTTAATGATGCTTCTAACTCTTTGGAAAGATTCTCTTAAGTACAAATAAGTTGTCATAAAAATGAAAGATAAAAATAACCCCATAACAGTATATGCTATTTTTTTTTCCCTTTTGCCTTGAAGTCCTCTGCGAAAACTGTGTAACTATTATTGAAGAAGAAAGGGGCGGGGGAGGGTGGGGGAGAAAACAACACACACCTACCACCCACAAACCTTCTCCCCTTCATCCTCCTCTCTAGCTACCTTTCCCCCTCTCTTTGAATAGAAACAGAGAAACATATTTTATTACTATTTAAATTGTTATGATAATTCTGTTAACTTGCGGTTTTTACCCCCATGACAGAAAAATCTGTCTTTTAGAAAAATCCCACTTTAATCTGAGAACACGCGTAAGCAAGGAAAGGAAGTTCAAGGAGACCCGAAACAGCAAAGTCTGGAGAGCGCAGTGGAGAAAGGGGTCTGGGAAGCCCCCCGAGATTGTGCAGAGAAGCCCCTCTGGGCAGCCGCGCCCGGTTCTGGCCAGAGACAATGGGGGGGGGTCAGACAGCCCAACCTGGACCCTGCAGTCCTTTCTCACTCTCAAAGACCAAGAAACATAATGAATGGGACACACCAGAAAACCCAGAAAGTAGCCCCATTTCGGAACAGCCAGCTAACTTTTAATAAGGACGCAAAAGCAATTCAGTGGAGGAAGGACAGTTTTTCCGAATAAATGGTGCCAGAGCAATTGGACATCCATAAGACAAAAAAAAAAAAAAAAGTGAACCTTGACCTAAACCTCACAACACTGTCTTATACAAACAAACAAAAAAATCACAGATCTAAATGTAAAACAAAACCGTGAAACAGTTTAGCGGATAATATAGGGAAAAAATCATGAAAGCCTAAACCTTGGCAAATAATAGTGCTTAGATATGATCTCAGAGGCACAATTCACAGAATGAAAAATTGAAGATAACTTGGAACTCGTCACAATTATTAAGTTTTGCTCTGCAGAAGACCCTGCTAAAAAGGATAAAAGACAAGCTACAGACTGGGAGGAAATATTCACAAACCATGTGTCTGACCAAAGGCTCACATTTAACACACATAAAGAACTACCCAAAACTTGACAGTGAAAAAAATAACAATAATATAATTAGACAATGGGCAAAAGTCACAGCCAGGCCGGGCGCAGTGGCTCACGTCTGTAATCCCAGCACTCTGGGAGACCGAGACGGGCGGATTGCTCGAGGTCAGGAGTTCGAAACCAGCCTGAGCAAGAGCGAGACCCCGTCTGTACTATAAAATAGAAAGAAATTAATCGGCCAACTAATATATATAGAAAAAAATCAGCCGGGCATGGTGGCGCATGCCTGTAGTCCCAGCTACTCGGGAGGCTGAGGCAGGAGGATGGCTTGAGCCCAGGAGTTTGAGGTTGCTGTGAGCTAGGCTGACGCCACGGCACTCACTCTAGCC
>NC_033681.1:28915323-28942202 GCF_000165445.2 Microcebus murinus
TCACAACCAGGAAACTGACACAGAGACAGGCCACCAACTCCATTCAAATCCGTTACAGAATCACAACCAGGAAACTGACATCAGACCACCAACTCCATTCAAAATCCCCCAGTCGTCCCTACGCTCATTTGTGTGCCTGGGGTGCTAGGCTTATTCATCTCTTTGCAATTTTAACAGGTGCAGATTTATTTGACAAAACGGACCAGAGAGGGGGAGACTACAGAGGGTCCTCAAGCCAATGAGACTTCTTTCCAGAGAAACTCTCCCATGTTTATGCAAAGTGTGGCTTTGGCCATTGAACACCATGTGTTAATAAATTACGGGGTTTTGGAGGCGAACTCAGGGACAGGTGCTGTTCTTCCTCCTCTCACCTGAGCCTCAAGTCATCGTTGTCAGCCTGGCCTCTCCACAGTTCTGAAGTGACAGTTTCTAACAGGTGGCCCGTGCCCAGGTTTTCAGCCCCGGGGCTGTGGGAGGAGGAAGGGCCAGCTGCCACTCTGGGTTCTGGCAGGAGGAGGCAGGGCGCACCTCTGGAAGGCTGCTCCACCCTCAGACCCTCTTCCACGCTCTCCTCCCCAAAACCGATGCTGTGTGACCGTGGGCAGGTCTGCACCGAGCTTCTAAATAAATGATAGCTGGCTTGCAGGAGACGCATCCGAAGAAATTGCCGAAAGCTCAAGGAAACCACAAATTTCTAGAACTTCAAACTGACCCAGAGAACATAAGTCAAGTCAAACATGTCCTTTCCAACCGGTTACTTTAGGGAACACAGGTCTTGTGATCCCTTATTTGGAGGAAATCTGCCAGCCCCAATTCCCTTTTGCAGACAAAAATCACTCCAGTGGGTAAGGGTGAGAGTTACCCAGCACCCGTCTGCTTGGATAAAAAGCTGGCATATTTTGGGACTGGCATATTATTATTATTTTTTTTATTTTTATTTTTTTGGTGAGCAGTCATTTTTTAAAACACACTGTAATAGGCAGAGCAGAGATGTTTAAAGTGGGGAAACTGCTCTGTCTGATAGGACAGTGGTGGGTGTGTGTCATCGTGGGTCTGTTAGAACCCACAGAAAGGACAACAGGACTGAACCCTGTGTAAGTTACAGGCTTCAAGTGACAAGGATGTCTCCACGCAGGTACGTCAGTATTTTTTTTTTTTTTTTTGAGACAGAGTCTCTGCTGCCTGGGCTAGAGTGAGTGCCGTGGCGTCAGCCTAGCTCACAGCAACCTCAAACTCCTGGGCTCAAGCGATCCTCCCGCCTCAGCCTCCCGAGTAGCTGGGACTACAGGCATGGGCCACTGCGCCTGGCTAATTTTTTCTATGTATTTTTAGTTATCCAGCTAATTTCTTTCTATTTTTTTAGTAGAGACGGGGTCTCACTCTTGCTCAAGCTGGTCTCAAACTCCTGACCTCAAGGGATCCTCCAGCCTCGGCCTCCCAGAGTGCTGGGATGACAGGCGAGAGCCACCGCGCCCGGCCGAGGTCCATCAGTCTTAACGACCGTGCTGGTGTCGTGAGGGGCATTGATGCCGGGGAACACTGGGCAAGTGTGGGGACGGCAAGGGTGTGGGCATTCTCTGGGACTTTCCACTCGACTTTGCTGGGAACCTAAAACCACTCTAAAGAAATCAAGTCTGTTAATTTAAAAAAAAAAAAAAAACATAGTGAAAACAAAAATGCAAGTGACCATGTCATCTTAAGTCTTACATTCCAAGCAAACCTTAACTTGCATGAAAATGGTAAAAAGTCCTGACTCAACAAAAATGAAGGGGAAAGGTGGATCTTTCACCGCATCTGAGACTCGGCAAAACGAGGAGGTGCACCACCGCTATCCGGGAGGACGGATTTCACCACAGCAGAGGCAAAATAACACGGTGCTAAGATCCAATCACTAGGCCGGATGGCTCACGCCTGTAATCCCAGCACTCTGGGAGGCCGAGGGGGGCGGATTGCTCAAGGTCAGCAGTTCAAGACCGGCCTGAGCAAGAGCGAAACCCCATCTCTACTAAAAAAATAGAAAGAAATTAATTGGCCAACTAAAAAATATATAGAAAAAAATGAGCCGGGCATGGTGGCGCATGCCTGTGGTCCCAGCTACTCGGGAGGCTGAGACAGGAGGATGGCTTGAGCCCAGGAGTTGGAGGTTGCTGTGAGTGAGGCTGACGCCACGGCACTCACTCTAGCCCGGGCAGCAGAGTGAGACTCTGTCTCAAAAAAGAAAAGGTCCAATCACTAATATTATTTAGAGGAAATGTATGCTGTCTTCCCCAGCAGAGGTGCCCTGGTGGCCTTCCTTAGGCAGCTAAACCAACAACCCGGGTGACCCTGGGCCATCTTCCTGTGGGATGAGCTGACCTTGACCCTCTGAGACACTCAGAACCGACACTCAAACGCCCTACGTCTCCCGGTGGGACTGGGTCTCAACAGTAAGCTGCAACCCGCCCACCCAAACCAGATGTGTGTGTCCTGCATGTTGGACTGCACACTCCACACACACAAAAACAGTCGCCACTTTCAGTTTTAGTTATCTGACATCCCCTTTACGACATGCAAGACGATTGTCAGTGGCTTAGACTATCCGATTATAGGGCCACCCTGCTCGCTCCTCCTTCTATCACTTTTATTAACATCGCACCACCAAAAAAAAAAAAAAAAAAGGTGACAGTGGCCGCAGTTAGGGTTCACTTAAGGATTGTCGCTTCAATAGACAACGAAAGTCCCAGGACCAGACCCTCCTCTGGTCCAATGACACAAAACCCAAACACGTCGACGCAAGTAGCCATCACACCGTGGGCCAACTCTGGGGCGGGCGCGAAACCCCGCACGGGCATCACCCGCGTTTCCAGGGGTAACAGGGCTCACGAGTAGTCGAGCTGAGACGGGAACCAGATACTCGTGACTCCAAACCCAGCACTCTTTCCTGCAATAGCCTGGAATACTACCATGTTTCCCCGAAAATAAGCCCTCCCCGTAAAACAAGCCCCGGCAGGATGTCTGAGCATGTGTGCAATAGAAGCCCCACCCCGAAAATAAGCCCTAGCGACGGGCGTGGCTGGGCAGGGTGTCTGCACAACCCGTGCGTGTCGTCGAGGAGCGGGAAAGAAGACGAGCAGCCCTTCTCATCCGCCCCGTGAGAGCTCTGTGGCTCCACAGGAGAGATCGGGGCCGACGGTTCTAAAGGAAACAGAGTCGCAAGACACTCAGGATGGGATTCGGGGTCTGGAGAGTGAGGATGATGTTCCAGAAGAAGACGGCTTCACTCTATTTGAATCAATGTGGGTGGTTGTACCGTACTTAAAAATAATAATAATAATAATAACACATGCCCTGAAAATAAGCCCTAGGGTGTCTTCTTGAGGAAAAATAAATATAAGACCCTGTCTCATTTTCGAGGAAACACGGTACCCTCTCTGTGTTTACTTCCTGGACGCTGTGCTCACGGCTTCCTCGCCAGTCCGCGGGAGCGTGGCGTGGGTGCAAACCTCCACGTAGAAACCAATGTCTGCACGCGGCCGTCGGGTGGATGGATGAGTGAGTGGGTGAAAGACTGACAGAGGAACTGTGGTGACCCTCAGAACTGCTCCCAGTCCTCAGCTCCGAGGACTGACACGACCCCCCAGCCCCATACGCAGTCCTGCCTCCCGGAGACGGCTCTGCACACGGGCGCCCGCGCTACTCCCTGCCCAGGCAAGGAACGAACGCCCCACGCCGCGCCACGCCGCGCACATAGAAGCGGTTTCCAGAATGCCGCAGAGCACGCAGCATTCACACACTCCGACACAGCCACCGCGGCCGTTTTATCTGAAGTTACCAAGCCATTCAAAAAACAAAATTAAATGAGCATGTACCCTGTCATAGTTTGATCTAACTGTGCGCTAATTTCCAGGAAAGAAAAAAAAAACAAAACAACAACAACAACAACAAAAAAACCCAGTTAATTACTATTTTGTACGGTCGTCCGCTCCCTCCCTCCCTCCCCCGTAACGTAATGTCGTCAAATGAAGAAGTTACTGCAGCGTAATTTTCATCTCCAGAACTAAAGCGGCACTTAAAAACCCTTTGTTTGGGAGTTTAATTGAAGCTCACTTAAGAGCAGTTATCTGACGTGCTTGCGAAGGACAGAGACACCCTGGAAAAGGCGGGAAATCGCGCAGAACGCAGGGGGCGGGGTGGGGGGCTGGCCCGGAAAATGCCACGCCGCCCGGGGTTCCCCGGAGAGGCCGTGACGTCCGGGGCTGGGCGCTCCGGAGCAGCCGGGCGACCGCAGGTAACTGCCGCCGCCGCGAAGGGGCCCCGGGCACGGGTTTCTCGTCCCTGGCCTCCCGGCCTCCCCCGCTGGCCCGGCCACCCCCGAGCCGGGGGCCTCGCGCTGCCTCCGCACGGGCGTGAACTTGTGAAGTCTAAATTCTGCGGTCTCCTTAATGAAATCCCCGTGGTGGCCGCGCCCAGCCCCGCTGTGAGCCTCAGACGCAACCGCAAAGCCTTTCTGCCTACTCCTCCCCTCCCGCCCCCCTGGATTTGTGGTTTCCTTCTGGTTTCCCTGCAAATTCCGGATGACACCCCTCGGGGGCCTGGGCCTCCCCGGGGGGAAGGACTGGAATTCCCGAGAGCACGGGCACAGCCACGAGCCCAGGAGGGGACACCTCCTCCGCCCGCCCGCCCCGTGCACGGACGGCTGACAGCCGCGGACCGGAATCTACACGCGCACACACACACACACGGACATGCACATACACGCATATGCACACACACACACATGTGCACACACATACACGCATATGCATACACACGACCACATGCACGCACACGCACACACATGTGCACACACATACACGCATATGCATACACACGACCACATGCACGCACACACACGCACAAGCACACACGCAACACACGCATATGCACGCACAGGCACACACACATATGCACACACATACACGCATATGCATACACATGACCACATGCACGCACAGGCACACATGCAACACACGCATATGCACGCACAGGCACACACACATATGCACACACATACACGCATATGCGTACACACGACCACATGCACACACACACGCACAGGCACACACGCAACACACGCATATGCACGCACAGGCACACACACATATGCACACACATACACGCATATACACACACGCCCACATGCACACGCACACGCGTGGTCCGTCTGGCCCCGCACACATGGTTTTAGGAAATCATTACCCAAAACATGGGAGACCATGGGACGTACAAGACCTGCCACGTCAGCGAAACCAGTGCCGATTTGGCCCGGGGCACAATCACAGGGTTTAAGGTTACAGCTCCGGCAGCTAGAGAGACAATTACGTTCGCAGGCAGAGCAAGGTGGTGGCCGGGAGTCGCAGTCAGAACGAGGGAAAGTTTGGCGGAAGACTCAGCTTCTGAGTGGATTTGAAAACTTGTTTCTTGGCCGGGCCCAGTGGCCCACGCCTGTCATCCCAGCACTCTGGGAGGCCGGGGCGGGAGGATCGCTCAAGGTCAGGAGTTCAAGACCAGCCTGAGCAAGAGCGAGACCCCGTCTCTACTATAAATAGAAAGAAATTAGCTGGACAACTAAAAATATATATAGAAAAAAAAATTAGCCGGGCGTGGTGGTGCATGCCTGTAGTCCCAGCTACTCGGGAGGCTGAGGCAGGAGGATCGCTTGAGCCCAGGAGTTTGAGGTTGCTGTGAGCTAGGCTGACGCCACGGCACTCTAGCCCAGGCGGCAGAATGAGACTCTGTCTCAAATAATAATAATAATAATCACAACTGTATCAACTCCCCTTAGAGGCAAAAAGAAAAACGAAAAAAAAATAATAATAATAACCTGTTTCTTTTCCTTCTGTGCCCCTCACCTGTTCCTCTTTCTCCTGGTCTTCCTCACACCACCCTCTGCCGTCCCTGGGCTTCAGCGTTCTTTGCAATTTAGCCCTGAGAATGAACTACGCTCACCCTGAGCAAGAGAGACAACCCCGGGGTGAGGTCCCTTGTGCCTGGGATCGGACCCAGGCGGGTGAGGCACCCGTGGTCCTGGGCCGTGGAACTCCATGGAGGGACAAAGTGGCAGAGGCAGG
Organism: Microcebus murinus; assembly: GCF_000165445.2. Classification (NCBI taxonomy): domain Eukaryota; kingdom Metazoa; phylum Chordata; class Mammalia; order Primates; family Cheirogaleidae; genus Microcebus; species Microcebus murinus. The sequence continues at coordinate 28,921,413 of NC_033681.1, forward strand.
GCAGTGCCGGGGGGTGGCAGGCCGGCTCCTGACCACCTTCCCAGGTGCGTGCGGTGACTGACAAGGGCTGGGGGCGCTGCCTCTGCCTCTGGTCGCGGGAAGATCCCCAGGTCCCCAGCACGAGCTTCTGCAGGCAAAACCCGGTCCCTGGTGACCAAATGCTAACTACTAGCACCGCTGGTGCTCAGGGGCACACAGCTCCTGAGGTTTGTCAAGCTCTCGGGTGGGGATTCCCGTGTATCCTGACGTTGGGGACGGGTCGGCCATCCCAAGGAGCCAGGCAGGGTTCAGGAGTCCCGGTTGGTGCCGAGTATAACCATGGGGGCGGGGACAGGGGGGTCCAGTTTCCCAGGACTTCCATTAGAATCCTTCAAAAAGCCCACAGACCCGCCTGCCTGCCTGCCGCCCTGCCCAGGGCGGGTCTCTGGCTTTGCACAGAAAGTTCTAGAAGCCGCGGAGGACGCTCCGGGCCCCGCTGGATTTTGGAAGCATAAAAGCCCCTTTGGATGGTAGGAAGGTGGATTTCCAGCTCCCCCTGTGGATCGTGGGGTTCACTTCTCGAAGGGGCCCGGCTGGCGGGCGGGTGGGCAGGGGGCCGGCACAGGGGCTTCCGGGGGGCTTCCGGCTTCCCCACACACCTAGGTCCCGACCTCGGCCCCACCGGGAAAGAGTTTCACTGAGTTGCCGCTGCTCTGACTTGGGCTGCTTCTCTCGCCCAGCCCTTTTCAGCCTGAGAGCTTATTCGAAGGGAGAGAAGTCCCTGGCGGTTTTTTTATTCTATAAGTTCCGGTTTATGCTAAGGACAGCGGAGCTACAGATTAAAGTAAAGGAAAAAAAAAGCACATTAGCGGGATTCCCTCCTCTTGTTTCTGCTCGTCGTCGCAATCTCAGATCGGCCCGGGGAAGTGGGCTGGGCGGACGGCAAATGCTCAGAGAGGGATAGACTTGCCCCGCCCGGCAGGCACGGCAGGTGCCTGGGCCCCGTCCTCACTCGCACGTCTCTGCGCCCCACCCCCCCGCCCCGAGGGACGTCTGTCTCTCTCGTGAGCTCGCTCAGAAAAGGCGGGGAGAGAGGAACACTCCTACACGGCTGGTGGGACTGCAAACTAGTGCAACCTCTGTGGAAAGCAATACGGACATACCTCAAGGCGACACAAGTGGCTATTTGATCCAGCTATTTGATCTACTATTTGATCCAGCAATCCCGCTCCTGGGCATCGACCCAAAGGAAAAAAGGACACTCTACAAAAAAAGACACCTGCACTCGAATGTTTACAGCAGCACAATTCACAATTGCAAGGCTGCGGAAACAACCCAAGTGCCCATCAATACACGAGTGGATTAATAGAATGTGGTCTATGTACACCATGGAGCACTACTCAGCTCTAAGAAACAACGGTGGTGATCTAGCACCTCTTGTATTTTCCTGGGTAGAGCTGGAGCCCATTCTACTAAGTGAAGTATCCCAGGAATGGGAAAACAAGCACCACATGGACTCACCAGCAAATTGGTATTAACGGATCAGCACCTAAGTGGACACACAGGAATTACGTTAATCGGGTGCCCGGCAGGGCGGGAGGGGGGAGGAGGGGACGGGTACACACAAACATAATGAGTGAGACGTGCACCGTCTGGGGGATGGTCACGCTTGGAGCTCAGACTTGTGGGGGGAGAGGGGGCAAGGGCAATATATGCAACCTTAAAATTTGTACCCCCATAATATGCTGAAAGAAAAGAAAGAAAAGGAAAAGGAAAGGAAAGGAAAGGAAAGGAAAGGAAAGGAAAGGAAAGGAAAGGAAAGGAAAGGAAAGGAAAGGAAAGGAATGAAAAGAAAAAAGAAAAGAAAGGAAAAGTAAAGCAAAGCAAAGCAAAAAATAGAAAAGAAAGGAAAAGAAAAGAAAAGAAAAGAAAAGAATAGAAAAGAAAGGGAAAGAAGAGAAGAAAAGGTGGGAGTGTCTGCAGAGGAGCCGGCCCCCGGCTGCCGCAGGAGAAATCTCGGGGACGACATAGCAGAACAGCGAGCCGGGGGCGGCCTGGCCAGCCTTCCTGCCTCTCTAATTCTGCTGGAAACATCTTCTTCTGGAGACCTTTATAGCTCCACTTGGAAAATGTCACAGGGACACCGTCAGCGGCCAAGCGGCCCTTCCGGGAGACAGAGGCCAGAGGAGTCCCCGACAGCTATCTGCTGTCTGCGTGGGCCGGCGGGTGCCCCGGGGTGAGCAGGGTGGACACGGAAGGCGCCGGAAAGAGGCTGCCCAGGGACCCGGGAGCCGAGGGCACCGTCACACGCTCAGCCCCCCGGACATTCACGGAGCGATCCTCCTGCCTCAGCCTCCCGCCGAGTAGCTGGGACTACAGGCATCTCCAGGGCCTCTGGTCTCATGAGGCTCGGCCCCGCTGGTGTGAACGGCAGAGAGTGGTCTCTCTGTCCGATGAATCTCACCTTAACTCCGCCCTGGGGGGCAGATGGTTGCTCAGCCTGTCTGTTCTGGACAGGAAGGGCATGCCTGAGCTGGAGAGCACCGACCAGATAGAAAACCACCAGCGGGGAACATGCGTCGTAAGCAAAAAGGGGTTTTCTTTTGAGACAAGAGTCGCACTCTGTTGCCCGGGCTAGAGTGAGTGCCGTGGGGTCAGCCTAGCTCACAGCAACCTCAAACTCCTGGGCTCAAGCGATCCTCCTGCCTCAGCCTCCCGAGTAGCTGGGACTACAGGCATGTGCCACCACGCCCGGCTAATTTTTTCTATATATTTTTCGTTGGCCAATTCATTTCTTTTTATTTAGAGTAGAGACGGGGGTCTCGCTCTTGCTCAGGCTGGTTTCGAACTCCTGACCTTGGGCGATCTGCCTGAGCAAGAGCGAGACCCCTACTAAAAATAGGGGTCTACTAAAAATAGAAAGAAATTAATTGGCCAACTAATATATATAGAAAAAAAAATTAGCCGGGCATGGTGGCGCATGCCTGTAGTCCCAGCTACTCGGGAGGCTGAGGCAGGAGGATTGCTTGAGCCCAGGAGTCTGAGGTTGCTGTGAGCTAGGCTGACGCCACGGCACTCACTCTAGCCTGGGCGACAAAGCGAGACTCTGTCTCAAAAACAAAAACAAAAACAAAAACAGGTCGCCGCTTGCTCTGGTTTGCTCCCACGGGAAATCTTACGGACACTCCCCGGTCCCCTCGCTTTTGCACCTCCTGTCTCTCACTGCGTTCAGGTCCTGGCCCAATTAGCGCCTCTTATACAGCCTCACAAGCAGACTTGAAAAATTCAAGAGCCACAGGGGGTGACACGGGAGAAGAAAGGGGATCCCCGTGGGGCCTGCTGAACCCCCCACCCGCGCCCGGAGCCCCCCAGCCCAGCCTGGACGTCCGCTCGGGCGAGCAGCGGATGCCCAGTGACCCCAGAGTGGACAGGACCGCCCGCACCCTCAGCCAGGGCCCCTGCGGACAAGAGCCACCCGTCCCTCCGGCCGTTAGCCCCTGCAGCCTCCCAGCAAATAGGGATCGAGCAGCAAATGTCCATCTCTGTCTGTCGAGCGTTTGACCTCATCTCGAGTGTGTCATGGGCCCCGAGAATCACGGCCAATGTCAGCCTGGGTGAAAAACGGCCTCCTCGGCGGCTTCCAAATTGGGATCGCTCCGCTTCCCCGTGCAGCAGATGCAGACCCAGCCCTCGGTGGGTGGCGCTAAACAGGGTGGGAAGGGGCAGCCGGTCCCGCTCCGCCCGCCGTCAGCCATGGGAGGGCAGGGCCCCGGCATCGAGGGAGCAACTGCCCGTGCACCAGCCTCCCCGAGTGGGGTCCCCTGAACCCCAGGCCGGGGGAGCCTCAGGCCTCCCCTGTCTCTGTCCTCTGCAGAGTAAGACGCAAAGTCGAGCTACGGTGGCCGGCTGTTTGCCTCTGCAGCTACCACCTTTCCCCGAAAATAAGACAGGGTCTTATGTTTATTTTCCCTCAAGAAGATGCCCTGGGGCTCATTTTCAGGGGATGTGTCATTTTCTTTTTTTAAGGACGGTACAACCATCTACATTGATTCAAACAGAGTGAAGCCGTCTTCTTCTGGAACATCATCCTCACTCTCCAGACCCCGAATCCCATCCTGAATGTCTTGTGACTCTGTTTCCTTTAGAGCCGTGGGCCCCGATCTCTCCTGTGGAGCCACAGAGCTCTCCCGGGGCGGATGAGAAGGGCTGCTCGTCTTCTTTCCCGCCCCGCCATGCCGACACGCACGGGTCGTGCAGACGCGCTGCGCAGCCACGCCCGTCGCCAGGGCTCGTTTTCGGGGTAGGCGGGGCTTCCATGGCGCAAATGCTTTCAGGTAGCACGGACATTTTTAACAATTTCGAATCTTCCAACCCATGAGCATGGAATATCTTTCCAACTTTCTTATTCTCTTCCATTTCTTTAAACAAGGTTTTATAGCTTTCATTGCAGACAACATTCACTTCTTTGTTGAGCTCAATCCTGCTAGGGCTCATGTTTGCGGGCGGGTCTTATTTTCGGGGAAACAGGGTACCTGCTGAGCACCTGCCTCTCCCCACGCCCGGGGCTCCCTCTGGGGACCGTGCCCAGCCGTCCGAGCCCGGGAGCGGCGGCAGGTCCTCGGCACGAACGCCACGCTCCCCTGTGACCGGCCGCCTTCCCTCCGTACCTCCGAGGACACTTCAGCCACAAACCCAACTAGCCGGCTCTGGCTTCCCCCATTTCGCCTCCGCTAGGACCTCTGTATTAGAACCCTGCACGAGCACACGGGTGTCAAGGCGTTATCTTAAATGTCGCTGAAACGCCGTGACGCCGGAGGAGCCCTCGGAAAGGCCGCTCACGCCGCCGACTCGCAGACGAGCCCTGTCGCTGTCTCCACCGGGTGACAGCAGGGTCTCCGCCAGATGCAGGACTGACTTCCACGCGTCTCCCACCTACAGACTGTTCCGGAGAGCCTAAGAGACACGCGGCTCACACCTGCAGCCTGGCGGTCCGCCGGCCACCGCTCTACGGCGCCGTAGATGTTCACGTCCGCACACGCGGGCCAGCGAGGACCTGCCATGTGTCCTCTTGTGAGACGAGGGGCAGGAGGGTGCGGACGTGTGTAGACATGACACGGGCGGGGCAGTCACGGCCAACAGACACAGAAAGCTCAGCCGGGGAAGGGCTGACTCTGCCCAGGGCAGCGAGAAACGGCTTCCGCAGTGGGCTTGACTTTTCAGTGGGGTCTTGGAGGGTGCATGGGAGTTTTCTGGGGCGGGTGGGATAAGAGAAGTGGGCTGGCTTTCGAAGGCAAGGAAATCGAATACGAGAAGGCCTGGAGAGACCTTAAAGCGAGTGTCCTCAAACTACAGCCCACGGGTCCGATGTGGGCCACCTAGCACATTCATCCGGCCCTCCGGGTGTTTTTGTCGCTGCTGCCTGTCCTGCTTAGCAGCCGACTCATCCCGGGCCCACAGTGCGCACTCTCCAACGGTCTGAGGGACGGTGAGCTGCCCTCCCACCCCCATTTAAAAAGTTTGAGGACCCCTGCCTTAAAGCGATACAAGTAGATCTACCATTTGATCCAGCAGTCCCGCTACTGGGCATCTACCCAAAGGAACAAATGACACTCTACAAAACAGACACCTGCACTTAAATGTTTGTAGCAGCACCATTCACAATTGCAAAGCTGTGGAAACAACCCAGGTGCCCATCAATACACGAGTGGATTAATAAAATGTGGTGCGTGTACACCATGGAGTTCTACTCAGCTCTAAGAAACAAGGGTGATCTAGCACCTCTTGTGTTTTCCTGGGTAGAGCTGGAGCCCATTCTACCAAGTGAAGTATCCCAAGAAAATGGAAAACCCAGCACCACATGTGCTCAGCAGCAAACTGGTGTTCACGGATCAACACCTAAGTGGACACACAGGAATAACATTTATCAGGTGTCGGGCAGGTGGGAGGGGGGAGGAGGGGACGGGTACATACGTGACGACACAACAGAGGACCGGCGGGGAACTTCAGGGAAGGGATGCGGCGCTGTAACCACGGTAACGGCCATGGTACCCGGGTCCTGGGAAACGCCCATGGGGCCACGGAGCAGGTGGCCAGCGGCCCCCAGAACTGGCCCTGCTCCCGGGGCAGCTGAGCCGCAGGCTGGCAGCCCCCACCACCCACCAGGTCCTCGCTCCCCGGGGTCTCCGGCCCAGCCCGACCACCCACTCTCGTCCACTGCCTCGTGGCCACTTCCCCGGCCCCAGGGCTGTGCCTGCCCCTGCAAGGCCCTTTCCTCCTTCCCGGCCTGGAGCCGGGGAGCACGCCTTCCCTGGATGCCCCCTCGGGGCCCCATTCCCAGGCTCTGCTCCTCTCCCGGTCCCCAGGGTGCAGAACGGGGGTGACTTCTGACCCCCACACACACTCCACAAGGGGCTCCAGGTCTCCATGCGGTACATGTCTAGCTTCCCTGGGTCAGCGCCCACGTCCGTGCCCGCCCGAGGCCCCCGTGGCACCCAGGCAGGGCCGGACCCAGGACGTGGGGGCCTGTACGCCAAGCCGGCCCAGTGGGACCGCGGTGTGTCCCTGAGAGGTCTCGGCCCTGAGTCCCCGTCACCGCCACACCCCGACACTAGCACAGCACGTGGTCTGCCCCCAACCTCAGTAGGTGTCGGAAGAAAGAAGGAAGGAGGGAGGGGGGAAGGAAAGGAAAGGAAAGGGAAGGGAAGGGAAGGGAAGGAAAGGAAGGAAGGAAGGAAGAGAGAGATAGGGAAGGAAGCAGTGAAAGAAGGAAGGGGAAAGGGAGGGAAGGAAAAGAAGGAAGAAAGAGAGAGAGAGAGAGAGGGAAGGAAGGAACTAAGGGAGGGGAAAGGAAGTGAAGGGAAGGAAGGAAGGAAGGAAGGAAGGAAGGAAGGAAGGAAGGAAATGAAGAGGGAATGGAATGGAATGTAAAAATAAGAAGGATGAAAAGGTATGGAAATGGAAGTGAAGAATATATGAAAATAGAGAGAGGGTAATAGAATAAGGATAGGAATGTATTAGAATGGAAGAAGAAGGAAGTGAAGGAAGGTAAGAAGAATGGAAGGAAAGGGAGGAATAAGAAGTGAGGAAGGAAGGAAGGAAGGAAGGAAGGAAGGAAGGAAGGAAGGAAGGGAGGCAGCCTGCCGCCACGGGGTCTCCGGGCCCGTCCGTGCCTGTCTTTCCCGGGGCCAGTCAGCGCCCAGACTGGGCAGTGACCGAGGCAGACCCCAGGCCTAAGCCACGTGCAGATCCACCTTGCTCGACGTAGAACTATCGTCCTGAAAACCAGAGTGGCAGTCACTGTTTTCAGGGCAAGAAAAAAGAAATCGTACTTTATCATATATTTTAAGGATCTCCATGGGAAACTCTTTGGAACAAAGAAAAGCGGCTCCCTGACTTAACATCTCCCAAATGACGATTGCCTACACCAAACTCCTGCCTGTCACTCGGTGAACACCCAGAAGCTTCTAGAGCCAGAGCCGGCCGCGGCAGGATCCGGCGTGGCTGGCCTCGCCGCCGTCCTCATGGTACCGCGTGGATCGCGGGTGACCCGGTGGATTCTGCCTCCCCACGGCTTCAGCCGAGCGGGGCCACGCTTCCTCCCCCCAAAGAGACTGGCTTTCATCTGAGCGACACATTAATAAATTACAGGCGGGACCCAAAACACGCTGATCACCTCTGGCTTCCACACTGCACTTCCTTCTTGTGGGAACAACAACAAAAAAGTTCCCTGCCCACGTCCCCATCCACCAAAAAAAAAAGAGTGCGTGATCAATGAAAAAATTAACTGTATCCCTAAATAAAGAAGTGCAGATATTTTCTTTACAGCGCTTTATTAATTTGTAAATACCACTATTGAATTTTTGAAAGTTCTAATTTAAATGTATCGATCTATTATTGTTTTGTGGATTTTCCGCCCGGATGTCTCGGAGGAGAGGGACGGCCAGCTCCGGGTGGGCCAGGCAGCCGCCGACACGCCCGGGAGCCGCCAGAGCGGGGCCTTGGCGCCCACGACGCTCCGGGCGTTCCGCGGCGTCCGGTCCTCTCCGCGGACGTGTTTATGCTGAGTTCAAACCGGACGGCTCTCTGGTAATGGCCGTGTCTGCCGGTGGCCATGACACGGAAGCGGGGACGTGGGCAGGGAGCTGGCCCTCCGCCGCCGGGGCGGGGCTGGGGTGTAGACGGAGGGAGGGAACCCGCCGGCCAAAACGTGACCAAGAGACAGCCCACGTCACCCACGGACGTCCCACGGGATGTCCACGCTGACGAGAGCTTTAAACCGGGGAACGTGAAACATTCTCCTCTCTCTGCTTGCTCTCTTCCAAAGACAAGAATTTAAATGCAGAACTACTTCCTGCCTTCCCGCCTGGTAAACTTCATGGGGATTTATTTGGCCACGCTTTGATACGTCAAAGCCATGTACATGGGGGCAGGTGGGCCAGGAAAGGAAATAAAATTTATATATATATATAAATTTATATATATAAATATATTTTTTATATAATATATAAATATATGCATTTTTATAAAATATATAGATATATATTTTTATAAAATATATAGATATATATTTTATAAATTTATATATATAAGTATATATAAATTTATATATATATATATAAGCACATAGCAAAATAAAAGGGACCGGTATGTATATATCGGTTGGGACGGCTCGACCTCCCCGAATGTTTCTAATCCCTCCCTCGCTTCCTATAACCCGGAGAAAGACTGTGTACGCACCACCCCTCTGCCCATGCCCTTGGGTGCTTCCCACTACTGCCCTTGAAATGCAAAGGCCCTGTGGCCCGGGCCAGCGTTCCCCTGTGGCCTCACCGCCCTGCCAGTCCCTGGGTGCCCCCTGCTGCTCCAGACCCCTGCTCCTCCTGCCTGGTGGAGGGGGTGGGGGGAGACCCGCAGGAGCCCTCCGTCTGGGAGCCGGGCTCCCTGTCACCACGCAAGTGTCAGACCGGACGTCCCTGCTCGGGGCGGCCTCAGATGCCCACCCCACCTGAAAGCGGTGGTCCCTTCCCCCCGCGAGATCCTTCCTGCTCCTGCATGTCTCACCTGCATCCTCTGCCTCCTCCACCCTCCCCCACCCCCGCCCCCCTGCCCGGAGCTGACACGAGGAGGTTGCCCGTCGTCGCCCAGGCAGTGCCCGGCGTGGGCACGTACAGGAGGTGCAGAGGAGCGTGGACGTCACCGGGAAGAAGACGTGCTTGTGCCGAAACTCCAGCCGGACACCTGGGTGGAGACAGAGCTGGTCCCCGCTGAGGAGCAGCCAGACCCGAGCCTTCTGGAAAGTTCCCCTCACGCCCCCTCCCGCCCACGGCGGCATCCCGGGGAAATCAAGGCACGGAGGGACGCCCACGCCCCTCCCAGCGCCCTGAGGCTGCAGGTCTGAGGGCAAAGGAGCCCTTCCCGCCCGGAACCCGCTCCTGTCTGAGGCCACGGCCGAGTTCTCCTGCAGGGCTCGGAGCGAATCGGTTGAGTCGCTTTCGAACGGCGAGGTGCAAAAAAAAAAAAAAAAAATGAGTGCTTCACGACTCTTCCAGGTCTCACCTCTTTCCGGCTGGTCGTAGCTCAGAACCAGGTGGCCTCGGAGCGTCCTGGGGCAGAGCCGCTGGGCTCTGCAGGGGGACGGGCCGGCGGGGTGGCTGACACCATCCAGGCCTGTCCCCAATGCAGACACCAGGGGGTTGGAGGGCCCAGAGTTTCCTGCCAACGTTTAACCCCATGTGCAAATCTCTACACGACAAGGAAACAAGTAGCACCTCAAGCTGACTAACTAGGGGTGCAACGGCCTACTAGGGCCTCATAAGGACAGTGCAAAGGGCCGACTGCCGGCGACAATAATTCTGTTTCTGCAGAGAGGCCCTCCCCCCTCTCCACAAAGAACGTCCCCGGGACCCGGGGCTGCACCTCGTGTTGACTTCTCTTCCTCCGGGCTGTCGGTCCCTGCCGGAGCTGCCCCGTGCAAGACTCGGATGGCCGTGTCCCGGGAGGGGGTGGGGGTCGGGGGGTCGGCCTGGGCAGGGAAGACGGCACAAGGCGAGGTGGCACGATGGCTCAGAGAAACCTGCTCGGTGACAGACAGTCACTGTTTGTCCCGGGCTCGGCCTCAACGGCTTTGTGAAGCTGAATTTTGCGTTATTATTTTGTCGGGCACACCCCTTACACTGCAGGCGTGCTCAAACTACGGCCCGCCGCGGGCCGCCTGGCACGTGTATCCGGCCCTCCGGGTGTTTTTGCCGCTCGCTGCCTGTCCTGCTTAGCAGCCGACTCATCCCGGGCCCACGGTGCGCACCTTCCAAGGGTCTGAGGGACAGCGAGCTGGCCCCCTGTTTAAAAAAGTTTGAGATGACTCTTCCCTCATCCTCCCTCTGTTCCCTGCCTGACTCTCCCGCCCACCCTCCAGCCCCTCCAGCCCTCGCCCTTGTCTGCCCTCATGGCGCTTGCTGCTCACGCTGCCCTCCTAACCTCCTTTCCTGCTCCTACAGGGGGGCCGGCCGCAGTCTCGTGAGCAGGTTAGGAGGGCAGCGTGAGCAGCAAGCGCCACAAGGAATAAAACTGGGGATGCCAGGTAAGGTGCCCAGGGAGGACTGTCTAGAGGGGGGACATTTGAGCCGAGCGTGCCATGAGGGTGGGCAGGAGGAGCCTTCCAGGCAGGGGAGACGGCAAACGCAAAGGCCCGCGCCGGCACCTCCCTCCTGCCCTTCTCTCTCTCGTCCTCACCCCTCCGTCACCTGAAGTCCCACCAGCCCCTCTGGGAGCTAAGAGCAACCCGGGTGCCCAGCCCCAGGCAGCCGGCAGGTGCCGAATCACAGGTGTCAACGGAAGCGGGTCTGGGAGGGCCCTGGCGGCTGGTCTCAGCCTGGTCACCTGGTATACAGGAACGGGGCGGGAGTTGGGGGGGGGGTGCGTCTGAAGGCCGGGCGGGGGCGGCTCCGATCAGAGACGCTGGCTGCCTTCTGCGGTCGTGGGGCAGGGCCGGCCTGCCAAGCCAAACCCACGAGGCAAGACATGCAGACAGAGGTCAGGAGTCACCACCGCCCTCAACCCAGGAGCCAGCGGCAGGTGGGGGGATGGCAAGGTGAGCACAAGGAGACATGGCTTGTGGCACCTGCTCAGGGGCAGTGGGCTGGCAAGGAAAGCTTGGCACGAACAGAGCCGCTGGAGGGCAGGGGCTGAAGGAGAGGGGGCTATGGCGCCCACCCCCTGTCCCGGGACTCCAGGATGCCAGCACATGCCATGGGCGTGTGCTCGCATGCAGACACCTACACGCACACACATGCACTCGATGGTCACACACTCAGCACTCTGCACACCTGCAGACTGCTCTCCCATAGGCTGCCTCTGTGTGCAAACCTAAAACGCACATGCACGGGTGCAGGAGTACACATAGGGTCACACTCGTGTGCACATACGTGTATCCATACACACGTGCTCGCACACGCATGCACCACGTACAGGTGCCCTCTACACACCCGCATGCCCGTGAGCACGCAAATACAGACACACATGCACATATGATGCAAACACTCGTGAACACACACATGTGGCCACATGTGCATCTACTGGCGCTCCCCCACACACGCGCACGCGCCGGCGCGTTGGACCCCGCACGTTCTCACGCCTACTGCACAGGCCGTGCGCGCTCAGGCGCTCACACCCGAGGCTGGGGGCGCACGGAGCCAGTCTAAGGGCTGAGCGCCCCGGCGGAGGAGCAAGGAGGGCGCAGGGGACGTGGCGTGTGGGGGCGTGGGGAGGGCCGCTGGGGGTCCCGCCCGGGCCTGGGGCGCGCAGGTAGCAGGTAGCAGGTAGCTGAGCCGCGCGCACCGCCCCCACCAGTGATTACGCGCCAGCAGCTGTCTGCGCGCGGTGAGGCCGCCTCTAATTGATCTCATTATCGCCCTTGCAAGCTGGGGCGGGCCACGCGGGGCTGCTGGGTGGCGCGACTCAGTTTAGGGTTAGTGACTTCCCCCAGGAAACACCCGGGGTCTGGGCAGCGTCCTTGTCCGGCCCCTTTGTCACTCCAGCCGCCTGGGTAATCACCACTAACGCTGCTACGTCCAATTCCCACCTTCCTCCACCCCCGCCCAGAGCCCGCACTTCGCTCCCTCTGGAACCCACGGAGACCCCCAGGCACCCCTCGGGGCGGCCGCACGCGCGCGCGCCCACGTGCGCTCTGGGCCGGGCACCCGCGGGGGCGGCCTCGGCGCGCCCTCCCCGCCCAGATGGAGCTCTTCCCTCTCTGGAAGGGAGCACAGAAACGGCTGCAGGAGTTGCAGGAGGGAAAAAATAGGCAACACTCGGTTTGTTGTGTTTTCCTTGGGCTTGTTTTCTTGCCAAAAAAAAAAAAAAAAAATCGCCCCTTTGTGTGTTTGCGCGCAAAAGAGGCGACGCGGGCACCTTCCGCGGGGCCCCCACTTGCTGCCGAGGCTCCTTCCTTAAGGGCGGCTTCTCCTCCTCTCCGAGCCCCCGCCAGATATATTTTTAACATAAAAAACACTATATTTAATTGGTTATGGATCTCAGTTCTCTCAGCACTACTGGATATCACAGAAAAACACATTAGAACAGAGCAATTAGTGCAATAGCAGTAAACAACTAAGGCACTATTAAGCTGTGGGTGATTAAATAGTATTACTTTATATTTTTATGGTGCCAGACTAAAAGATGGAAATTTCAAATATATATATATATATATATTTCATTCGTATTAATACAAAACATAAATAACAGGTGTCTTCCACTTCTTAAGGTACGATTGATACCCGGCACTTTCAATCTGTAGAGAGCTACTCTTTTTTTTTTTTAATGAAAAATATCTCTTTCTTTATACACTCCAGGGCAGTATTTCTTATCTTCATGCCCCCGGATATTTAAGCAGAAATATTATTTAATGGGAAGTTATGGAGTCGGGCGGAATCATGCCCATACCTATATCACTATGATAAAAATAATAATAATAATAATAATAATAATAATAATAAAATAAAGCTTCCATTCAATTGAAATAACACTCTATGGTCTCTTATCTTTTCAAAGAGCGGGTTAGGCTGCAGGCGGGGCAGGCCAGGCGGTGGGTCAGGGGCTGGGCCAGGGGCTGGGGCAGGGCTGGGCCAGGGCTGGGCTGTCTGCACCTTGCCCCGGCCCGCCCTGGCCCACGGCAGCCCGGGCCGCTCTCCCTGCGAGCCCGGTTGCGCGCCTGTGTGAGGATCCGCCTGGAGATCTGGCACATCTTTTGCTCGGCATCTGATTAAGTTAACAATGTGCTGCTATTTGCATGCAGATTTGCCGGGGCATTCTCTCCAGCTGCTCCCTGAGACTTGGTCTTTCTCTGAGTCGTGATAGCACAGCAGTCCCTAAATGCAATCTTTGTCAGGCCCAGGTGTGCTCTCATTGAGGACGCCTTCGTTCCAGGCAATTTTTTTTTTCTCCCTTCTTCTTCTCTTTCTGTAGCATTTACAAGGCTCTATTATAGTATAGCCACATCTGGAGGAAAATTCTCCTTATTAATTATATACTTTTAACCACGAGGAAGACAAATTCTAAAAGATACCCACATTTCTGTTGTTGTCGTTGTTCTTCTTGTTCCTTTGACGGGCTGCGCTTTATTTTGTTTCGGGGTTTTTTTTTGTTTGTTTGTCTTTTTTCCAGGCATTTCAATATTTAAAGAGCCATTAAGCAAGGCGGGTGTGTGTGGGGGGGGGGGAGTGGAGGAGAGGTGAGAATTTCTAGGAAAAGAGCACAACAGATCTGAAATCTCCGGTGTCAGCCTGTCTTACCTCCCAGGCACAAGTCAGAGAGGAGAGACACCCACCGGGGTCTCCGGGATGGGCATGGGATTCAGGATGAGAACCTGGCATGTGTGGGAAGAGTTCTGTTCTGCTGGAGTAGAGGGGAAAAAAAAAAAAAGCACAGGTGCTATTACCCTGTAACCTAGTCTGCTCCCAGGTGGACGCCTGAGCAAGCCTCCAAATGGCCAGACAATCCCATCCCTCCGGAGTCCAAAAGCAGAACCAAATCGGATCAGCTCGGCGGCCCAGATGCCGTGCTTTCTTTTTGGGCATGGGGTCATTTTTCCATCAGGTCTGAGACAGATTAAAAGGAAAACCTGGAGCTCAGTATTCATCCTCATCTTTCAGAAAGGGAAAATCGAGAAGCTTCGCCCACAGAGTCTGAAAGTTACTTTAGAGCCAGGTGGGTGGGTTTTTTTTTTTTAATTTTATTTTTTTGCTTTGTTTTAATATTTTTCCAGAGTAGTCAGATCAGACAGTGGGGAAGGGGGCGGTGATGAAGGGAATTGAGCCAAAGTAGAGCAAAAGTTTTACAACTGGATGGTCCTTATGTGGATTTATCATAAATTCAAAGGGCTAGGGTTTTTTTTAGTCAAACACTATTTTGCAAAGGGGTATGTGCTTCGCAAACGAGAGCACGTGCACGCGTGAGCATGCGTGTGTGTGCGTGTGGGCGTGTGCTTGCGTGTGAGTGTGCCGTGCTGGGGACACACACACACACACACACACACACACGTACGCACACAAAGAAAGCCGGATTACTTTTGAGAACAGGAAACACTGAAATGGAGCCACTTTTGCTTTGCAAGCCAAACTTTACCAGGTGGGAATCCAAGCAGGGTTTGGCCGTTTAGTCTGGTGCCTACGACAATAACGCTAAGACCACCTTCTCCGGAGTCCCCTGTTGCATCTCGCCGGCCTCGGAACGATCCCAGGGTCCCTCCTGTCCCGGCAGTACCAGGGGGCCGCTCCCAGCCCAGCCCAGCCCAGCCCCATGCAAGCAGCGGGACCCCACAAGAGAGGCCCTTCTGAGTCCCGCCTCTGCTTGCTGCTGCTCAACCCTGCCCCTCGAAACGACCAACTGCTCTTCCTCCCTCCAGCCGCCGGCCTCTGCCGCAGACCCTGCACTCGGGGGTCTGACTTTACACCATGCCCCGGCCTCAGTTTCCCCACCTCTGAAGTGGGAACGACACACCCTCCCCCCCCCAGCAGGTGCCTCACACACAGGAGAGACCGTGCACCGAGTTCCGAATACAGATGATAAACAAGGACAAAGTTTATGAGCTTCCCCTTCTCCTAGGGTCTCCTTCCCTCCAAGCCTGGGTGTCGGGAATTAGCTACCCCCTCCCTCCTCCTCCCGGGAAAACAAGAAGTAGACTTCAGTTCCACGATACTCGAGGAAGAACCTATGCATTTAAAAATACATGCATGCATGTGTGTGCGTGTGTGTGTGTATGTATGTATATATATAAAACACATATATATTTATTTTTATTTTTTAAAAAGTAATGCCAACAGAGAGGATCGATTTTCTAATTTGACCCTCTGGGGCCATCGCCTTTTAAATCCCCCTGCTTGCTGCCCCCACCCCGACTCCCCCACCCACCCACCCACCCACCGCCGACACCCAGCCCCCTTCCCTGCAGAAGCAGAGCAGGGAGGCAGGCAGATGCAATGATACTAGATGACATCACTGGATAGCATGTGGCATTGAGGAGAGAGGAGGGGAAGAAAAAAAAAATAAAAAAATAAGAAAAGACAAATGACATTTTGCTGCTAGAGTGAGCTATTTTAGTGGCGATGGCTTGACTTTTGGCCCGCACGCATATGCCAGTGGCTAGGCTAACTCCAGGGACTCGCAAAAAAAAGAATGTGTGTTCACAGCTGTACTGTACACCAATACAGATTACATGTTTTCAGTGTTGCGGCCACAACAGAATGCTAATTAACATACTGGAGTGATGAGCGGGGCTGCTAGGGCCTTATTGTTCCATTATTTCATGAAGCCCAGCTGCCTTTGTTTATGCCAGTTACCCTCTCGTGCCACAGGTTTTTTCACTCCAAAAATACTATCCCCCATACAACGTTAATATTTAAAAAACAAAGAGGTGGCAGATTGTCATTTCTGTGTGTCAGTCTCCAACTGCAGAACCGTTAAGCTGTTCTGGTTCGGTATTTAGAAATAATTTAACAGCCATATTCCAGCACTGCCTGCATTTCTAACATAATGGCTGAATGCTTGAACCAGGCAAATGCATAACTACCCTGACATCACTTATGAGATTTAGATTGGTCAGTTAATGGAAGTCTTTACCAGAATCAATACCATAACAGCTTCTTGAAATGAACGTGATTTTTTTTTTTTTCCTTTTTACACGGAGGGCTGCAAACAATAACTGCAAGAAATACGCCACCTCTGCGACGTGGCACAAAGACGCGAAGATGCGAAATTAAGAGGCAGTTACTTTTTTTTTTTTCCCCCGCAAACTAATATTACGGCCGATGATTTTAAAACGAACAAACAAACAGAAAAAAAAAACACTTTTCAAAAAAAAAAAAAAATAGGTACTTATCATTAAATAATTGGAGAGCATTAATAATCCCCTGTACCTGATTAATCATTTTTTTACACTTTTTAATAGCTGTTTCACCTCCTGGCTACATTATCAGCTTGCTATTAAGTATTGATATTGATGATTGGTGTAATAACAATGAAATAAAAAGCCATATTTAGAGCTTGTTTTTTTTTTTTTTTTACATTTTTTTTTTCATACTCCTCATTCAAGAGAGAATACTGTCTGCTGTCTAAATGAGTTTTGATTTTTTTTTCTCTCTCTCTTTTTTGCCTGGGTCATGCATAAAAGTGGCATTATACAAAACACAGGTTTGCTCACATCGTGTTCCGCCAGCCGTCCACACATACCCCGGCAATTTGCGATCGCGGGCAGGGAAAGCTCTTGGCCCAAGCTCAAAATGTTTACAGCGCATCGCTTCCCCCCCCCCCAAGGACAAAAACACCCTGGAGAGTTTTATTTCGAATTTTTCCCCTAAACGCACCTTTATGGACACCAGGTACGATCGTCGCTGGGGAAACTCGTAAAACACCCCCGGCCCGGACGGCGTCCCACCGACCGGAGTCACACATTAAGCTAGAATAGGAGGCCCCCCTAAAAAAGTGCGGGCGCTCCGCTAACCGGAGCCATGTCGTCACCATTGCTAAAGAACTCGGGAATCTTTTCATATGTTTGTTGGCCATTCTTCTGTCTTCTTTAGAAAAGTTTCGCACTTAGGTACTATGGTAATAGGGTATTGGGGGGGCGGGTATATACACACATAACGAGTGACATGTGCACCATCTGACGGATGGTCATGCTGGAGACTCAGACTTGTGGGGGGAGAGGGGAAGGGCATTTATTGAAACCTTAAAATCTGTACCCCCATAATATGCCGACATAAAAAAAAAAAAAAAAAAGAACTCGGGAATCTTCCCAGAGGCTGGCGGAGTGCACCAACCACGGTGGCTCTCTAACGAGCTTCGCTGGTAATGCCACATAAATGGGACGCTTCCAGGGTCTGCCTTCTGCAAGGCAGCCTCGAGAGGGTTCGGGGCATCCTGCCTCCCAGACCCCGTGGGACCGAGAACACGCCACAGGTATGTCCCCATCTGCACCGGAGCTACGGCCACCAACCCCCCCACCTCCACCACCACCACTGCGGACACAACATAGATTTTTTTTAATTGGATCCAGGAGCTAGCGAAACGATCCAACTGCTCTGTGCTTAAACCCCCAGCTAGCTTATGGGCCCATAATAATAAACTTTCCATAATAGCGCTCAGCCTATTACTGGTTCTTTTTTTTTTTTTTTCCTCCTTCTTCTTCTCTTAACCTAAAAGTGGAACCACTTTATTCTGATTACAACCACCGAAGAGACCCCCCCCGGAATTGGTTTCCTCCTAAAAAAAAAAAAAATTGCTTAAGAATTGCGGAAGGGACCCGGGTAGCTGATATTTAATTACGCACACATGCGTTTTCTTAGGAGAACCTGCTTATCTTATGGAACGGGCGGGGCTGGGGGTGAGGGGGAGGAGAGAAACAATCTCATAACTCCATCCCTTTGTAATTTGTGGAAGAATCTTTCCTCTTCTTCTAGAACAGGGGCCCTCAAACTTTTTAAACAGGGGGCCAGTTCACTGTCCCTCAGACCGTTGGAGGGCCGGACTATAGTTTGAAAAAAAAAAAAAACTATGATCAAATTCCTATGCACACTGCACCTATCTTATTTCGAAGCAAAAAAAAAAAAAAAAAAAAAAAACCAAATGGGCTAAAACACCCGCACGTGGCCCGAGGGCCATAGTTTGAGGACGCCCTGGCTCTATAACGTCCATTTGCCGGAGAACGCGACAACCTGTCTTAACCACACCCCGGGGACAGCGACACCACCACCCACGGATGTCCGGCCGTTATCAATCACGACGTCGGACCGATTGATGAGCTTCAGTCCGACCCTCCACGTTCAACGCATGCGTGCCGTGGGTTTGCAGAAGTAGAATACAGGCAAGCCCCGCGCCGACATCCTGCCCATCGGAGAAGCGCGTGTGAAAATACACTCCTCTGTTGATAAAACGACTTCTTATGTGACAGGGGCGCCGAATCCGTGAGCAAGGGACCAAAATCCTTCAGCGGGCAGAAACAACACGGGCAAGCCGAACGCACGGTGCCACCACACGGGCGTGTTTCCAACAGTCTTTAATCCCGCTCAAACTTTGCGAAAACCCTGCTGCAGATGTAGCCCCGTTGCTCTCGGAGCCGGAAAGTGGCAGCGCGGAACGGCCACGAGGCCGTGCGTGAGACGCTCCCAAACGATGGCGGTGGGTGTGGCTGCCACGGCGACAGCGGGAGGTGAGGCTCACACAGCGGAGGCTGGCCAAGCGGCGGCCCGGAGTCTCCGTGGACAGTCGGAGGGACAGGGACTGGTATGACACTTCACAGCGAGCCTGCCAAGTTGGCGTGGCCGGGCAATTCAAGTAGAAGTCTCAGGTGCTAATTATAGGACGGGGGGTGGGGGTGAGGCAGGGGCGGGGGTTTACTCGGACAAGCCGGCATGCAGAGCGAGTCTCTACCCCCCAAGTCTTGACGGCGGCGGCCACCCTTGCAAAGTGGCTTCTGAGCCCCCGAAGCCCTTTCCACTCGTGACTCCCCGGCACCAAGCGAGAGGAGCCGCTGAGGACCCGGCTCCAACCAGCCGTGCACCTTCGACCTCCCCCCGCCCCGCACCCCCCGCCCCGGCCTCTCCCCTGTGGAATCCGGGAAACTATCTCCAGGCAGAGTGGCTGAGCCTCGAGGCCCACCTGCCTAATTCCACGCGTCCGCTCGGCTCTGCACGCGGCCATTTAGGAGACTCATAGGTAAGAGTCAGTAGGGTGCTGAGCAGCACATGAAAATAAAGGTTCCTGGGCCGGGCGAGGAACTGTCATCCCAGCACTCTGGGAGGCCGAGGCAGGAGGATCGCTCAAGCTCAGGAGTTGGAGACCAGCCTGAGCAAGAGCGAGACCCTGTCTCTACTAGAAAATAGAAAGAAATTAGCTGGACGAGTAAAAATACATAGCAAAATTAAAAAAAAAAAATTTAGCTGGGCATGGTGGCTCACGCCTGTAATCCCAGCACTCTGGGAGGCCGAGGCGGGCGGATCGTTCTAGGTCAGGAGTTCAAAACCAGCCTGAGTAAGAGCGAGACCCCGTCCCTGCTATAAATAGAAAGAAATTAATTGGCCAACTCATAGATATAGAAAAAATTAGCCGGGCATGGTGGCGCATGCCTGTAGTCCCAGCTACCTGGGAGGCTGAGGCAGGAGGATCGCTGGAGACCAGGAGTTGGAGGTTGCTGCGAGCTAGGCTGATGTCACACGGCACTCTAGCCCGGGCAAGAGAGTGAGACTCTGCCTCAATCAATCAATCAATCAATCAATCAATCAATATTCCTGGTTTTGCTTGAAAGATCCAAAGCTCCAGCGACAAGGGCCCTACACTCCTGGGAGCGGCCAGCAGGGTGGCATCTGCGGGGGCCACCGCCCCATGCGCTGGGGGGAATGTCCCTGTCCCTGCAGGCATGGGAGCCTTGCAACCCTAACCCACCCCGTGCGGAGGCCGCTGATGGGAGGAGAGAGAAGGCGTGGTCCGCAGAAGACACGCAATGCGAAGGCTGAGGGCACGTAGTAAGAAGAACGTACGGCCGCGTGTCCCAGCCCCACCCCGTGCAGCTGAGCAGAGGTGCGGGAGGGCATGCCCCTGCCCGCCACCCCAGGAAGCATCTGTGAACCCTGGAGGCGCAAGAGTACCGTCGCGTCTCCCCGAAAACAAGACGGGGTCTTATATGTATTTCTCCTCCAGAAGACACCCCAGGGCTTATTCTCAGGGGACGTGTCATTTTCCCCTCAAAGCCTCAGCTCGCAGCACGCACAGGGCGGCCGCGTGCAGACATTGGTTTCTACGTGGAGGCTTGCACCTACGCCACGCTCCCCTCGGACTGGGGAGGAAGCCGTGAGCACAGCGTCCAGGATGTAAAGACGGAGAGGGTACCGTGTTTCCCCGAAAACAAGACGGGGTCTTATATTTATTTTTCCTCAAGAAGACACCCTAGGGCTTATTTTCAGGGAATGTGTTATTTTTTTTTTTTAAGTTCAGCTCGCAGCACGCACAGGGCGGCCGCGTGCAGACATTGGTTTCTACGTGGAGGCTTGCACCTACGCCACGCTCCCCTCGGACTTTCCTCTTCTTCTAGAACAGGGGCCCTCAAACTTTTTAAACAGGGGGCCAGTTCACTGTCCCTCAGACCGTTGGAGGGCCGGACTATAGTTTGAAAAAAAAAAAAAACTATGATCAAATTCCTATGCACACTGCACCTATCTTATTTCGAAGCAAAAAAAAAAAAAAAAAAAAAAAAAACCAAATGGGCTAAAACACCCGCACGTGGCCCGAGGGCCATAGTTTGAGGACGCCCTGGCTCTATAACGTCCA
>NC_033681.1:28942227-28988500 GCF_000165445.2 Microcebus murinus
TATAGAAAAATTAGGCGGCATGGGTGGCGCATGCCTGTAGTCCCAGCTACTGGGAGGCTGAGGCAGGAGGATCGCTGGAGACCAGAGTTGGAGGTTGCTGCGAGCTAGCTGATGTCACACGGCACTTAGCCCGGGCAGAGAGAGTGAGACTCTGCCTCAATCAATAATCAATCAATCAATCATCAAATTCCTGGTTTTGCTTGAAAGATCCAAAGCTCCAGCGACAAGGCCTACACTCCTGGGGCGCCAGCAGTGGCATCTGCGGGGCCAGCCGCCATGCGCTGGGGGAATGTCCCTGCTCCTGCAGGCATGGGAGCCTTGCAACCCTAACCCACCCCGTGCGCCGCTGGATGGAGGAGGAGAGAAGGCGTGGTCCGCAGAAGAACACGCAATGCGAGGCTGAGGGCACGTAGTAACTAAGAAGAACGTACGCCGCGTGTCCCAGCCCCCCCGTGCAGCTGAGCAGAGGTGCGGAGCATGCCCTGCCCGCCACCCAGGAAGCATCTGTTGAACCCTGGAGGCGCAAGAGTACCGTCGCTGTCTCCCCGAAACAAGACGGGTCTTATATGTAATTTCTCCTCCAGAAGACACCCAGGCTTATTCTCAGGGACGTGTCATTTCCCCTCAAAGCCTCAGCTCGCAGCACGCACAGGCCGCGTGCAGACTTGGTTTCTACGTGGAGGCTTGCACCTACGCCACGTCCCCTCGGACTGGGGAGGAAAGCCGTGAGCACAGCGTCCAGGATGTAAAGACGGAGAGGGTACCGTGTTTCCCCGAAAACAAGACGGGGTCTTATATTTATTTTTCCTCAAGAAGACACCCTAGGGCTTATTTTCAGGGAATGTGTTATTTTTTTTTTTTAAGTACGGTACAACCATCTGCATTGATTCAGATACAGTGAAGCCGTCTTCTTCTGGAACATCATCCTCCTCTCCAAGACCCCGAATTCCAATCCTGAATGTCGTGGAGCTCTCGTCCTTAGAACCGTCGGCCCCGATCTCTCCTGTCGAGCCACAGAGCTCTCACGGGGCGGATGAGAAGGGCTGCTCGTCTTCTTTCCCGCCCCGCGACGACACGCACGGGTTGTGCAGACGCGCTGCGCAGCCACGCCCGTCGCTAGGGCTTATTTTCGGGGTGGGGCTTCTATGGCGCACATGCTCAGACATCCTGCCCGGGCTTATTTCATGGGTAGGGCTTATGTCCAGGGAAACACGGCAGGAGGGAGACCCGGAGGCTCCGCCCTTGAGTGGCTCAGAATCTCCATCAGGGGAGCCGGCGAGAAGCCCAGACAACGGGAGGCGCAGGGCGGAAGACGGAGGGGTCAAACCCGCAGGGCGACTTTGGCCAACAGGAGGTCACCACTGTGCTGGCCTGGGACAGCCAGCAGGAACGCGGGGACCAGGGGCCACAGTGGGAAGGACAGGGGCGAAGCAGGGAGGGGCCGGGAGGGGAGGTGTCATCCAGGTGCGGTGCTATTCACTGTGATCGGTGACTCGGGGAGTCGAGGTGGGGGTCGGCCACCCCAGGTCTATTCCAGACTCTCGTTACACACCGTGCACTTCCCAGGCGGGTTAAAAGCCAGCCTCTTTGGGCTCCACCCTAGACTTCCTCCATCTACCCCACCTGAAAGGCAGGATCTCTCCACCTGGCAGCAAAAGGGGCCGCTCCAGGCTCCGCCCCCAGGCGCCCCGGGCTTTGCCGTGGGCGGGCACACAGGTCAGAGCTGCAAACGCGTATAAAACAGACCGCAGTCCGTCCGGGCTCCGTGGCTCACGCCTGTCATCCCAGCACTCTGGGAGGCCGTGGCGGGAGGATCGATCGAGCTCAGGAGTTCCAGACCAGCCTGAGCAAGAGCGAGACCCCCCCCATACCTCCGTCTCTACTAAAAAATAGAAAGAAATTAATTGGACAACTGAAAAATATGTAGAAAAAAATGAGCCAGGCGTGTTATGCACCTGTAGTTCCAGCTCCTCGGGAGGAGGCTGAGGCAGGAGGATGGCTTGAGCCCAGGAGTTTGAGGTTGCTGTGAGCGAGGCTGACGCCACGGCACTCACTCTAGCCCCGGCAAACAGAGTAAGACTCTGTCTCAAAAAATAATAATAATAATAAAATAATAAAAGGGACTGCAGGGACGTGTCTAGCCAAGATGCTCCTCCAGTCTTTCCACCTTGACGGCATCCCTTTCAGACCGCCAATAAATACGGCTTCGGCAGTCCCGTGATGTGTAATCAGCATTAAACACTTTTATTCCGTGTAAGTTAGAGCCTTGCCCGAGACACTTCATTTGGAAAGTAACCTGGCACTCGAGATTAAAGTGAAATATTAGCATGCCGGTGGTCGCCTCGCCACGGCGCACCCTCCCCGCCGGCACCACGACCCGCACAGGGGCGGCGAGGAGCCGCTTCCTAATCCACAGCCCCCCCCCATGAGGGATGCGATGGGGGGGCGCTCGGAGGCGAGGGGTCAGCCTTGCTCACCTGGAGAAGGGGCCACGGCCCCGAGGAAGTGAGAAAGGGAAAGACTGAAGCTTGTCAACGTAGCAGCCAAACTAGAGAGAGGGATGGAGAGACGGCAGATAGATAAAGGGGATTCGTGGTGGGCAGGTGATAGATCTACACAGGGGAGGGTGAGGAGAGGAGAGGGGAAGGAGGAGGAGGAGAAGAAGAAGAGAAGGAGAGAAAGGAAGGAGAGAGGAAGAAGGAAGGAAGAGAAGGAAAGGAAGGAAGAAGAGGAGGAGCGAGGAGCGAGGAGGAGAGGGAGGAGGGAGGAAGGAAGGGAGGAGGAAGAAGAAGGAAGAAGAAGGAGAAGAAGAGGAGAAAGAAGGAAGAAGGAAGGAAGAGAAAGAAGGAAGGAAGAGGAGGAAGGAGGGGAGGAGACGGAGGAGAAGGCAGGAGAGAGGGAGGAGAGGAGAAGAGGAGGGAAGGAAGGAGGGAGGGAAGGAAGGAGGGAGGGAAGGAAGGAAGGAGGGAAGGAAGGAAGGAAGGAGGAAAGGAAGGAAGGAGGGAAGGGTGGGAAGGAGGGAAGGAGGAAAGGAAGACAGGAAGGGAGGGAGGGGAGAGCAGAAGGCAGGTGACACAGGGGCAGGGACAGAAGGTGGATCTACAGAGAGAGGGAGATGAGGGGAGACCGAGGCAGCTCAGTGGACGAGGCTGTCTCGGGCCGACACAGCGGGGCCTGGCGCCTGCTCTCAGGGGCCTTGGGACCCAGAAGGGAGTGCCGGCCTCAGGAGGCACGGCCCAGCCCCCGACGTGAGAGGAGGGGACAGGCTAACTGACAAGGAGGGATTGCAAGGGAAGGTCCCTGAGGACTGAGCAGGCCTCGCTGTGGGCCGCGGGGTTGGAGAGGGGCTTCCCCGGGGTCTGGGCAGGTGGGGGCTTCCTGGAGCAGCGTGCATCGCACCCCAAGAACCTGGCCGGGAGCAAACCCTCCAGACGGGGCCCCGTGGGGACTCCCGAGCGCTACAGACATGTAAGGTGATTTTAGGTGGCACACAGGAAAACCCTTATCTAGAATAGAAAACTGATACTCACATCGCTATCATAAGCATTTCGATGTTTAATATAAAAATACACAACGGGTGCCTCAATCCAGAGACTTCACAGACGTTACCACTCAGGACAAAGCTGAGTGGACCGGCTCACGAAAGGAAGTGTGTGCGCGCACTTGGAAAAACACGAAGTCCCCGAGCAGGCAGGATCCCGTCTGGTAGAACTTCGAGAGGTTCGGGAACGAGGGAAGTGGCTGGCTCAGAGCTAAGCAGTCACCCCGTCCCCGTGACACCCCCAAACACATTGCACCCCTCGGGGAGGGCTGGGAAGGTCTCCCGCGCCCCGGGTCTCCAGCTGGGGTGTGGGAGGCATGTGCACGTAGCAATGGGACGTCCCAGCACACGCGGTGTCCTCCCCGCGTGGCATCCGGGTAAGGAAACCCTTCCGGAAGGAACCACGCAAGTTCCCGCAAGTCCTTCCCCTTCTGGGCAGAAGGAGAGAGGAAGAGAGAGAGAGACAGACAGACAGACAGAGACAGACGATCGCAAGACCAACATGCTGGTGAAAGTCCTTATCGGGAAGAAAAATCCCAAGACGCACGGACTCTGTTTATACCCGGGAGTAAACAAGATAATTACGTGTCCGTCTCCAAAGTTGTGCCTGGGTCTCAGACGGTCCCAGCGACCACGCGTGTTTGGGTTTCACGTAAGCGTGTTTGGGAGAGCCGCGGGTCCCTACCCTGACCGGCCGGGGGGGATTTAGGGGGAGGCTGAGCTCCACCGACTCTTTCTGATCAAGGCATGAGACAGAGAGTGGAACAAACTCACGTGGTGTTCTCCGAGCTGAAGGACCAGCAGAACAACCGATGGATCTGCTAATTGCGCCATTGTTCTCCCTGCTCTTGACATTGGCACACACACATCCCCCTCTCCTAACCCCAAGTGCGTCTTTTCTGTGTGTGTGCATGAAAAGAAAAGTGTGTATATCCCCTGATGCATATAAAGGGCGTGTGGAATTTTATTTTATTTATTTTTTTACCCTCTAAAGAGCAAGCACTTGTTTATCATTGCATGTTCATGGAACGGTTTGTGCCTTAGCCCGAGAGTGTGCGCTGAGGCTAGACCCAGCTGAGCACCCCGGGCAGGCTAGACCCGGTCTGGACACCCCCCAGTTTAGGGCCATCCTGGTTGACCTCTTCCTTCCCGAGGTCACCCCGAGCCCCCTCGCGGAGAGTTCTGCAAACGGGTCGAGTTCTGCAACAGGCGGACGATGGGTCATTCTCTCCCTCGTTCCCGATTTCCCTCTCCTAGGTCGGCGAACGTCTTCTGGCTTTGATCCGTCTGGGTCCTTTGATCCATCCTGCCCTTGGGCACTTCCCAGTTAGCGACAGATCCCTCGGCCTGGCTTGAAACCTCTCTTCCACCCGCCTCCTCTTCCACTCCCGCCTGCTCTCGTGCTTGCCTGTCTCCCAAGTTCCAACGACGCAGAGCTGCCTGTCAATCCGTTCCCAGCATTCCCAGGTCTCCCGTCTCGTTCCTCTGCCAGGCACGACCACCTCCATCCGTCCGTCCCCCCCTTACAGCTGCAAACCCACCCGACAGGTCCCTGCCTTCTGCAAGAACCTTCTCTCTCCCGCCTCCTCCCGTTTCCACTCATGAAACCCTCCTGGTCTCCCGGCGCCCACGTCCAACGCCAGCCCCTCCGGGAAGCTCCTCCTGAGCCGCAGGACCGGTCTGGTTCTTCCTCTCCTTAAATAATCAGCGCAGTGCTGAGCGCAGAGCATGCTCAGCGACAACTGTTAGCGCCTTTTATGATCCGTCAACATCTCGTTCTTACCGCTCTTACTAACTGAGCTCGCCTACGAATTCACGACTCCCTGTTTGGTCTCGGAGGTGGCCCCGGCTGGTCGCGTCCTACTTGGCCGGACTTCTGAGCGCCTTCTTCTTCTGCTGGGGGTGATGTCGGGTGCAGTGGGCTCGAGCTGCCCTGCGGAAGTGCACGCTTCCCTCCCGACAGGCCACGTCCTCGTAGGTTCAGGGTCAGTGAGCTCTCAGGGGCTGTGGCCCTGGCCATAGGCAGCCTCCTGGGCAAAAACTCCAGGGGTTACAACCACGGTGCCACCGAGGGTCTTCCATGCCTGCATCCCAGCCGAGCACACCTGCCCCCGATGCTGACTCCATAGCAATCTGGGCCGGGGACCTCTGGACAGGTGGGGGGGGAGGGTAGGTCAGGAAGGACTGTGTCCTGCCCACCTGTCAGCCTAGAATCCCAGCTGTCAATAATAGGTGGAGGCATCTGCACAACACCCTAATCCAGGGGTCCTCAAACTTTTTAAACGGGGGGCCCAGTTCACCATCCCTCAGACCGTTGGAGAGTGCGCATTGTGGGCCCGGGACGAGTCGGCTGCTGAGCAGGACAGGCGGCGGCGGCGAAAACACCCGGAGGGCCGGATAAATGTGCTCAGCGGCCTGCATGTGGCCTTCGGGGTGTAGTTTGAGGACACCTGCCCTAATCAAAGTCTTTCCTTGACTTCAGCACCCCATCTCCCTCTCACTCTTAAACGAGGACCGGTGCCAGCCCAGCTGTCCTTGGCCACCAGGCATCAGGTCTCAAAGCTTGATCTGGGCTTGCCGGGGTTTCAATCCCAAATGCCGAGGCTGCTGAACGATCCTCCTGGGAGCAGAACCGGGTGGTGGCCCCTGGCCTCCCTCGGGGGGACTCCTCTTCCGTGGCTCCGGGTCCTCTTAGCCCCAGTGCACCGAGATGGGGTCAAAGGGGAGGCTCCTCCCAGCCGGAGAGAACCGGCAGCCCTGCCAAGGGCTCACTCCCGGTGGCCCATGTCCAAACCCACATGGATACTCACGGGCGTGTGCACTCCCATGCGTGTGCACACACATGCACACACACACCACACACACCAGGGAAGACCCCGTGTCCCCCCAGAAGGTCAGGCATATTGAGGAGTATGAAGAAAAACCAAGATGCCTTTTCCCCACCCCCTTTGCTGACCCACCTGGCCCCCTGCCGGGCAGGTAAAGACCCTCCAGGTCAGCGACAGGGAGAAGCCATTTGCGTCCTTGTCCGTCCTGTGACTCATCGCTGCAGAAAGACAGCGGTCTGTGCTCACTCGACTTTTCGTGCATAAACCTCCTTTTCTGCTCTAATCTGCACGTCTCAAAACAAAGACGACAGCCCTGCAAACCCACCAAAATAGAGTGCTGTTCTTGCTTTGCTCACCCCCTTCAGAAGGAGGAAGGGAAACGGTGGGAAAAAAAAAAAATTCTTCACTTAGCAGCTAGTTACTCGGTTTACCCACAGAGCCAGGGAGAGAGGTGGAAGGAAGGTTCTAGAAGGGCTAGGCGTGGCAGAGGAGGGTCCCCGTGAACGGGGAGCGAATGGGAGTAGCTGGGTCAGTGGGCGCAGCTGTCCCGTGGCCGGCGGGCAGGCGGGGGGGGGTACCTCCTCCCCCAGGCTGGGACCCGGCAACGGCAGGATGGCAGGGAGGCGGCTGGGATGTCTACACCCACGTGGGCAACGGGTCCGGCCCTAACTCGGGTCCCTTTGCCTCCCTGGTGCCCAGGGCTGGAGCTGCCTGCAAAGCGTCCAGTCTTGGAGGAGCAGGCTGAGCCGCATTGCTCCCGGCGGACTGTACAACAGAGAGCCGAGAAGCAGGCCTTCATCTCCCCGAGCCCCCTAAGAGGGGGTCCTGCCTCTGTCCCCAGGGCTGGCACCTGCTTCAAGCACAGGTGGCCCAGGGACGCTAGCACGGGGCCGGGAGAGGACCCAGAGGAGCTTCGGTCACTGGAGGGGCCGGACCTCGGCCAACGGTGCAGCCAAAATGCTCTGAGCTGAGCTCCACCCCGGGCCGAGCTTTCTCAACTTCTTCATCTGCCCGCGCCCGGCCGCACGGGACAGACGGACATGCAGGGAAGAGCTGACGGTGGCCGCACGGGCCAGGCACCGCCCGGGTTAACCCGCCTCCCTTTCCGCGCGGCGCCTATCTGCAGAGCTGACCTCACAGCGCCCGACCTCTGAGGGCCCAAGAGTGGACACAGGGCCTTTGTCTCATGGCGAACAAAAGCCAAAGTCTCCACGGAGTGGGCCCTGCAGTGACGCGGGACGCCGGCCCCGCCCGCCCCGGCCTTGGGGGGATGCCCACCCCGGCCCTCGGGGGCAGATTCAGAGGGAACCTGGCAGAAGGGAATTCGGGGGTCCGGCCTCAGCCCTGCGGCCTGCATGGCCCTCGCTCCGAGGGGCGGCATGTCCCCCCAGACCCCCGGGAGAGCTGGCACTGTCGGCACGAAGTGAAGCGCCTCCAAAAAGAAAGATCGGTTCCACGTCACCCGGCCTCTGCCCTGGGGGTCACCCGCCCTCCACGGTACAGCAAACCCCTCCAAGGTCTCCCATGCAGGACCGGGCCTCGGGGCAGAAAACGCCACCAGTAGCCCCACAAGCTAATCCGGAGCCATGCAGGGGGAGGACGATGCCATGGAGCTTTTGTTTCCAGAAATGAAAGAAAGAAGGGAAAGAAAAAAAAAAGAGAAAGAAGGAAGGAAAGAAAGAAAGAAAAGAAAAACCCAGCAGCAGCCAGAAACCCTGGATCCCAGGGAAGGAGGGCCAGGGTCACCCGGACAGACACGCGCTCTTGGGGAGGGTTCCCCGGGCCGGTGCCGGCCGGCGGGAAGGGTTAAATTTATGTTCCATTACCAGTCCCCTTTCTTTCTTTTCTTCTTCTTTTTTTTTTTTTTTTTTTTTTTTGGTTTCATCTTCTCAGTAAAACACATAACTTAAAATGAAATCAAATATTAAAAATGACAGACTATATAAGTGCCGTGAGTAACTTCGGGTCACGGAGGGAGGGAGAAGCCGGCGAGTTGTCAGGCACTATCTGTCAGAGTGAATTAGGGACAATCAACAGAGACTGAAAGGGAAGGTGATTGTTATTAAGCGGCAGGGCTGAGCGCGGGCTGCCCAGATGTGGCCGTGCATATAAAGGACAGGAAACAGCAGTTTAATTCAGGAAGCCCCGGCTCACAGGCCAGCGGAGAGGAGAGAAGTCCTTTGTCGCTAATAAGCTGGAAGTTACTTTGATAACAGCGGGGTGAGGCTCGAGAATAAAACACATTTCTTTCACCACCACACGCGCCATTAATAGCACGGGCGTGGGGCCGGGAGCCAGGCGGGACGGGCCGCCCCCACCCCCTAGCATCCAGCCCCGGGGTCCTCCCCGCCCCCCCCCGCCACCAACCATTCCAGCCACCGGTCTCCCCTCCTTCCAAGGCCCAGTCCCTCTCTCTCTCTCTCCCTCTCTCTCGGACCCCGCAGGGCCCACCGTCAACCCCCCAGGAATGTCTGCAGGACCACAAGGGAACGCCCGTCGGCTTTTATAATTTCGAGGCTCGGCTTTTATGATTTCGAGGCTCGAGACCGCTCCCGCGACCGTGGCCGGCCGGCCGGCGGGGCAGGTGGCGGGTACCCCTGTAAACGTGTGATGAAGTCCGTGCGTGCAGCGACGGGAAACAATTTCATATGCAGACGAGGCCCGGTTTCACGAGAAATTACTTATGCAGGCGTTCTGCAATTATCCTGTGATACTTTCAGGCAACAGTCTGACAGCAGTTGTACAAACAATAAAGGGATTACAGAAATAAAAACAAATAATATTACACACACAGAAACTCCACGTCGCGCGTGAGGACGGGGTGGAGGGGGTGCACAGGAGCGAGGGGGGCCGGGCAGGGGCCGGCAGGAGGAAGCGGGGACCAGAGAGGAGCCGGCCTACCCCCCTCCTTCCTGAGTTCCCGGGCTGTGCCAAAAGCTGGGTGCTCTGGGTAGAGGGAAATACTCGGCAGCTCTAGGGGGCCTGCCCCCCCAACCTGCTTCCCGTCTCTGGAGATGCTGGGTCGCCCCGCATGCCTCTCTGACCCTCAGGCTCCTCTTCGCCCCAGAAGCTGAGGACATTGGCCCCCTTTTGCAGGAAGGAGCAGGGAGCCATGGGCAGCCTCGACCTTCTCCCCTTCAACGGCTAGCCTCCCGGGACAGAATGCCTCTTGTCTGCCCCTCAGCCTGTCCCAGGCTTGCCCCGGTGGCCCTGCCACCTGCAGCCCAGAAAACGCTCCCAGCCAGTCACCTTGTTGGAGGGTCCGGACTGCTGCCCCCCACAAAACTTGGGAGAAGAGCAATCGGACCAGCCACACGCGAGGGCTGGGTGGGACTTGGAGGAGATGCACGGATTTGCCCAGCAGCCCCCCTCAATCGCTGAGGGCAGGGGGGGGGGTTTCTATCGCCCGCTCCTCCCTGGGGGGCAAGAATCAGACCCCCCTCCCCCGGCACTTCCCATCCCCACAGCAGACGGGGGCAGGTGCTGTAGAGGCAGGTACTGGGGAGACAGAGAAGAAGGGGGACACTCAGAGGAGCATCCTGGCTGTCCTGTGTCCCCACCCCACCCCCGAGAAGATGGTGCTGTCCCGCCGCGGCCCACGTCCTGGCAGTGGCCCCACCCCGTGCAGCCAGGAACGGCCCCCTGCCCCCGGCCTGCCCACGGCACGTCCACAGTTCAGCAGCAAGAGCAGGAGGGCCCACAAGAAGCGTGAGGCCGGGGCCCTCAACAATGCTCCGTGCCCTTCCCGCTTCATGGCCCCTGGGCTGTAGACCGTGGACCACGAACCAGCCCGTGGCCTGTTAGGAGCCGGGCCACGCAGCAGCAGGTGAGCGGTGGGTGAGTGAGCGAAGCTTCCTCTGCATTTACAGCCGCTTCCGTCTCTCGAGTCACCGCGTAAGCTCCGTTCCCTGACAGATCGACCACGACAGTGGCATCGGATTCTCACAGGAGCTCGAACCCCGCTGCCAACTGCGCATGGGACGGGGTCTAGGCTGAGGCTCCTCCGTTTGAGAGTCCAATGCAGGCGTCCTCAAACTACCGCCCTCGGGCCACATGCCGCCCTCCTGGCACATGTATCCGGCCCTCCGGGTGTTTTTGCCGCCGCTGCCTGTCCTGCTTAGCAGCCGACTCGTCTCGGCCACACAGTGCCCACTCTCCGACGGTCTGGGGGACAGGGAACTGGGCCCCCCTGTTTAAAGAAGTTTGAGGGCCGGGTGTGGTGGCTCACGCCTGTCATCCCAGCACTCTGGGAGGCCGAGGCGGGAGGATAGCTCGAGGTCAGGAGTTCGAAACCAGCCTGAGCAAGAGCGAGACCCCCCGGCTGGGCGTGGTTGCTCACGCCTGTAATCCTAGCACTCTGGGAGGCTGAGGCAGGCGGATTGCTCAAGGTCGGGAGTTCAAAACCAGCCTGAGCAAGAGCGAGACCCCGTCTCTACTAAAAATAGAAAGAAAATAATTGACCGACTAAAAAATATATATACAAAAAAAATTAGCCGGGCATGGTGGCACATGCCTGTAGTCCCTGCTACTCGGGAGGCTGAGGCAGGAGGATCGCTTGAGCCCAGGAGATTGAGGTTGCTGTGAGCTAGGCTGACGCCATAGCACTCACTCTAGCCTGGGCAACAAAGTGAGACTCTGTCTCAAAAAAATAATAATAAATAATAAATAAAAAAGAGCGAGATCCCCATCTCTACTATAAATAGAAGGAAATTAATTGGCCAACTAATACATATAGAAAAAAATGAGCCAGGCATGGTGGCGCATGCCTGTGGTCCCAGCTACTCGGGAGGCTGAGGCAGGAGGATTGCTTGAGCCCAGGAGTCTGAGGTTGCTGTGAGCTAGGCTGACGCCACGGCACTCACTCTAGCCTGGGCGACAGAGCGAGACTCTGTCTCAAAAAAAAAAAAAAAAAGAAAAAGTTTGAGGACCCCTGGTCTAACGCCCGGTGATCCGATGTGGAGCTGAGGCCGCGGTGATGCTAGCTCCAGGGAGCGGCTGCAGATACAGATCATCACTAGCAGAGAGCTTCGATGCACAGCAAATGTCATGCATTTGCATCATCATCCTGAAACCATCCCTGCACCCCTGGTCCATGGAAAAAAGTGTCTCCCATGAAACCGGTCCCAGGTGCAGAACGGCTGGGGACCGCAGCTTTGCAGGCTGTTCCAGACCGGGCTGTTCCGCGGGCACCCTGCAGCCGGCAATGGCCAGTGCTTACGGACCACCCGCCACGCTCTGTGCGCCCGGCGCTGAGTCAAGAGCCACAGCGCGCAGCCCAGCTCCACCCAATCCACAGACACACCCGTGCCCACGGGGAGTTTTTTGAAGATTTAAATTAGTTGCCTGTCATCCCAGCACTCTGGGGGGCCGAGGCGGGAGGATCGCTCGAGGTCAGGAGTTCGAAACCAGCCTGAGCAAGAGCGAGACCCCGTCTCTACTAAAAATAGAAAGAAATTAATTGGCCAACTAATATATATATAGAAAAAATTGAGCAGGGCGTGGTGGCGCATGCCTGTAGTCCCAGCTATTCAGGAGGCTGAGGCAGGAGGATCGCTTGAGCCCAGGAGTTGGAGATTGCTGTGAGCTAGGCTGATGCCACGGCACTCACTCTAGCCCGGGCAACAGAGTGAGACTCTGTCTCAACAACAACAACAACAACAAAATAATAATAAATTAGTTGTCAACATTAGAGGGTGGGGAAAAAGGGGGAACCAGATTTTTTTTCCTGACTTTTCTTTAAAAACTCCGAGGACCTAGACAAGTTCTGCCTACGCCCTCAGACGGCCGCAGCTTGGGGGGTTGGGGCAGGGTGGCCGTGGTCCCTTCCAACGGGCCGGCTCCCCCAGTCTGTTCTGTGCACACCCAGTGTCATGCATTCACCCCATGGCCCCTGAGTTTGGGTTGAAGGCAACTTCCAGAAGGGATGATGCCCCTTGCTAGTACAAACGGCAACAGGCTGGGGCCACAGCCTGCCCGGGGGGTGCCCGTCCCCAGGGGAACACGCTCCGGGGCAGAGTCTGGACCCTCACCCCCCCAGCTGAGCACGTTGATCATCCTGGCCCCCAAATGTTAGGGTCCTGTATCCCCAAAATGGGCCTGTCGGAATCCCTGACGGGCAACCGCCAGCCACCTGCACGGGCCTCAGGAACTCAAAGCCAGCGAACCCGGCCGGTATCCTGGGTGCTGGCATACGTAAGTCACGCGTAGGTAGGCAGCGTGACTTGGGTCTTGCAGTTCTTGCCCCCCAGAAACATCCAGAAACGAAATGTAGATTTGTCCTCTATTGGGTTTGCTCCGACCCAACTGCAACGAATCCTGAGGGTTTTGCAAGTTTACAGGCTCAAGGGGGTCAGTCCCCATCAACACGCCAACAAATGTTTGCCAGCCGCCCCGTGTGCCAGGAACCGGAGCTGCTGAGAAGACACCACCCCACCACCCGCACGCAAGCCGGGGCCTCGTTCCAGCTCAGTACCCCTCCCCCACCCGGCCACGCCGTCCGGAACTACCTGAGGGGCGGTGGCTGATTGTGCCCAGGTGAGAGCCAGGCTGGGCACACAAACACACACACACACACACACACGCACGCACGCACGCGGGTTCCGCTCTGCTAATGCCTCGCTGTGTGGACCTGGGAAAGTCTCTCGCCCTCTCTGGGCCCCAACCTTCTCACCCGTAAAATGACATGGCTTGGACCACAGAGGGTTTCTGCTAGCCCGAGGCCCGTGAATGACCTGGGAGCCCCAAGAAGGGAGTACCGATTGGCAACGGCGAGCACCCACGCGGTCCAAGAGAAACAGCCCCAGACTATGACCGCCGCCCCCACCCAAGAACCACACAGGCATCCTGCACGCCGGTGGATGCCCGGACGCGGCCCAGTCTTCCCTGTGGGGAGCGGGAGACGCCTGCACCTCCCCGAGGGCTGCTGTCTGCTCCTCCCGGGCACAGACTTGGCCGAACCGAGGCTCCCTGACCCAAGGGAGGCCCGGGCGCCCGACGCCAGCAACTGCACTCAACACCCACAGCCCTGGGGGGAGAAGGCCCGGCCTCCCCGGGCTGCTCAGGAGGCTCGTGCTTGGTCTCCAGGAGCAGGACAGATACTGCCACCCCGGGGGACAGGGTCCCCAGTGCCGCCGGCCACCTTTCCCTGCACCCCAGCTTGGGACCAGGCACCCAGGACGCTGGACGTCCCCCCAGCAGAGAGCGAAGGCCGCCGAGAGATAGTTCCAGCCGCCGGCTCTCTGGCACCTCAGGGCACCGAGAAAGGTAGGGCTCCCCAGGACACTCAAAGCAACGTAAACGTGGAGGAAAAGTGGACATCGTTCACCATGAGCCACAGTCCTGCGGCTGGTCAGAGCCCTACAGCCCACCCACCCGCCTGCTCCCCAGAGCTCACTTGTCTGCAGCCACACTGGCCTGCACACGCCAAGCCCTTCCCCAGGGGCTACCACAGGGCCTTTGCACGTGCCAGTCCCGCTGCCAGGAACGCTCTTCCCCAGACCTTCGCCCTAGCCGGTTCCTCCACGTCCTTCAGATGTTTCCCTGCCAATGCCCCTTCTTCTTGGTGGTAGCCGGGAGAGGGTGAGTTGGGGGCATTCCTGGCCACCGCCCCCATCTCAAGTGCAGATCCTCCTCCCCCCCTTCCCCACCCATTTCCCCATTTCCTGGTCTCAAGCCACCTGTCTCTACCTGACATCGTCCGTCCCATGCACCGGTGTCCCTGTGCACCCCTGCCCACCCTCAAGCCCCATCGTAGGAGCCCCCGGAACGCAGGGGCCCCGTCTGTCCTGCCCACTGCTGCTCAGCAGCCAAGAGGCCAGGCAGGCTCCCAGCCCGGGAGACAGACCCACGCTCGGACCCGCCAGCCGCAGGTCCGCCGCTCGGCTCTCCGCCCTCGGCCCCAACGTCTGCAGAGCAAACCGGCCACGGCACCACCTGCATGCAGAGTTCGTGAGCATTCGTTGCAAAGAGCCCCAGGGAAATGCGTAGTAGACCGGACCCAGCTCCGCTCCGCTCCGCTCTGGCTGGAGCCACGATGCTCGGATTTGGGTCTCGCCCCGGGAGAGTGCCGAGCCGGGACCCTGCCTTCCCGCTTCCCGCTCCCCGCAGCCGCCGGGAAGCACGCCCGCAGACCTCCTGGCGAAGCTCAAGAGCAACGCAAAGCCCGTGTTTGCGGGGCTCACGGTCACTGTCACACAGAAATTTCAGTTATCCGCTCCCTCCTCTGCGCTCCTCCAGTACTGCCACCACCGCGTGTGCCGTGTCTCCCCGAAAACAAGACCTCCCCGTGAAATAAGCCCCAGCAGGATTTCTGAGCATGTGCGCCATAGAAGCCCCACCCCGAAAATAAGCCCTAGCGACGGGCGTGGCTGCGCAGCGCGTCTGCACAACCCGTGCGTGTCGTCTCGGAGCGGGAAAGAACACGAGCAGCCCTTCTCATCCGCCCCGTCATGACAGCTGCTGTC
The DNA here is from genome assembly GCF_000165445.2 of Microcebus murinus. Taxonomy (NCBI): domain Eukaryota; kingdom Metazoa; phylum Chordata; class Mammalia; order Primates; family Cheirogaleidae; genus Microcebus; species Microcebus murinus. The sequence goes on from NC_033681.1 coordinate 28,957,059, forward strand.
CCAGAGGTGACCGGAAAGGTGCGGGCAGCCCCACCGGCAAGGTCGGCTCCCCCTGTCGGGTCCCGGCCACCCTGTGCGTGCCGTGAGCTGAGGCTTTGAGGAGAAAATGACACATGCCCTGAGAATAAGCCCCGGGGTGTCTTCTTGGGGAAAAATAGATAGAAGACCCCGTCTTGTTTTCGGGGAAACGCGGTAACCAAGGTAATTACTGTCCCCGGAAGGTCGTCGGCTCACGCTTCGCACCTCGGGGTGACTCAGGACAGCCAGGGCCACGGTGGGTCAGCACCCCAAATCCAGACAGCCAGAGGCCCCCAAGTCCTACAGCCCGGCCAGCGCGGGCCTGCCAGGTGGAAGGCGGGTCCCTCGGGCCCTGAATCCCGTCCCTTCCGGAAGCCTCCGGGCCTCGGCACCCGGACCCCAGGCCTTTCCGAAGGGTGAGGCTGCAGGAGGGCTGCACGGAGGTCAGACCCGCCGCGGAGCTGCGCCTCCCATCTCTGCAGGGGGCTCTCCGGAACTCTCCGTAGTGCCGGGACGTGACTCGACGTCATCTTCTGGTTCCGTGGCCACGGCGAGACCGCTTCGGCGTCTGCCTGCGTCCACCCGCGTTTACAGGGGGCTGCCGGCCGTCCCCCGAGCGGCGCCCGTCCGTTCAGCATTTCATGCGCAACTTCGGAAGCGCAAGTGTCTCATTCGGCGAACAGGCAGGGCGGTGATGGAGGGCAGAGGGACGGAGCGCCGTCCAGACGTCCAGGCCACCGTCCAGCCCCCGGCACCCGGCTCGGCCCAGGCCCAGGCCACCCGGGGAAAAGCCCACCAGCTCCAGCGCCAGAGAGACCCGTGTGGTCAGGGGCCAGGAAGTGAGGGGCGCGCGGGAGGGAGGCGCCCACACGTCTCCTCCTGCCTGTTTCTAAGACCTGTCTCCTTTCTTGGTCTCACGGGGACAGAATTCGCTCTTGGATGGAAAGTCCCGATCCTGCGACGTCCAGTTCACATAAAAAGCCAGGATCCACAAGTCCCGTCTGTCTGGGTTTACGTGGCCAACCGCACGGAACGCCACGTAATTCTTCTTGGTCTTCTAGGAGGCACGGAACGTGTTGGGGGTGATAAACTCTTTTATTTATTTATTTATATTTTTTGGAGACAGAGTCTCACTCTGTCGCCCAGATTAAGAGTGAGTGCCGTGGCATCAGCCTCGCTCACAGCAACCTCAATCTCCTGGGCTCAAGAGATCCTCCTGCCTCAGCCTCCCAAGTAGCTGGGACTACAGGCATGCGCCACCATGCCCGGCTAATTTTTTTCTCTATATATATTTTCAGTTGGCCAATTAATTTCTTTCTATTTTTTCAGTAGAGACGAGGGTCTCGCTCTTGCTCAGGCCGGTTTCGAACTCCTGACCTTGAGTGATCCTCCTGCCTCAGCCTCCCGAGTAGCTGGGACTACAGGCGTGCGCCACCATGCCCGGCTCATTTATATATATATTTCTTTTTAGTTGTCCAGCTAATTTCTTTCTATTTATAGTAGAGACGGGGGTATCGTTCCTGCTCAGGCTGGTCTCGAACTCCTGACCTCGAGCGATCCTCCCGCCTCGGCCTCCCAGAGTGCTGGGATGACAGCCGTGAGCCATGGCGCCCAGCCCGGGAACAATTAACTCTTTAAGGCGCGTGCCTCCGTGGCAGAAAACCTGGCGAGGCCGGAGCCACCGTTTGCCCCGCAGAGTCCGGGAAGCCCACCCCAAGGGCGTCTGTCTGGTCCTCAGGGGATGCCCCTGGTCTCTCCTCCTCCCCCTCCATCCACTCCGGTTGTTCATCCTTCCCTTCTCCTCCCATCCCAATGGGGGGGGGGTCGGGGACATGGCCGGCGGCGTCCTCGCAGACCCCCCACCCCCTCCAACCCTCCACCCCAGAAAGCACGGAGTGTGCACGGAATGTGCCGGAACCTGCCGGTGCTCCTCACCCCGCCCTGGGGAAGGCCAGCCTCTCGCACCCTCCTCCCCCGACGGTATACCTGAGCCCCTTGGCAAACCGCGGCAGAATCCCACCCCCCCCTCCTGCTCAAAGTGCAAAGGGCATCAGTTGCTCCTCCAAACCCCCCCCCCCCCCCCCGCCGACCGACATGGCAGCTAAATGTTGTGCGGCTCCCAGCTCCCCCATCTGTGTTTTGCCTCCCGAGAGGGAAAATAGTCTTCCCAGACGCTCCCTGATCTGGCAGGCGGGTCCCAAACCTTGCTGGCAGCCGCCGGCTTGTTTTCCCAACCAGACTGCGACGGCAGAACCAAGAACGGCAACCTGCCGGGGAGAGGACTGGCCAAACAGCTCCGTCTGTGGCCCCCGGGGCCCCGGAAGCCCAGGGGACGGTCCCCAGGGCCGGAGGAGGAGAAGTCACCGGCGCCAGGGAGGGTGGGGTGGGGTGGCCCGTTCGTTCGTCCGTCCGTCCGTCCGTCCGTCCGCTGGTGTGCTCCCTGCTCCTTCTCCCTGACACGGAAAAGACACCCACGGGGAAGCTGACGGAAAACACTCCGCCCCGAGGTGTGAAATCTACACTTTCTAACTCACATAAAAGGGGTGGAAAAAAAAGGGGAACTTCCGACCCTTTCGCGGCAGGTATTTTCCTCCTCCTACAAGATGACACGTTGTCATAGTGTCACCGCCGCTTGTCCTGTCCCCCTCCCGGGCCCACCAGGCGTACCTCGGTTTCCAATGCGTGCCATTTCCGGCGCCCCACTGCGTTCCTCCTCCTCCTCCTCCCCGCCCCCCGCCTCCCGTTCCCCAATCCCGGAACCCCTGCACCTGTGCCTCGACTGGTAAACCGATACCCGGCGGTAACCGCGGGGAACCCTGACGGGCAAGGGGACCTCCACCCGCCGACTGGCCTTGGGGTCTCCGTCCGAGGCTCTCGACTGTCCGGATTTAAATGCTCCCTTTTAGTTTATTTTTTTTTTTCTTTAACTTTCCCTTTTCCACATGCGAAGCGGTGTCAGGCAAAGAGGTACGGTTTCACTATCAGAAAGAATCATGGTGCGGAATAATTTATGACTCCAGCTTGGGCTTTCAGAAAAGCTATTTCAAATCTTCACTTTGATTCGGTTGTATCAAAACTACTCAAAATAACAGCAGCACTTTCTGGAACCAGAATATGTTAGCAAGCACACCTCAGGATTTTGAACCGAAGCCTCGGGTTTTTTTGTTTTTTTTTTTTTTTTTTCATCCCAGAAGAAAACTTCAGAAAGGAATTATTAAGCCAAGGAGGGGAGAATAACATTTCTTTTTTCATGATCTCTTTGTTCCTCCTTCCCCACCCAGCCCCAAACATACCCAAACCACAAAGGCAAGCCACCCCCCCCCGCCCCACGGGGAAAGAGTGGGGGAGCAGGGGGGGGGACCACCAGCACCCAGAGCTCACCGGGCAGGTGCGGTAACCCCACCTGGGTCAGGTACGGGCCAGGAGGACACCCTCCCGGGCCTCGGGCAGAGCGGGGCTGTCTGGTGTGAACTGGGGTCAGCCAGGTCATCGCAACAGAGCAGGGCAAAGGAGGAGTTCTGACACCGTGCGTGCGTGGGGCTTACCTTAGCAGCTCAACTGCATACTTGTCTTAAGGACGCTCCGTCAGGTGAGAAGATGCCCCAGGAAAGGATGAAGTTGGTCCAGGCACTGACGGATCCGCCGGGATGCGGGGGGGAGGGGGCGGCCGGGGAGGGAGGGGGGAGGCGGATGGGGGGGAGGTACACGTCCCAGTTCCCTATCGCGGAAAGGAAAACAGAGAAAGAAACGATGTCAAGTGAAATGTAACAGATTCGCCGCTTCGCCGCGCTACTCGGAGGTCAAGGAAATTCAGCTGCAAAGGTTAAAGATGAAATCAGACCCCGGACGGCGCGGGAATGGAAATCTATGCCCACGCAAGGCCACCGGTGACGTGCCGCAGACAAGAAGCTAAATACTGCCTAGCACTGGGATCTTTCATTTTCATCAGATCAATAAAAGCTTATATTTATCAGGATTCCAAGCAGCTGCCACTTCTGACAGCCCCCACTCTGTTTCCTCACTCCTCTCGCCGTACCGGGGCAGAGAGGAGCGGAGAGGCGGCTTTTAATGCTATTTACACCTGAAGACACAGTTCCATTAAGAGGTCCTGTTTTGTTAAAGAAACAGGGATTGATATGATTATATTGGCAGGAGAGGGACGTCTCTTTGTTCTTGTCTGCATGCTTTTCCCTCTGCAACCCAGACCCAGCAAGGAGGTTTCCTGACACCAAGTCCATGGGCGAGCACTTTTTTTTTTTTTTTTTTTTTGCTCAAACTTACCATTTACCAAAGAGAGGGAAAGAGCTCTCTGCTGAAGCGGTTACCACTCTAATCATCTGTACAACAATATTTGCTATCAGGCATTCTAAATAGATTACCACCAGTCCATCTGTGTCATTATTGATTTATAAGGCTTTAAGCGGCTTTAGAATGGAAGCTTCCCCACAGAGGGCTTTCTGGTATGCACTGCAGCCCCGTGCTCAAATATAGCAGCCCCGACGACGCTCAAGACCCTGCTCTTAGGAAAGAAAAAAAAAAAAATCATAACAAGGAGGAGAAAATGATAAATGGCTTGCCATATACCGATCCGAACTGATATGCAAATCTTGTTTTTTTAAATATATGACTTGAGCAAAAAAAGAGGCGTCATTAACATATGAATGCTGTATGCAAATGACGGTGACAGAGCAGATGTTGGTGCATGTAATTGACCTATATGTGAATTGCATGAGAGTCCTTAACTCTATTAATTCACTACCCAGTAACTAGATATTGTCCAAAAAAAAAAAAAAAAAGTACATTCTTTGAAACCATACACTGGAAGCAGAGCTGACAGGGTTCCAAGGGTGCTGGAACAAGGTCACTGTCACTGGTATTTTCGCTGTCATCTGCATTCCCCTTCCTACCAAAAATGACATCATCATGTGGCCGTGTAAATCGATCACTTAATAGCATTTGGAAAATACTGCAGAGTGGAGGGTGGGGGGGTGGGAACAGGTTATAGAAAGAAAAAAAAAAAAAAAGAGGAAGAAGAAGGGGAAAAAAAATGTGTGCCCCAGTTTTGGGATTTTTTTTTTTTTTTATTCTTTTTCTTGGCAGAAATGTCATACCTCTTAAACGGAGGGTTTGTGCATGAGTGCACTGTGAAACACACAGATGCCATTTTATTCCCGTCTTTATTTTTCCACTTCTTCTCAGAATGACATTAAATTGTATTAAATAGCCTTTTGTCCACAGGGCACGGACCACCCCGCATATGATAATGTATTAATGCCCCTTGCGTTCCAGCCACTGAGCTGAAACATTCTGAGACTTGGAAGGATAAGTATGAAGCACCATTGTGTGGATAGCCTGCTAACAACTGTGACACATACTAATAGAAACATACCTAATAAATTACTGCTTTCAGGTCTAGCAAGCTGACATTTCTCTGCAAGGGACAATTTTATATTTGTGGCACAGAACAAAATTGCTTCATATGAAGCCACTGTGGATTAGCATAAAAATTAACACTTAAATTCCAGCTTATTTTCCACCCTCTCTTCCTGCCACAACAATCAATTCCTCTTATAAATCTGATTAGATTTTATGATGCTTATTATTCAGAGCATGTCTCAACACAGCATTCACAGGCTTGAAGACTATTTGTTTAAATAGAAAAAAAAAAAGAAAAAAGAAGAAGAAGCAGATAAATCTATAGGTATTTTTATTACCCCATTCCCCACCAGTTTCTTTCTCGTATTGTAACATCGGTAATTGATTGCACACATTAATTAACATGTAAGGTAGAAATTCCGCATTATGCATGATTTATTTTCCTATCCGGAGAGTAGGTTTGTCTGCTGCCCTTGTGTTTCTAGGACATTGGGCTCGATTCTGGTCCAGACATAAATACCAATGCTCATTCCCCCTGAAAGTTATTAATGTCAGATATGAAATGAGATTTTTGATTTCACCTGCTTACTAATCCACAAAAGCTGTTTTGAGTGATGCAGGCTTAAACGCCGAAATTTGAAATGATATATTGCTAGATCTGATAACATGCAAATATGTTCATTAGACATAATTTAGCGGGAGAGGAATAACACCACACTTTTAGAACAAGTCCGGGTCAAAAAGAAGAAGAAGAAGAAAAAAAAAAATGGTTGTTAATTAAACAAGTCATGAAAAATGGCGTGACAAGGAGACCGTCCAAAGACACCAGACTTTCTCTAATGATGTGCTGCTACGACAGACAGGTACCCGTCGCTTTGCCCCAAAGCAGAGCCGAGGGAAGAAAGCAACTATTTGAACATCTCCCATGGCTTCGAGCAAGGCTAGCGAAAAAACCGCACCCACGTCACGAACCCAAGTTTGACCACACGGTCCGCCTGGATTTCAGTGGCAGTGCGATTTCTCCCGTTTGGAGATGCGGTTTCACTTGCTGTCTTCGTGGCTTAAAGTGACTCCTTCACAGCCAAACCAGACGGTGCACCTGAGGAACAGGTGCACCGTCAGCACTCTTCCCATTGGCCATGGGTTGAGCTTCGAGGTGGGCGGGAGTCGGATACCCAAGGCAAAAACAGAGAGCGCCTGAGCTGGGCTTCCAGCCGGTGGGGTTGCGGGCATGGTCCCCTGAATACCTGGGGGAAAGAACTGAACCCGGGGGGAGTTAACTACAGCGACAGAAGGGCACAGAGGTTTTCCGACCGGCCACCCACCCTGCCTCAGCCTCCACAGGAAGGGACGGTAGTCACACGGTAGAAAAGGCCCCCAGATATCTTCTGGGACCCGCAGGTGCCCCGGGCCGGCCTGCTTGTGTGGCAGGCGTCAGTCGTTGCTCTGTGCGTCCGAAGAGTTATTGCGGCTGGGTGCTCCAAAGGCAGTCTGCAAAGCAGAACGGGCACACGCGTGCATTTGGAGTCCCACACGGAAAGGGACTTGGAGCGAGAGAGCAAACGCCATCTCAGGAAACCAAAGGAAGTCTGCACCGAAGCCATCTTTTTTTTTTTTTTTTTTTTTTTTGAGACACAGTCTTACTCTGTTGCCCAGGCTAGAGTGGCGTGGCGTCCCTCGCTCACAGCAACCTCGAAACTCCTGGGCTCAGCGATCCTCTCTGTCTCAGCCTCCTGAGTTAGCTGGGACTACAGGCATGCGCCACCATGCTGGGCTAGTTTTTTCTATATATTTTTAGTTGGCCAATTAATTTCTTGCTATTTTTTTAGTAGAGACGGGTCCTCGCTCTTGCTCAGGCTGGTTTCCAACTCCTGACCTCAAGCGATCTCGGCCTTCTCGGCCTACCAGAGAGCTGGGATCACAGGCGTGAGCCATCTTCCACTAAACCACACACCCCTCGCCCACACAAACACCCAGGCCACTATCTAAAGGGTAGTACTTTTATCACATTCTGCCCTTATACCCCTGCATACCACACTATTCCCGTCAGATCCAGGTGTGCCCCTTCACACACCAGGTAGTCCTTACCCGAGACACCCCCCAGCGTGTGCGTAACCACCCGAAAACCACACACAACACCAATCGACACCCGAGCGAGCTCTACCGAACACTCCCACACGCCAGCCCACACACACACACACGAAACACACACATATCACCTTTACACACATACGACACACACAAGATGTCGGGGCCCCCTACCCACAAAAGGAGACCCAAAGTGTGCCCCTTCCGAGAGACCCAGTGGGTGCCCCTCCCCGGAGACCCAGGGTGTGCCCCTTCAGCGAGACCCAGGTGTGCCCCCCTCCTGCAGACCGTCAGTGTGTCCCTCCCGATAGGCGAGGTGTGCCCCGTCCTTGATGACTCTCCACGGCCCACCTTCTCTGCCACGGTGTGCCTCCAAGACCCAGTGTAATGCCCCTCCTTCCCAGTGTGGCCCCTCCCGGAGACCCAGTGTGCCTCCTCCTGATGACCTCAGTGTGTTGCTTCTCCTCGAGACTCAGTGTGTCCCCTCCGGTAGACCTCTCATGGGTTGGTTCCTCTCCTCTCCCCAGAGACCCTCAGTGTTGTGCCCTCTAGGAACCCAGGGTGTGCCCTCCTGAGACCGCCAGTTGCCCCTCCCCGAGGGACCCAGTGTGCCCACTCCTGAGACCTCAGTGTGCCCTCTTCATTGAGACCCAGGTGTGCCCCTCGCTGAGGACCACAGTGTGCCCTCATGAGACCACAGGTGTGCCTCAACAAACCACAGCGAGACCAAAAACAGGCGTGCCCCTCCCGAGACCCAGGCGTGCCCCTCCCGAGACCCAGGCGTGCCCCTCCCGAGACCCAATGTGCCCCTCCCGAGACCCAGGTGTGCCCCTCCTGAGACCCAGTGTTCCCCTCCCGAGACCCAGTGTGCCCCTCCTGAGACCCAGTGTGCCCCTCCCGAGACCCAGGTGTGCCCCTCCTGAGACCCAGTGTGCCCCTCCTGAGACCCAGTGTGCCCCTCCCGAGACCCAGTGTGCCCCTCCCGAGACCCAGGTGTGCCCCTCCTGAGACCCAGTGTGCCTCTCATGAGACCCAGGTGTGCCCCTCCTGAGACCCAGTGTGCCCCTCATGAGACCCAGGTGTGCCCCTCCGGAGACCCAGGCGTGCCCCTCCCGAGACCCAGGCGTGCCCCTTCTGAGACCCAATGTGCCCCTCCCGAGACCCAGGTGTGCCCCTCCTGAGACCCAGTGTTCCCCTCCTGAGACCCAGGTGTGCCCCACACACGAGGCCACCTGGGCAGACGGTTCCTCCATCCCACCCTGTGACATGACAGCCTGGCTCTGTCCCCAACCACCATCACTATCCCAGGTGGGGTCCCGCCGGTTCTCATGGGACAGGAGCAACCATGGGTGACGCAGCGTCACAAGAAGGGAAGCCACGAGTTCTTGGGACTTGGAGAAAAACGCGGCAGGGGAGGCCTCAAGGACCGCCGAGTGTGAGTGACATTTGCATCCCACGGTCCCGGCGAGTGAGCACAGCCCCCAGAAAACGCCTATCACGGCCCTGGCGTTGTGTGTCCCATGTCACATGGCTCCACCTCCAGTGACCTGACACTCGCCCAGAGCCTACCACGGGGTGGGATTAAACCATCTCACATTGGTCCAGAGGGTCTAATGCACTCCAAAGTGTTCTATTTGTTCAATGAATGAATGAATGAACTAGCAAACGCACACACAAGCAAATACATGAATCAGTGAATGAACGCATAAAGGCATGCATCAATGGATGGGGGGGGAGAGAGAGAGAGAGGGAGGGATGAGTGAAGGAATTTTAAGAAGTAATAAATAGGCCGGGCACGGTGGCTCACGCCTGTCATCCCAGCACTCTGGGAGGCCGAGGCGGGAGGATCGCTCAAGGTCAGGAGTTCGAGACCAGCCTGAGCAAGAGCGAGACCCCGTCTCTACTAAAAAAAAAAAAAAAAAAAAATAGAAAGAAATTAGCTGGACAACTAAAAATATATAGAAAAAATTAGCCGGGCACGGTGGCGCATGCCTGTAGTCCCAGCTACTCGGGAGGCTGAGGCAGGAGGATCGCTGGAGCCCAGGAGTCTGAGGTTGCTGTGAGCTAGGCTGACGCCACGGCACTCACTCTAGCCTGGGCAACAGAGTGAGACTCTGTCTCAAAAAAAAAAAAGAAGAAGAAGAAGAAGAAGAAGAAGAAGAAGAAGAAGAAGAAATAAATGCACAAATTAACGGGTAACTGCACCAAGGCACATGTAAAGGAAAACCATGCCTCATGAATGTCCCTGGAATCTTATAATCAAGCGCACACACGAGCCCCCGCAGCAGGCCCACCTGGTGGGCTGACATATGAATAGAGGAGAAGATTGGATAAGCAAGGTGTCTGCTTTTGGGGACTCTGGTCGCCCATCCCGGGCTCCCTTCCTGGGACTCAAACAACACTGACTTTTAGAAACCCTCTGGGACAGCCGGTAGGATTCTACACAGCCCCCGGCAGAGTCTGGAGGAGGGAGACAGAAATAGCCCCGTCTTCTACGTGAACCTCCGAGAGAAGAGGGCTTGGTCCGGGTGGGGCTGACCAGGAGCCACCCCCGGCCCCGGACACTTGGTTCAGTGTGGTCCTACGGGACGGCGCGGTGGGACTCTGCCTCCCGGGAGACAGGAAGCCAGGGTGGCCGGGAGCAGACGCCCTCCTGGACCCTACCTCAGCAGGCTCCAGGCGTCGACATTCAGAGGAGACACGGACACCCTGAACCTCTGTCTCTTCTTCTGCAGAATGGAGATCCCACATCTACCCGAACGTGCCTAGCTCAGGGCCTGGAACCCCTCGAACGCTCAACCGTAAGCTGACGGTCACCCGTCTTGCTGAGCAGCTCTGCCCCTGGGGCCCCCGGGCCCCCCCTGCCTGTGAGGAGCCTGGTGCGAGAGGGACTTCCGGCTCCACCAAACGCCCCGGCCGCCGGGCTGCCAAGAAAGTCGGGCAGGGGAGCCCTCACGCACGTCGCCTTATAAGGCTCCGTCTCACTTCTTCTTCTTCTTCTTCTTCTACCCAAGAGCCACCGATCTGCCTAGATAAAGACTGCCCCTATTTTTAAAAAAGACGACTGCACGGAGTCGCGATTCTTCGCGATTCTTCCCTCTTCTGCGGAGCTTGGTTTCCCATCTGCAGAATTAAGAGCTCGTTCTAGCTTCTCGGCTTTCCAGCATTTTCTAGTAGCAGAGTCCTTTCCCCGAGGAAGTCTCCCCCGGGCGTGAGCCGACAGCAGCGCGGTGGCGGCTGGTTGCTCTGCCCCAGGCCACGGAGAGAGAGAGAGAGAGAGAGAGAGAGGACGCTGAGCCCTCCTTCCCGTTCTCTGGGCACGCAAGGAGTCTCCTGGCGCCCTTGGGTCCCCAAGGCAGCCCGTTTGAGAACCACTGCACCAGCGCCTTTCCGGCGGGCCAGCGGATCCGTCGTTCTGTGGCGGCGGTCACCGAGCCGTGGGGGAAGGTGTCATGAAGGCCTGGCGGTCCTCAGGACTGTCCGCCATGGACACCTGGCCAGCGCCAGGCAACGGCACACAGACACTACCAGTGGGACGAGAGGAGACGCTCTCTTCCCTTTCTTCACTGGCAGTCCCCCAGCCTCGAGTTCCCGCCTGCTCCTTTCCTCCGCGTGCAGCTTCTACCAGGGATTCCAAGCGGGAGGCCCGTCCCCTCCCAGGCAGGCTGACGGGGACCCCAGGCGGTGACGATCGAGGACAGCCAGGCCCTCCCTGCACCTGCGGCTCCCGTCCGTGGGGGAAGAACGGCCACCTCCCACCACGCACCCCGTGAGTCTCTCTCTCTCGGCCGGGCGCAGTGGCGGCTCACGCCTGTCATCCCGGCACTCTGGGAGGCCCGGGCGGGAGGATCGCTCGAGGTCAGGAGTTCGAGACCAGCCTGAGCAAGAGCGACGAGACCCTGTCTCTACTATAAATAGAAAGAAAATTAATCGGCCAACTAAAAATATATATAGAGAGAAAAAACTAGCCGGGCATGGTGGTGCATGTCTGTAGTCCCAGCCACTCGGGAGGCTGAGGCAGGAGGATCGCTTGAGCCCAGGAGTTGGAGGTTGCTGTGAGCGAGGCTGACACCACGGCACTCACTCTAGCCTGGGCAACAGAGAGAGACTCTGAGAAAGAAAGAAAGAAAGAAAGAAAGAAAGAAAGAAAGAAAGAAAGAAAGAAAGAAAGAAAGAAAGAAAGAAAGAAAGAAAGAAAGAAAGAAAGAAGGAAGGAAGGAAGGAAGGAAGGAAGGAAGGAAGGAAGGAAGGAAGGAAGGAAGGAGAGCCCATCTCTCCCATGTGCCTTTTTTTTTTTCTTTTGTTAATAGAAATCATCAACATTCAAGTCCATCTAAACTTTCCTTATGGGACTGTGCAAAGGAGAGCAGGGAACAGGAGCAAGTTTAGCAGAGAGTCAAACCCAAATGGCCTGGTCGGGCACGGTGACTCATGCCTGTAGTCCCAGCTACTCAGGAGGCTGAGGCAGGAAGATTGCTTGAGCCCAGGAGTCTGAGGTTGCTGTGAGCGAGGCTGACGCCATGGCACTCACTCTAGCCTGGGCAACAGAGCGAGACTCTGTCTCAAAAAAAAAAAAAAAAAAAAAAGATAAGCTGTCAGAAGGCAGAGATCGTATGGAAGTAGCCATGTAGTCCGTGTTTTGTCGGCTGCTGGACACGTCACTGGACATGCAGTTTCACGTAGTGACAAGACCACAGGGCTGAGGGCCTGGCCCGGGCTGCCACTGCCAGACCTCAGCAGTCCCTTCCCTTCCCAAGCCTTGACATTACCGACTCAGCAAGGAGGGGACCGAGCCCGGGTTCTCCAAAGAGCCTTTTTGCTACAGTGAACTTGAACCCCCGAAGCCCCGGCAGGCCCAGCCTTGGAGGACAGGAGGCCTCTGCAGTTCTGCTCTGCCCTGGGAGGGGCCTCACTCTGCAAAGCGCCCCCCCTGAACCCCCGCCCCACGGCAGGCCTGGCCAGCGCTGGTGCCGGGGGACACCCAGAGCTGACGGCTCCCAAGGCATGAGGTCGAGCGTCCGCACACAGGAGGGAACGGAGGAGACAGGTGCGTCCAGCTGGGGCAGGGTAGGAGACCAGAGAGATGGCACAGATAGGGGTGCACGCCAGCACTGACTCCCCAGCCCCAAACACAGCACCCCAGCGTGGGGCTCCCTCTGCCAGGGGCTCCACGCAGGGGTCCCTTGTCCTCGTGGTCATCCCAGCTGCCACGTCCGCCTGTCACCTTAACCACTTCGGTACCAGCGTCCACTATAGTCGACAGCCACAGGTGGACGTGCACGGCCTGGCGTCCACTACAGTCGACAGCCACAGGTGGACACGCACGGCCCGGCGTCCACTACAGTCGACAGCCACAGGTGGACGCGCACGGCCCGGCGTCCACTACAGCCGACAGCCACAGATGGACCCGCACGGCCCGGCGTCCACTACAGTCGACAGCCACAGGTGGACGCGCATGGCCTGGCAACCACTTTAGCCGGCAGCCGTGATACAACTTTTCTAATTTTTCATTCATCGAAATAAAATTGTGAACATTTAAACATAACGTAATTAAAACATTCGTGTCTAAGTTACCTATTCCGATTCACGTTACAAGCAGAGCCGCCTGTAGAGTGAAACAAGCTCTCGGTGCTCTCGAGCTTCCTCATCGCACAAGAGCAAGACGGACGCGTCGTCCATGCGCGGCACAGACCGCCGAGCGGACCGCGAGTGCGGGCTGTGGGCGAGGTTTTGCGGCCGGCGAGTGCCGTGCCGGAGTGGTCAAAGAGTTCTGAAACAGTGGGCTTTCCTAGGACGCACTTGGAGGTGGCCAAGCTCCTGCCACTTCCCTGCGTCAACCCAGCGTCCCGGGGGCGAGACCTTCTCCGGTCAAGGACTCATAACCTTGTCCCGAAACAGCACCCATGTCCTCCAGGGCCAGGCGACCCCCTCCTGGTCCAATCACCAAAGCTTTATCCCTTTCTCAGCCACAAACTAGAGAGGAGCCCCCTCAAAACCGTGATGGAAGCCACTGGCCTTCCCCGAGACAAAAACGGCACATGTGTGTGCGTGTTCGAGTTTGACCCCCGGCGTGGAGGGGCACGGTGTCCCTCAGGGACTCCAAGTGAGCTCCCTGCTACCGTGTTTCCCAGAAACTAAGCCCTACCCATAAAACAAGCCCCGGCAGGATGTCTGAGCATGTGCGAAATAGAAGCCCCACCCCGAAAATAAGCCCTGGCGACGGGCGTGGCTGCGCAGCGCGTCTGCACAACCCGTGCGTGTCGTCATGGCGGGGCGGGAAAGAAGACGAGCAGCCCTTCTCATCCGCCCGGGAGAGCTCTGTGGCTCCACAGGAGAGATCGGGGCCGACGGTTCTAAAGGAAACAGAGTCGCAAGACATTCAGGGTGGGATTCGGGGTCTGGAGAGTGAGGATGATGTTCCAGAAGAAGACGACTTCACTCTACTTGAATCCATGTAGATGGTTGTACCGTACTTAAAAAAAAACAACACACCCCCTGAAAATAAGCCCTAGGGTGTCTTCTTGAGGAAAACTAAATAGAAGACCCTGTCTTGTTTTGGGGGAAACACGGTGCATACAGAACCTCCTCCTTCTCCTCCTCCTCCTCCTCGCGGCTGGGTGGGCGCAGGGTCTCCCCAGCTCTAAGCCCGTCCTGCAGGTCCACTCCCGCCCCCCCCCCCCCCGCCGCCTGGGCGAGCCCCCCTAAACCGGAGACAAGGAGGGGAGCCGAGAAGCCCGTCCCTTTAGTGGAAACAGGACTTGCGACGCACGTTACGAACAGAGGCTCCCCCCACCCCCCGGCCCCCCGGGAATGATTACGTGTGGCTTCAGGACAAATAGACCGGCACACGCAGAGGCCTGTCCTGCAGGCGTAAACACACGCGGTCTCTACAGCAGGCCGTGTTGAGTCTGGGGCGGGGAGCGAGGGCAGGAGGCCGACGCTGTTTGTCAGCCGCCGGAGCCCTGGGCCTTCGGTGGCCCTCCTTCCGGAAGCTCGCGCGCCCCACGGGCTCTTGCTCGGGAGCCGGGGCTTGTCTTGCTGCCCGGCAGGGGGGTTGGGGGGGACGGAGAGGTCGCAGATTGGGGGGCAGCAGACTCCCCAAAGTCTCAAAAGGCGCCCGGCCTTTTGCGGCTAAAGACAGCAAGACCGACCCGTCCTAAGGCACTCTGGAGCCAGGCGCCAAAATCCCAAATTATCGACTCACGTGTTTACCGGACCTCGGTCTTCATTAAAACACTGTAAGAAAACGCCAAAACAAAACAAAAAATATTTATATATATATATATTTTTTTTTTTTTGTTCTCTCATTTCTTTCCGTCGTTCTGCTTGGCAACTTGACTGCACATGAGTTCAAACTAAGCTGCCAATAAAGTTGGATAAAATTAAACTCATGCCGGAGTTTTTTTTTGTTGTTCCCCCCCACCTCGGTGATTTTTTTTTTGCGGGGCTGTTTTTATTTTCATAAGGATTTGAAATGCAGCAGTATCTCAGGCTCAGAATTTCACAGTCTGAGCAGTTACAACTCAACTTCTACTGGGAGTTTATGGATCCCAATTTCGGTTCTTTCAAAACGAGTTTGGTTTTACTGTCAGCTTCCCGCCGAAGAGGTCTTTGCGGCAGTTTGTCTTTCCCTGCATAAAAAAAAAAAAAAAAAGCACGCGACATAAAACCGGCATCTTCTTTCTGTACTGTAATTAGACTTGGGGAATTACGTGATTTCTAATTCAGCAGAACCTCAAGAACACTGCACGGCTCACAACCCAAAAGTCAACATTTGTTTTAATATACGATTTCAAGAAAATATATATACATGTGTATATATATATATGTATATATATTTTAAAGATAGCATTTACGAATGGGCCAGAATGATTCCATTTTAAGATAGCAAGAAATAAAGATCTCGGAGTAACAATAATGCATTATTGTAATTCGATTACAGTGAAAATCAGACACCGTGTGTCATGAGCAAAACAAGAGGAATTTTTGTGCAACTCGGCATTTTTCTGGCCATACATACTATGATTTATACATCTAAAATGATAAATATAATCCCATCACCGGTAGACCCGTTGCAGGTATGACAGATAAAACTGGAATAAATCGTCGTATCACTGTATCGAAAACACACAGCAGCACCCAGAAGGAGTCTCTGACTTCGAACCGAAGTCCAGCCTTCCCAAGGACGGTTTGCCTCGGAAGAAGCTCGATGTATACATATAAAGTCGCCCGGTCCAAATATGCTAATGATTTTTATTGGTCGAATCTTAAAAGTGGAGGTTTGTTTTTATGAGTGTGCATTAATTAATCCGGCATGCGCTATCTCCCCGGCTATCGCGCCAGGGACTTTCATTTAAACATGTTTATTGTGAAATGTTTGCATTCTCCGCATTTGTGGCCCACACACACACAGATTATTTCATACTTTCCTTCGGAGCACTTAGAAAAGTTAAAAGGAGTTATTGTTTTTGATTAATGCCATTTTGGGGCAGTTGAAAAAAAAAAAAAAAAGAAAGTGGTGGGGGTGGGGGGAGGCGGGGAAGGGGTGTGTGTGGGGGGGGTGAAGTTCCAAGTCCTCTCTCTCTGCATAAATTCTTCAACATTTAAACCAAAACCCAAACAAAAAAAAAAAACTTCTGCAAGTCCCACCGCACAAAGAGATGTGGGGAGCTGGCTGCCCTGGGTCTGTTTTAAGGTGGTCTCCCCGAATCTGGACTTTTATTAACTTCGGTGTTTGCAGGAACTGGCGAGGAACAGCAGCGGGCCGCTGTGGCCCGGCCGCCCGTCAGGGGAGGAGGCCCGGAGAGCAGGGAGCCGTGGCGTGGTGCCGCACAGATGGGAGTTCTAAGGCCCTGCCTGTCATCTTTTGATTAAGAAAAGGAAATGATTTCACTGAAAAGATATTCCCTCTTGTGTTGTTTTGTTTTAACTGAGTTTGTACTTTCCACCGAAACTGGACATATTTATTGGGACTCATAAGTTACTTCACGGTTACCAACACCACTGCAATCTCAACAAACTATTTTTTTTCCCCCTGCCAATTATCTAAATATCATAACTATAAAATATCTTTAAAACATTCCCCGTACTGTAAACATCTTAGCTACAAAGCGCCCAGTGTAAACAGTGCGATGCATCAGAACGGTTTTAAGCGATGTTATAAAAACTGCTCTTAAAAGCTAAACAAAAAATGTAAAGCTTCCATCTGTTTTATGATTTTTCCACTGCCGAGCCGGCTGCTGTGTGCCAGCTCGCCGCGCCACGGCTCGCTAAAGAGATTGCCGGGGTCACAGATTGAAAAACAAAGAGCATGTCTTTAATGGTGGGATTTTTTTTTTTTTTTTTTCCTTCTTCTCCTCGAGCCTTCCTGACATGGCTGGGACGGAATTAAGTGCACAGCGGCAGAAGAAAAGGGACATAAAGCACGAAGCCTGTTGCAAGAGGGGTCCTCCCCCCTCCACCCCCCTCTCTCTCTCTGAGAGGCACGCACTGCATCAAGGGTATCATTCCCGCAATTGTTTCAGGTGCGTGGGCCATCGTATACCTGCAACCTCAGGATGCTCACGGGCTTCTCCTTTTGGCCCTCTGTGTACAAGTTAAAAATAGACACAGCGCACATTGCATGCTAAGAAAAGGCATCCGGGTTTATTTTTGTGTGTGCCTGTGCAGGTACCAAAGATGGTTCAGAGACGGCCGGCCCTTCCCTGAGCCGAGCCCCGGTCCTCCCTCGGGGAATGAAGGGGGCGGTCACCTGAGCAGGTGAAGACACCTCCGAGATGCAGGAAGAAAACCTGCCCTTCGCCAGGAAGGCTCCTCGCCCGGAATATTCGGAAAGGAAGGGGGAAGGGGAGGAGCTGGCAGGAGGGTTCTGCATCTCACCCCTGCCCAGGGCAGTGAGCACTCTGCAGGGAGTCCAGGGGAGGGCTGGGCCCCACCCGGGACCTGACTGGCCACCTGGGATGTGTCCCTCTGTAAAGGGCCTTCCTGAGGTTGTCATCTGGAAGCCACATCTGACCCAAACCAGCCCGCGTGGGGCTTGGGTCCGGGCTCCGTGTGCGAGCCACCTGGCCCCTGTTCCCCTGGAGATGCAGTCATGGGGTGGGGGGGCTGGCGTATTTCTGACTCCCCCCCTCCGAGAGGCTCAGAGCGAGGGGGGCTCCGTGCGTCAGCCCCCCACGGGGCCAGGTCTGCCCCGGGTTGTTTCCCTGCATCCACGGCCCCCGCTTTAGGTAGCAGACGCTCCCAGAGCTGGGTCAGGGGGACGGTGGCACCCAGCCTGCCTGCCGGGGGGCCGGGCGGGGTAGCAGGGGGCAGCCTGCCTGTCTCGGGGGTGGGGGCAGGAAGAGTGACCCCAGACTGTCCTCACACAGGGTCCACCGGGCTCACGTCCAAGGCCGGAAACGTGCACAGACAACTGGGGAAGAGCAGGGGACTTTCCGGGGCTTGGGGGTGCCGGGGAAGCCCGCCCGGCCTCAAGAAGCTGGCAGCCTCCGAGTGCAAGCCGGCAGTAGCCACTGACCACACCAGTGGCGTCTCCTTCCCTCTCTCCAATCCCTCCTGCTCCTCACCCACCCCGGGGGACAGGAGCAGTCCCCTCTGTCACCCTGCAGGGCGGGGGGCCTTGGAGGGCCACCCCCCACCCAACGCGAGGCAGCTCCCTCCCCCAAGCTGCCCTTCCAGGAGACCCACGTGGGCCCGGGGACTTTCCCCGACGCCAGGCAAGGCCAGCAGGGCGGTGAGAGATCTCTGCATGGGGCCCTGAGGGTGCCACGCCCCGCAGCCACGGGGCACTGCCGCGTCCCGCCCTTCCTGGGAGGGGGGTACCCACTCCTGCACTCCTGCGTCCCCCCCTACAGAGGAGCCAGAGCCTCCTCGAACCCAGGCCGCCGGCCGCCCTCCCGCCCACCCCATAAGCTGTCCTGGCACTTGCCCCTGAGCCAGGGGACCCAAGGGCGCCAACGCAGACCCTAGACACCCACCCACCCCGCCGTGTGGCCAACGTCCTGGTGTCCTCAACAGCGGTCACTCCCACCCTCCCGGAGAGCACCCGGCCCCCTCGGGCCCCCCAGGCAGGCTGGCAGGGCTCCCTGCACATCCCAAATTTAAACCTGGGACGGCCTCCCCTCTTTCCGCCGCTCCAGAACACGGGGGAGGCATCCCCTGGAAACAGCTGTGACCCGGGGGGGGGGCGGCACCCGGGAACGCCGCCGTCAAAGCCAAACATCAGCCCTGGGGGGTTACTTAGCTACAGAACTGCACAGCCCCCCCCAGGGGAGGGGGGAGGGAGCCACAGGCAGAGGGCGGGGCGGGCGACCTGGCCCACCTGCCTGCCCTCCACCGGTCAACAGAACCGCTCTCTGCCGCGGGCCCCCCACCTGCGCCCCGGCTCCGTCGGCACGGAAACGGGGTTCAGAGAGGTTACCTGCCCTGCCCAGGAACACGCAGCTGCTACTAAAGCAATAATGAAACGACCCTAATAATAGGCGGTAAGAACCGATGCTCGCTGGCTAGCACCTCAGGCACGCTCGCCGAGTGCCAGTCCTCCCACCCCCCTGCAACCCAGTGTGGTCCGAGTGCGAATCCTCCCAACCGCCCTCCTGCAGACGGGAGGAAACCGAGGCAGGCAGGGCCGCGTGGTCTGCACAAGGCGAGTAACCGGGAAGCGTAGCGCCCGGACTCCCTTCTCTGGCTGCCACTAAGCCACCCGGTCCGCCATCACCACCACCATCATCATCATCATCACTGTCGCCGTGGGAGACCCTGAGCCCCTGCTGGGAGGCCAGCACAGCGGTGCCAAGCCCTCTAGCTTCCCTGCTCTACTGCGTTGGTTTCTGTTATTCCTTCTAGGGAAACTGAGGCTCAGAGAGGCTGTGCAGTTTGCAGAAGGCCGAACAGGGAGGAGCGGGGGAGACGAGAGCAACCGCAGGCACCCCGGGGACCCGTCACGCCCAGCCCCCACTGGAACACATGGACCAAAGAGGGGGGGTGCCTGGTCTCGGGGAGCCCCGCCCGGGCCGGGGGCCGTCTCGGTGGGCGCTCAGAGCGGGAAAAGGGGACCGGCACCCCGGGCCGCGCCCGGGAAAGTTCAGGGATGCCCCGGGGGGTCTGCGGTTGCCCCCAATCCGTGCAGACTCCCCGCTGAGGCTCACCAAGATCCTCCTCGATGACCAGGGTTTATCCCGAGTCCAGCAAAGGGCGGGTGGCCAGGGGAGGCCTGGGCGGCGGGTGGGCCAAGCCGAAACCCACGGCGGGGGCAGATGCGGACAGACAGCGGGTGGGCGGGCGGGGGCTCCCACAAACACTGACCATATTTAGAAGCTGAGAGAGCGCGGCCGCCGGCCACCGGCTGGGCTGTCCAACTCTGCACTCCGGCTGGGTGTGTCCCGCGACAGATCTGGCCTCCCCGGCTTGGAGCCTCGGCCCGGTGGGGGCGGGGCGGGGAGGGGACGCTGTATTAGTCTCTCTCGGGGTGGTCCATGCTCACAGGGTAGGAAACGGGACAAACTCGGGGTTGGGGGGGGCAGAGGAGAATTAGAAAGGAGTGACAGGCTGGGCGCGGCGGCTCACGCCTGTCATCCCAGCACTCTGGGAGGCCGAGGCGGGAGGATCGCTCGAGCTCAGGAGTTCAAGACCAGACTGAGCAAGAGCAAGACCCCGCCTCTACTAAAAAAATAGAAAGAAATTAGCTGGACAACTAAAAAATATATATATAGAAAAAAATAACCATGCGTGGTGGTGCATGCCTGTCATCCCAGCACTCTGGGAGGCCGAGGCGGGAGGATCGCTCGAGCTCAGGAGTTCAAAACCAGCCTGTGCAAGAGCGAGACCCCCGTCTCTACTAAAAAAAATAGAAAGCAATTAGCCGGACAACTAAAAAATATAGAGAGAGGAAAAAAATAGCCTGGCATGGTGGCGCATGCCTGTAGTCCCAGCTACTCTGGAGGAGGCCGAGGCAGGAGGATCGCTTGAGCCCAGGAGTCGGAGGTTGCTGTGAGCGAGGCTGACGCCACGGCACTCACTCTAGCCCGGGCGACAGAGCGAGACTCTGTCTCAAAAAAGGAAAGAAGGAAAGAAAGGGGTGAGGACAGTCTGGCCTCCCCGTTGAGAAACTCTTCGGGGATGGGCCTCCAAGAACAGGAGGTGGTCGACAGGGCCCATGTCCCTGGAGACCCTCGGGCCACCGGCCGTCCATTCCTCCCCTGACCCTGTCCCCTCCCGGAGTTCACGGAGCCCCGAGGACGGTAGGAACAGCGCCCGAGGGTCGGGCCCCAGGTTCCTCGAACCGGCTGCTGACGCAGTTTGGGGACGAGCTATTTTGGAAGCGTAACCACAGGCCGCCCGCCGCCCTCGAATGCAACTTCATTCATAATTAAATATGGAAAAGGCTGCCACACCGCGCCTTAAAATAACACCGGCGGTCTCCAGATGAGCTCGGCGGCCTGGGCGCGTGCATCCCGCCCCGCGGCGACCTCTGCAAGACGGTCACTGGGGGAGGGCCCCCCTGAAAGTGCAACAGGCGTCCTGGGGTCCCACCCCTGCCCACGCCGCCCTGCCTGCCGGGCCTGGCCGGGACCCCTCAGGGCAGCTCGGGCACAGCCTCCCCAGCACGGCTTCCTCGGGCCAAGCCCGGAGGGGTCTCCGGCAGCCTCTGGGCCTCTGCGGAGACCTAGGCCCCCTCTCCCCAGGCAAGGTGCGTTGCCGGCACCCATACACCCCCGGCGCCGCTCCACGCGGGAGCGCCCCGCTCACTCCCTCCGCCCCCCGCTCAGCCAGAGTTTGCTGAGCACCTACTAAGCGCCAGGGGCCTGGAGGAAAACGCAGTGAGCCTGCCATCCTGGGAGGGCAGCTTCCTCTGGAAGGAACCAGTGACAGGTGCACACCAACAGGACGTGTAAGCTTCACGACATGTGAAGCCCTGCCGGGCTCCCGTGTTGGCGTCTAGACCAGCCCGGGACACACACAGCTGCAGGCGGCGGCCAGGGCCAACGGGGCCACAGTTCCGGGTAAGGGTCCCCCCCTCCCTCGTCCGTCCGGGCTCCCAACCCGGATCACGCTGGGAGAGATCCGTTCGGCTGGAGACGGCCCCAACACGCCCCTGAGCCAGGGCTGCCCCTTGACCGCCACCGCCACTGCCAGGCCACCCCGTGGCTGTCTGCGGCCACTGGACAGACCGGCCTGGAGCTGGGGTGGGCAGCGGCTACAGGGGGACCCGACCCGGGCGGTCGGTGACCAAGCGGAGATGTCTCAAAGGCCACGACCGGCCGGGGGCGGAGGCTCACGCCTGTCATCCTAGCTCTGTGGGAGCCCAAGGTGGGAGGATCGCTCGAGGTCAGGAGTTTCGAGACCAGCCTGAGCAAAAGAGCGAGACCCCGTCTCCACTATAAATAGAAATTAGCTGGACAACTAAAAATATATAGAAAAAATTAGCCGGGCGTGGTGGCGCATGCCTGTAGTCCCAGCTACTCGGGAGGCTGAGGCAAGAGGATCGCTTGAGCCCAGGAGTTTGAGGTTGCTGTGAGCTAGGCTGACGCCACGGCACTCACTCTGGCCTGGGCAACAAAGCAAGACTCTGTCTCAAAAAAAAAAAAAGAAGTTTCAGGACTGTCACTGATCGATCAATAATCAGCAAACTCACAGCCGGCTCGTGCAGACACTTCTATCTTCAACCTGGAATGGCGGTTTTGGGGTTTCTTTTAAATTTAACTGCCCTCATTAAGGATTCACAGCAACATCAAAAGAGTGATTTTTAAAAATCATCATCATCATCATCATCATCATCTTTGCAGAAAAGGAATATCAGAGAAAATGATCACTATTCCGGGCTCCACAATAAGTCTCTAATGAGGACAGCAGTCATCAGTTAAATAAACATATCATTAGGGCCAGAAGAGATTTGTCAACACAGACGCGGCCCACTAATTTGCGGGGCGGTTTGTCTGTGGCTGAGCTCGGTGGGGCCCGGCTG
Source organism: Microcebus murinus (assembly GCF_000165445.2). Taxonomy (NCBI): domain Eukaryota; kingdom Metazoa; phylum Chordata; class Mammalia; order Primates; family Cheirogaleidae; genus Microcebus; species Microcebus murinus. The sequence continues at coordinate 28,979,506 of NC_033681.1, forward strand.
GTGGGGGAGGAGGGGTGCTGAGACAGAGTCACAGGTCACCTTTCTCAGGTGAGGCTCAGGGTTTGGGAGAGCCCAGAAGGCAGGGCGGAAGCTACTACCATGTTTCCCCTGAAATAAGCCCTACCCATAAAACAAGCCCCGGCAGGATTTCCGAGCATGTGCGCCATAGAAGCCCCACCTACCCAGAAAATAAGCCCTAGCGACGGGCGTGGCTGCGCAGCGCGTCTGCACAACCTGTGCGTGTCGTCACGGGGTGGGAAAGAAGAAGGGCAGCCCTTCTCATCCGCCCCGGGAGAGCTCTGTGGCTCCACAGGAGAGATCGGGGCCGACGGCTCTAAAGGAAATAGAGTCGCAAGACATTCGGGATGGGATTCGGGGTCTGGAGAGTGAGGATGATGTTCCAGAAGGAGACGCCTTCACTGTATTTGAATCAATGTAGATGGGCGTACTGTACTTAAAAAAATAACACATCCCCTGAAAATAAGCCCTAGGGTGTCTTCTTGAGGACAGATAAACATAAGACCCTGTCTGATTTTCAGGGAATCACAATACTTGTGGGATGAGAGGCGGAAGGCGGACCCTCGGACCAGACAGGCCTGCAGCGGTGAGCAGGTTCTCTGCCAGGAGGGGTTCTGGGAGCCCTAAGCAGGGACAGCGGGGACAGCTCCAGGCAGGAAGATGACGGGGACCACCTGACCCAAGGAGAGGCCCCCCGCATGGCCCTGCTGATCTCGAGACCACACCCACACCCTGGCGTCCAGTGTGGGCACGAGTTCTCCACCCGGCCCCCTCCACGGCAGAACCACTTCTTTTTTTCTTTTCTTTTTCCTTTTTTTTTTTTTTTTTTGAGACAGAGTCTCACTCTGTTGCCCAGGCTAGAGTGCTGTGGCGTCAGCCTAGCTCACAGCAACCTCCAACTCCTGGGCTCAAGCGATCCTCCTGCCTCAGCCTCCTCCCGAGTAGCTGGGACTACAGGCATGCACCACCACGCCTGGCTCATTTTTTCTATATATTTTTAGTTGGCCAATTAATTTCTTTCTATTTTTTTTTTTTAGTAAAGACTGGGGTCTCGCTCTTGCTCAGGCTGGTCTCAAACTCCTGAGCTCAAGCGATCCTCCCACCTCGGCCTCCCAGAGTGCCGGGATGACAGGCGTGAGCCCCCGAGCCCGGCCAGGACACACGGACGGAGAGTGGGGAACCAGGTGTGGCTGCAGAGCAGTCCCCAGGCTCGGGGTCCACGGGGCTCTGGAGACGGAACTGGGGCTGCGGCCGGAGTTTCTCGGTCAGAGGAGAACAAAGAACGCTCCTTCCGCTCAGCTTCGCTGGGCACTTCCTAGGGGTCCCCCGGTGCTCAGGGGCTGGGGTGCGGCAGGGGCAATTTGTGGGAAGAGGTGAGACAGTAAGCAGATGAATCGTTAGGATAATCACGGGTTAGGATGGAGGGTCACCAAGTGAGTTAAGGCGGCGAGAGGCGGCAGGTAACCGGGGAAGGTTGTGTCTGTACAGGAAGGTCCAGCGGGGACTTTCTGCAGAGGGGACATTGGAGACAAGGCCTGGCAGGGGGGAATGAGCCGGGGTGCAGAGGGCCGGGGCAAGGGCATCGGACGGCAAGTCCAGGCAGTGGGGCTGCCAGCCAGGGGTGCACGGCACACACAGGGCTCCCGTGAATGTGCCCCCAGGGAGGAGGGAACAGGGCGCACGGCACACACAGGGCTCCCGTGAATGTGCCCCCAGGGAGGAGGGAACAGGGCGCACGGCACACACAGGGCTCCCGTGACCGTGCCCCCAGGAAGGAGGGAACAGGGCGCACGGCACACACAGGGCTCCCATGACCGTGTCCCCAGGAAGGAGGGAACAGGGTGCACGGCACACACAGGGCTCCCATGACCGTGTCCCCCAGGGAGGAGGGAACAGGGTGCACGGCACACACAGGGCTCCCGTGACCGTGTCCCCAGGAAGGAGGGAACAGGGTGCACGGCACACACAGGGCTCCCGTGACCGTGCCCCCGGGGCTGACCAGGATGACCCAGAGGTGGCCGTCTCTGCCAGGAATAGGGCGGAGAAGAAAGACAAGGGCCAGCGGATCTGAGGACAGGTGATAGGGGCTGAGGTCCCCAGCAGGGAAGAGCGAGGAGGAGGAAGGGCAGTGTGGCCATTTGCAGAGCACGCCCTAGGGGCCACGGCAGACACAGGCCACACCGAGGGCCCAAGTGACATCTGCGCTCGTGGATTCGCGGCGAGACCGGCCCGCTCGGCTGCTCAGCTCCATGGGGGGAAATCACGGCCGAGCGAAGCCGCCAACCCCCAGCCGCCGGTAGAGCCTCCACCCCGGAAGTCTCCACTGCCTCCTCCTGTAGCCTCCAGAGTTCCCACACGCCCTTCCCCGCCGGCCTCTCCAGGCTCTGCGGTGGCCGGAGCCGGACGGTGGCGCCCCCACCACCCCCACCGCCACCCCCGGCGTTCCCGGGTGCTCTGCAGAGCCGGTGCAGGGCGGCCGGAGGCGCCTGGTTGCTCGCCGATTCCCGGAGACAGCGGGGATGCTCGCCGTCATGGCAACCGCGCACGGAGGGTTTTACCCGCGAGCCCTGCTCCGTGCTGGGCACGTGACAGGCGTGATTCCGTGGCTCCCATGTGCGCCCCAAAACCCGGGTTCCCGAGCTCGCCCGAGAGAAGGGGAAACAGGCGCAGGAAGTCCGGCCTGGCCACGCCGCCGGTAACCGCGGCTCGAGGAGCCCGGGCAGAACCCCTGCCGCCGTCTCTTACTGCCCACGACCGCCCAGAGATGCCAGATCCCGAGTTCACCGTCCAAGCCCTGCTCCCCCCCGGGTAGGGAAGGTCACCGGGTCACGGAAACCCGCTCTCTCCACCCTTAGGAGTCATTCCCAGTCCTGATTCCACACGCAGCACAGGATACAGACCTCGCCGGAAGGGTGAGAGTCCCGCCCGTCACGCTGCAGAGGGGGCCGGAGACGGAGACCCCAGGCTTGGGAGCTGCAAGAGTGTGGGTTTTTTGCTGGGTTTTTTTTCATTTTTTTTCTTTGAGACAGCAACCTCAACTCCTGGGCTCGAGCCATCCTCCTGCCTCAGCCTCCTGAGATTAGCTGGGACTACAGGCATGCGCCACCATGCCCGGCTACTTTTTTTCTATATATATTTTTAGTTGGTGGATTAATTCCCTTCTATTTATAGTAGAGACAACGGGGTCTCGCTCTCGCTCAGGCTGGTCTCCAACTCCTGACCTTGAGCGATCCTCCCGCCTCGGCCTCCCAGAGTGCTGGGATGACAGGCGTGAGCCCCCCTCGCCGGGCCGACAGAGTGTGGTCTGAGGACTGAAAACAAGCTTCGCACGTGGAGGGGGGGTGCGGACACAAACACGAGGAGCCCCCCCAAACCCAAACCGAACTCACGAGAGCCGCCCCCCCAAGCCCCCACACGCACGCACGCACACACACACACACACGAAGGGCTGGCGGCCGCTGCGTGCGGGCTTTCAAGAACTTCCGGACAAAGGCGGCTGCCGCGGAGGGGGCAGGCAGGAACAATTACGGCATGCAAATGTCATGTGATTTTTGTCACTGATCTTTTAACATGCATAGCCGGGTTCATGTGTCTCCAATTCAGAATCCGAAATTGAAGTCTTATGTGCAGATAATTGTAAGTGAAAATCAAACGCAGGCCTGGAAAACAACCCCGCTCTCCCTGTAAAAACAACCACTCACCGAGAAGAGCCCAGGTCCCCCGAAAGGAAGTCTGGGGCGGGAACCCCTGTTGGGCCGGGGCGGGTCCCGGGAGGCCTCACTCACCCGTGGGGAGTTTGGCGCAAATCTTGGGGCCCTGAGCTCCAGGTCTGCACCCCAAGGCCAGACTCACGCTCCTCTTGCGTTCATTCCAACCATGAGACACGTCCCTTAAGGAAAGGCTTTCAGGGAACGGGAGGCTAAAACTGCACAAGGAAGTAACCCTTTAAAAAAATCTCCTAGGCCGGGCGCGGCGGCTCACGCCTGTCATCCCAGCACTCTGGGAGGCCGAGGCGGGCCGATTGCTCCAGGTCAGGAGTTGGAGACCAGCCTGAGCAAGAGCAAGATCCCCCCCTCCCCCCCCCCGTCTCTACTAGAAATAGAAAGAAAATAACTGGCCAACTAATATATATAGAAAAAATTAGCCGGGCATGGTGGCGCATGCCTGTAGTCCCAGCTACTGGGGAGGCTGAGGCAGGAGGATCGCTTGAGCCCAGGAGTCTGAGGTTGCTGTGAGCTAGGCTGATGCCACGGCACTCACTCTAGCCTGGGCAACAGAGTGAGAAAAAAAAAAAAAAAAAAAGATTAAAAAATCTCCTAGTTAAAAAAAAAAAAGCTGTGTGTGTTCCAAGGGCCACTTACACAGCCTTCGCTGACTTATATGTGCAAAGACGGGGTGCTCACCCACGCCTCCGGCCCCCGTCTCTGGCTCAGGAGGCAGGCAGTGCCCCACGGCTGTCTTCTCAAAAAGTTGCCGGCGATCGGCTTTAAGAGGACGCCCTAGAAGAAGCCGAACGGACGCGCCCGGCTGTCTGCAGGAGACTGGCTTTGCCACCAGGTGCAAAAGGAGGAGGGAACTGTTTAAAGATCTCTCCGACTTACACGCCTGCAATCCCAGCACTCTGGGAGGCCGAGGCGGGCGGATCCTTCAAGGTCAAGAGTTCCAGACCAGCCTGAGCAAGAGGGAGGAACACCCCCCCCCCGTCTCTACTGAAAAATAGAAAGAAATTAATCGTCCAGCTAAAAATAACATAGAAAAAAAAAAAAGAGCCGGGCATGGTGGCGCATGCCTGTAGCCCCGGCTACTCGGGAGGCTGAGGCAGGAGGATCGCTCGAGGTCAGGAGTTTGAGACCAGCCTGAGCAAGAATGAGACCCCCCGCCCCCCGTCTCTACTGAAAAATAGAAAGAAATTAATCGTCCAGCTAAAAATAACATAGAAAAAAAAAATGAGCCGGGCATGGTGGCGCATGCCTGTAGCCCCGGCTACTCGGGAGGCTGAGGCAGGAGGATGGCTTGAGCCCAGGGGTTGGAGGCTTCAGTGAGCGAGGCTGATGCCTCTGCACTCTAGCCCGGGCAACAGAGCAAGACTCTGTCTCAAAAAAAAAAAAAGAAAAAAAAAGAAACAGATCTCGGACTTCAGTTCTCAGCGCCAAATCAGAGTCCCTTTTCCTGCCCCCTCTTCCTGCCTTGCATGGCTCCAGCCTCCAGCCTCCAGCCTCCCCCTCTGGGCCCCATTCATCGGGGAGACCCCGAGGGCCCCGGCCCTCTCCCTGCCCGGGGCAGGCCACCCCGCTCACCGTGCCTCTTCAAAGGCTCTGCCGAGTCTGGGCTCTGCCTGCCTGGAGCATGGCACTCTGAGGTCACCGTCCGGCCCCAGCACTACTAAATCTTTTTAAAGTTCAATCTTCCGGGGATTTTTGACTGTAAATAAAGAAGACTCCACATGCAAAAAATAAACTCACACTCATGACTTCATGCCTGACCCCAGGTTCAGCCTCTGTTTGTGATTTAGCAGAGAGGGGAGGCAGAGCGTGTGCTCCGCAGACGGCGGGCGTGGGACTGAGGGTTCCCCGAAAGCACGGTGGGCTCACCCCCCCAACCCCCACCCGAGAGAGGGAGAGGCCAGGTCCTCCCCCTTCTCTGGGGGGATGTGACGCACCCCAGGGGAGAGGTGACGCCCAACAGGGGCACAGCCAACAGGGGCACAGCCAACAGGTGGCACAGCCTGGGGACCAAGGCTCGGCTCCCTCCCCACGCCCCGACGGGCACAAGTAGAGGCTGCCCCGGGGCTGAATCCTCCGCCAGGGTTTGCTGGGTGTGGGCAGGTCCACACGGGCAATGCTAGACCTGCTGCTTTTATGATTCCGAGACGCCTCTCCCCAGAGATTCTGGGGCGCTCTGTGGTGGGAGGGGAGGCAAGGGAAACCCCCCAGGAGTTGGTGGGCACCAGCCGTTGTACCTGAGGATGCCCTCTGCACGCCCTGACCTCCCACAGAGCCTCCACACACAGTCTCCTGCTGCACCGCCCCCCCGTCCCCAGCCCCCCGACGCCGACCAAGCAGACATCAGCGTCCTGAGCCCATCTCACAGGTGAAGAAACCGGGGCTCAAAGAAGCCCCCACGCCCGGCTGGCAGAGGCTCGGGGTGGTGGCCACGGCACGGGTTTCCTCTGTCCCGGCTGTGCCCTGGCTGAGCGTGGGCAGGACGGCTTCCCACACAATCGCCTCCAAAAAGAGCGGTCCTCCGTCCCTCAGCAGTATCCGGCACCAGAGGCCAAGTGCGGAGGGCTGAGGGGGGGCGTCTGTGACCCCCCGACCCCGCCCGCCCCCCAGCCCCCTTTCGCCCTGTCCCCTGCTGCTCCCTTCTCCCCGAGCACGCTCTGAAATCTTCTGCAGTTTCTTTAAAAGAATGAGATTATTGATTGTGGGCGAATCAGCCATTCCGGAAAGATCCGGGCCGTGGGACGGGGCGGCGGGAGGTGCTGCCGGACCGGGAGCCGAGTGCCTTTCGCCTGGACCTCAGGAAGGGTCAGGGCCTCCAGGGTGCTGGGCCCCAGGCTCTACCCCTGACCACTGGTTCCCCCAGCCAGTCGCCGGGTGGGGGCGGGGGGAGGGGAGAAGGACACCTGAGCCCTCGTACTTCTCCCAAAAGTGTGCGCCTCCCCAGGCCGGGCGCGGTGGCTCACACCTGTCATCCCAGCACTCTGGGAGGCCGAGGCAGGAGGATCGGCCGAGGTCAGAAGTTCGAGACCAGCCTGCGCAAGAGCGAGACCCCGTCTCTACTATAAATAGAAAGAAATTAATTGGACAACTAATATATATAGAAAAAATTAGCCGGGCATGGTGGCGCACGCCTGTAGTCCCAGCTACACAGGAGGCTGAGGCAGGAGGATCGCTTGAGCCCAGGAGTTGGAGGTTGCTGTGAGCGAGGTTAGGGGGGACACGAGCCCCGACCCTCGGGCAGGTGCCCGGGCGGCTCCCGGGCGGAGGAGCTGGCGTGGACCAGAGCACTCAGGCCCGAGTCCTTGCTCTCGGCGTGGGCTTGGGCGACCCGCTGGATTCCTGCCCCCCCCCACTCCAGCACAACGGCAGGTCGGGGAGGTGTCGGGTGGGGCAGTTGCTCACACTCGCACCTTGCGGGAAGGGGCTGCCCGGAGTCTGACGGGGGCTCACGGAGCTGCCACGGGACGCACACGTGTGCACGTCGAGTAGTGGAAGGAAGGAGAGGCCCTGGCATGTCACGCGGGCGGGAGGGAAGAGGTGAACAGGGAATAGTCACCTTGTGTCACGCATCGTGATTCTTCTCACCTGAGTCTCTGGCTGGGATACAGAAGGCCCGTGTCGGCGCTAGTGCAGTCGCAGAAGCCCACGGTGCCAGGGCTGGCTGGTGGGGTGGCCGGATTGGGGGGCTCAGGTGGACCGGGGGGTGGATGGCCCAGTGGGTGGGTACACGGGGTGGCTGGATCCTTTCATAGGCCGGAAACCGATGGACAGGGGACAGATGCAGGACAGTGGGAAGGAAGGAGGCTCAGCTGCCTCCAGCAAGCACCTGCCTTCCTCCTCCTCCTCCTCTCCTCTCTCCTCTCCTCTCGTCCCGGCGCCCAAAGCCAAGCTCCCTCAAGTCCCCGGCCCCTCCCGGGATTTGCCCCCCAGCTTCTCTTGATGGAATCGTACGTTGTCTATTATTTATTATTATTTAAGCACGAGAAATTACTCAGGCACTTCTAAATTCCGAACGCAAAGGTCCGACAGCGCACACACACACTTGTGCCTCTCCCTTCTCCCGGGAGTACGCTTGAAATCTTCTGCAGTTCCTTAAAGATGAGATTATTGATTGTGGGCGAATCAGCCATTCCGGAAGATCCGGGACGTGTGACGGGCGGCGGAGGTGCTGCCGACGCAGCCGAGGCCTTTCGCCTGGCTCTCGCAGGAGGCAGAGGAAGAGCAAGGAGGAAGGGGTGAGGGTGCCGGGGAAGAGGGGCGTTTGGTCTCTGCAGGCCCCGACCCAGCCGAAGCTTGGGGGATTCCTTTCCTGACCCTGTCATTGCGCCCAAGCAAGTGCTGGTGGCCCTGACTGTCCCCGCGAGCTCAGCCCAGGTGAGCAGCCGGGACCCCTTAGACACCCCTCGGCTGGACAGGTCGGGTGCAGTCAGGAATAGCAAAAACCCGTGAAGACCTCAGGAAGGGTCAGGCCTCCAGGGTGCTGGGCCCCTGCTCTGCCCCTGACCACTGGTTCCCCCAGCCAGTCGCCGGTGGGGCGGTGCGGGAGGGGAGGACACCTGAGCCCTCCTACTTCTCCAAAAGTGTGCGCGCTCCCCAGGCCGGCGCGGGTGGCTCTCACCTGTCATCCCAGCACTCTGGGAGGCCGAGGCGGGAGGATCGGCCAGGTCAGGATTCGAGACCAGCCTGAGCAAGAGCGAGACCCGTTGCTACTATAAATAGAAAGAAATTAATGGTGACAACTAATATATATATAAAAAAATAGGCCGGCATGGTGGCGCATGCTGTAAGCTCCCAGCTACCGGGAGGCTGAGGCAGAGATCGCTTGAGCCAGAGTTGGAGGTTGTGGAGCTAGGCTGACACCTGAGCACTCACTCCAGCCCGAGCAACAGAGTGAGACTCTGTCTCAAAAAAAAAAAGGGTGCACCTCCCTTCAAGACCCAGGACGCTGGTGCTTGCTTCGGCAGCACATACACTAAGATTGGAACCATACAGAGAAGATTGGCCTGGCCCCTGTGCAAGGCTGGCAAACAAATTCGTGAAGCGTTCCCTGTTTTTTTTAATCTCCAGTGAGACATGTTTATTAAAAAGTCCCAACAATAAAACGTTGCGGCGCGTGGAGCGGACGAGAGGAGAGAACCTCCTACACGTGCTGCTGACTGCAACTAGTCAACCTGTGGAAACATATGGAGATAACCTAAAGCGCAACATGGATCTACCATGTTGTAGAGCAATCCGTACTGGGCATCTGAATCTCT
>NC_033681.1:28988525-29017707 GCF_000165445.2 Microcebus murinus
GTGTCTGGACCTTTTCTTTATGGGTTGTGATTTTGCATGGACAGGGGTTTGTGTTCAGGTGGGAAGGAGGGGGAGGCTCAGCTGTTTCTCATAACACAGAGCACCTGCATCTCGCTCTCCTGCCTCCTCCTCCTCCTCCTCGTCCCGCCGCCCAAGCCAAGCTCCCTACAGTCCCCGGAGCCCACTCCCGGCGAAGCCCCCCAGCTTCTGTCTCTGATGGAGATCGTACGTTTGTCTATTTATTTATTTATTTTTAAGCACGAGTGAATTACTCAGCACTTCTAAATCCAGAACGCAAGGAGTCCGACAAGGCACACACACACTGTGCCTTCTCCCTTCTCCCCGAGTACGCTTGGAAATCTTCTGCAGTTTCCTTAGAAGAATGAGATTATTGATTGTGGGCGAATCAGCCATTCCGGAAAGATCCGGGACGTGGGACGGGGCGGCGGGAGGTGCTGCCGGACCGGAGCCGAGCGCCTTTCGCCTGGTCTCTCGCGGAGGGCAGAGGAGAGCAAGGGAGGAAGGGGTGAGGGGGTGCCGGGGAAGAGGGGGCGTTTGGTCTCTGCAGCCCCGGACCCGAGCCGAAGCTTGGGGGATTCCTTTCCTGACCCCTGTCCTTGCGCCCAGCAAGCGCTGGTGGCCTGGACTGTCCCCGCAGAGCTCAGCCCAGGTGAGGTGGCCTCGGGGCCCCTCTAGAACCCCCCCCCAGCTCTGGGGACAGGTCGGGTGCATCAGGAATAGCACAAAACCCCGTGAAGACCTCAGGAAGGGTCAGGGCCTCCAGGGTGCTGGGCCCCTGGCTCTGCCCCTGACCACTGGTTCCCCCAGCCAGTCGCCGGGTGGGGGCGGGGGGAGGGGGGAGGACACCTGAGCCCTCCTACTTCTCCCAAAAGTGTGCGCCTCCCCAGGCCGGGCGAGGTGGCTCTCACCTGTCATCCCAGCACTCTGGGAGGCCGAGGCGGGAGGATCGGCCAAGGTCAGGAGTTCGAGACCAGCCTGAGCAAGAGCGAGACCCCGTCTCTACTATAAATAGAAAGAAATTAATTGGACAACTAATATATAAAGAAAAATTAGCCGGGCATGGTGGTGCATACCTGTAGTCCCAGCTACTCGGGAGGCTGAGGCAGGAGGATTGCTTGAGCCAGGAGTGTGAGGTTGCTGTGAGCTAGGCTGACGCCACGGCACTCACTCTAGCCCGGGCAACAGAGTGAGACTCTGTCTCAAAAAAAAAAAAAAAAAATGCACATATAGGAGTAATATCTATCGGGTGTCGGGCAGGTGGGAGGGGGGAGGAGGGGACGGGCATATACGTGCATAATGAGTGAGATGTTCATCGTCTGGGGGATGGACACGCTTGAAACTCTGGCTCCAAGGGGGCAAGGGCAATATGCGTAACCTTAACATTTGCACCCCCACAATATGCTGGGAAAAAAAAGAGCCAGGACGCCGAAGCCTTCGGACTGCAGCAGATGTCTCCTGCCATTCAGTGCCGGGAGGAAGCCATGAAGTTACATGAGGTGGGAGGAGAGAGTGCAGCGGGGTCCCCACCCAGGTGGGAGTGAGAGTCAGGGGCTTGGATGGGGGAGGGCCGCAGAGGGAGGGCCGGCGGCAGCTCCTGTCCTTCCCAAGTGTTGGGCAGCGAGAAGGTCCACAGTCTCAGCGTGAGCTCCAAAACACGCATGGTGTCACCCACAGCAGGTTGATTGGATGAGAGGAGAAGGGAATGTCAGGAAAAAGGCAGTTCCTTAACCACTTGGGTACCAGCGTCGACTGTAGCCAACAGCCACAGATGGACACGCACAGTCCAGCATCCACTACAGCCGACGGCCACAGATGGACGCGCACGGCCCGGCATCCACTACAGTCGACAGCCACAGGTGGACGCCCACAGCCCGGCGTCCACTACAGTCGACAGCCACAGGTGGACGCGCACGGCCCGGCGTCCACTACAGTCGACAGCCACAGGTGGACGCGCACGGCCCGGCGTCCACTACAGTCGACAGCCACAGGTGGACGCGCACGGCCCGGCGTCCACTACAGTCGACAGCCACAGGTGGACATGCACGGCCCGGCGTCCACTACAGCCGACAGCCACAGGTGGACGTGCACGGCCCGGCGTCCACTACAGTCGACAGCCACAGGTGGACGCGCACAGCAACTTTAGCCGACAGCCGTGACACGACTTTTCTAATTTTTCATGTATCAAAATAAAATTGTGAGCATTTAAAAATAACGTACCGAAAACACACATGTCTATGTTACCTATTCCGATTCACGTTACAAGCGAAGCCGCCTGTGAAGTGAAACAAGCTCTCGGTGCTCTCGAGCTTCCCTCATCGCACAAGAGCAAGACGGACGCGCCGTCCACGCGCAGCACAGACCGCCGTGCGGACCGCGAGTGCCGGCTGTGGGCGAGGGGTCGCAGCCGGCAGTCGCTGTACCCGAGTGGTTAAATAAGACTGACCTTGCCTCCCGTGGGCTTGGCCAAGGGGCAGCTTGGAGGGGACCCCCGGAAGCAGGGGTGCGGCACGTCTAGCCCCTGCCCGGAAGGAGCCTGCAGCCCTGCGGCGGGCAGCTCGGCCAGGTGCGAGCAGAGACGGACTTCAGAGCCAGCCATTGAGCACAGCGGGGCCTCACCTGCGCCCAGGTAGAACCCACCGGAAACGAGGAACAACCATCTTTCTCACGCCAAGATGCTCCTCGCAGCATTTTTTCCCCCCTATTAGAGAACCCCTGGAAACAACTCGCATGCCGGCGATCAAGGAAGGAAGATGCAGACCGGGCATGCCCGTTCCGCGGGAGACCGCAGCTGTGCGGCAGGCGGTGCCTCAGTCTGGGCGGATTTGGCGAAATACAGATCCCCGACGTGCGGGGCAGTGACGTGACGTCCCGGCCGTGATCGTCACGATCGCACGGCGTGAAGAGCGTCCACAGAAAGGGGAGACGAAAAGGAAGCTGGGCGAGACGTCGGCACTTGGTTTGAGTCGGATCGGCGGGAATGAACCCTGGAGGGGGCGTACGGCGGCTTCTTTTCCCACTTCCGCCGTTTCCCAAATGCTCGGCGCTCGGTCGAGATTTATTTTGTCATTTTTTTTCCTCTCTCTCTCTCATTCGAATTTTTTTTTAACATATTTTCTCTGGTCTTCACATTTTGTTTTTCTTTTTTTTTTTTTTTTGATGTGTTGATTTTTTCCTCCCAGCATATTTTGGGGGTACAAATGTCTATATTGCCCTAAGCTGGAAGCAGGGCGAGGGCAGTTGTAGGGAAGACACCCCCCTCCCAGCCAGGTTATCTCGGGGTTCGGAGAAGAGGCCCCTTCGGGAAGGAGGGGAGGCTGGGGCAGGTGCGTCCTGGGAGGAGCAGGCTGGGGAGGTTGACGTCTCGGAGCCCAGGGAGGCCGGAGCTGCTGAGGACAGTGGAGGCTGACGTCCCCAAACCAAGCCTGCTGGCCTCGGAGCCGGACCTGCCGGGATGCCCCGCCCCCACGAGAAGGGAACAGGATGATGAATCCTCCGTCTGAGTCGCCGTGACGACGGACCATCGTTGTGCTGCCAGCTAGAGATGCACGGTGACCGCTCAGCGCGTGTTACCTGGACCGGTCCAGTGGAATATACCTCCGTCTTCAACGACGTGCCCGGCGCACAGTGGGTCTGCAGGACTGCTCACGGCCGCGAACAAAAGATCCCCCCCCAACCCCGTCCGATTCTGCTGGGGGCCAAGGAGAGGAGAGACCCTAAACGCCGCTTCGTGGAGGAAATTAATCCTGGGATCATTCCGGGTCGTCCGGGTGGGGGAGGGGAGCGTCTCCCTCTTCCCTGCGCCCCGATTTATTTCTCAGACTGGGCGGGTGCTCCTCACCGTGCATCTGCACGCCCCCCCCTCCCGAGATGCTGCGTGATTTCACCCGGGAACCGGGGGTTCAAATCGAACTTAACGGACGGAGAAGGTATGATTTCCTCTGCAAGATTTCTCTAAGAAAGACCGGAAGAGCATCCCCTGCAGGCAGAAGCCCAAAGACGGACTAACATCGACGAGAGGGGGGGGGGTCGGGGTCCTCGAGACTTTCCACGTAGAAATGAGAAGCCACCAACTCAGTCTCAACGCAAAGATTAAACACGATCCAAGCGTCTGCAATTTTTGTCTAGATTTAAGGGGGGAAAACACAGACTACGGTGGCCACCGGAAACATTGACGGTTATTGGGAAATTAATCGATCTTTCTCTTGATCGTCCGGGTTTTGTTTTTGGTTTTTTTTTTTTTTTTTTTTTCTCCAAGTGAGCTTCTCACACCAAGCACATTTCATCAGGGTTGGTAAAATGTTTAGAAAGGAACAGATGTCAGGATGTGGGGGTTGCCAGTCACACCGAAGGGAGCCCAGTAATCCCTCTCTTCTCCAATGGCAAAAAGGATGAAAAATAATCTAGCTTGGACAGGGCCGTGCAAGGTCTACTGAAACATCTACGGCTATAAAAAGTAAGAACACACAAAACTATCTCCGTTTTCGCCCCCAAAAACCATCACCGGGGAGGGCAATGCCTTTGCATTTTGATTTTTTTCTTTTTTTTTTTTTCAATTTGTGAGAAATTCAACTGCACGCTGAAAAGGTCTCCGGTGCTTTTAGAACCCTCCAATGTTGTCACAAATACGGCTGATGATATTGATTAATGTTTATCGGCTTGCTCCAAAGCTATGCCTTCGTCTTAGTCGATTCTGCCGTTTAATAATTTTGCTAAATCTCAAAAATGGAGATGCAACCCTGCCTTTAAGAAGGCGGCCCTGGTAGTTATTTACAGATTGTAACATTTACATAAGAGTTTGGTTTAACAAGAGATATAAATATAGATAAAGCCCTTAGGACTCCATTCTTTAAACTGCCCTCTAAAAGTCTGCCCTGCAATTTGCAAACCGAATTTTTGTGCGAGACTATTCTTGGAAGCCTTTGTGAATTAGGGGGAACTAACTCAAAGCAAGGGCTGGCTAATCACAATTTTGCAAATTGTACGTAGCAATCATCCTCACATTGTGAAATTCAGATCTATAAAATGCTGATGTTTTAAAGTTGAAAAATAAATTAGCTCGCTAGGACTATTTCTCACACACACACACACACAAAAAAAAATATATCAGTCTGAGCTTTTACGACTAAATTATTTGTTTAAGAAAAAAAAATTAGAAGATAGTCACACATCGGTAGCGGGCAAATAATAAATCAAGGCAGACTATGGTTCCCGCCGCGTGTTCCCGGCGCAATCCCGGTAGAGAACTGTCCCCGGCTTCTCCCACACTCGCTCACCTGCCCCGGGGCACGCGGGCCCCGCAACTCCCCGGAACACGCGGGGATGGCCGGCCTGCTATTCTAAACGCCTCCAGCTCATGTGTCTACAGTCTCCGGCAGGGAAGGGATTAGTCGACACATTCCTTGATACCTCATCTCTTCCCTCGCAAAAGCCGGACCGCCTCTGTCCAGCCAGAGAGGTTGGCGGTTGGCGTCTGCTTATCGGCGAAAACCAACGCCATCTGGGCCACAAAACCTGCAATAATGTCAAATATAAAAGGAGACAGAGGGAGCTGCCCCTCTCCAAATTCGGTGGACCTGAAGACGGGGTCCCCCCGGGCGAGGAAGGCTGACCGCAAGAGGGAACGAAGCTTGCTGGCCCACAGAGAGGAGCACGCAGCACCGCAGGGCTGTGAGTTCACCGGCAGCGAATTTTCTACAGATCCTCACCCTGAGAGGCAAGAGATGGACTCATGCCATGTGCACGCGTGCAGACGCATAGGCGTGTACCGTGCACACACGCACGCACGCACACGTACACACATACACACGCACACACAGAGATGCACAAACATTCACATGCACGCACACAGATGCACATGGTCTTCCTCCCTGGGCCCCGTGCCCCGGGCTGCAGCCGACGACACAGAGAGTCCTAGGCGGGCCGGGCGAGGTGGCTCACGCCTGTCATCCCAGCACTCTGGGAGGCCGAGGCGGGAGGATCGCTCGAGGTCAGGAGTTCGAGACCAGACTGAGCGAGAGCAAGACCTCGTCTCTACTATAAATAGAAAGAAATTATCTGGACAACTAAAAATATATATATATAAAATTAGCCGGGCATGGTGGCGCATGCCTGTAGTCCCAGCCACTCGGGAGGCTGAGGCAGGAGGATCGCTTGAGCCCAGGAGTTGGAGGTTGCTGTGAGCTAGGCTGATGCCACGGCACTCACTCTAGCCTGGGCGACAAAGCAGCAAGACTATGTCTCAAAGAGAGAGAGAGAAAGGAAGGAAGGAAGGAAGGAAGGAAGGAGGGAGGGAGGGAGGGAGGGAGGGAGGGAGGGAGGGAAGGAAGGAAGGAAGGAAGGAAGGAAGGAAGGAAGGAAGGAAGGAAGGAAGGAAGGAAGGAAGGAAAGAAAGAAAGAAAGAAAGAAAGAAAGAAAGAAAGAAAGAAAGAAAGAAAGAAAGAAAGAAAGAAAGAAAGGAGTCATAGATGAACGCAAAACTTCAACCTCATCCAAATTCTTTTCCCTCAAACTCCAGGGCCTCTCCGTGGTCTCTGGCTCTCGTGTGGAATTCCTCGAAGTTCAAGATTGCTCCAAATAAGCCCCGTGTCTCAGAATACCCGAATTCTGTGGCAAAGGCACCCGTCCGCCCTGGCCTTGGTCTGCACCGTCTCACTGGCTCTTTTCAGACTCGGGTCCGGTTTGCCCCGTTCCCGCCTCTCTCCTCCCGCCCGTGACGCCAGGCAGAACAACCGCGCTGATATCCGACTGGACCTCGCGCCGTCTTCACGCGTGGGAAGCTCCCCGAGGGTCGTCCCGGCACTCGGTTACAGGTGCCACGTGGGGCTGGGCGCAGTCTCCGAGCCGGCTCCCGGGGATCTAGGGGGACGCCGGCAAGTTCGACTGTGTCACTTAAAAAGCGACCACAAGGCCGGGCGCTGTGGCTCACGCCTGTAATCCTAGCTCTTGGGAGGCCGAGGCGGGCGGATTGCTCAAGGTCAGGAGTTCGAAACCAGCCTGAGCAAGAGCGAGACCCCGTCTCTACTATAAATAGAAAGAAATCAATTGGCCAACTGATATATATATAAAAAAATTAGCCGGGCATGGTGGCGCATGCCTGTCGTCCCAGCTACTCGGGAGGCTGAGGCAGGAGGATCGCTTGAGCCCAGGAGTTGGAGGTTGCTGTGAGCTAGGCTGACGCCACGGCACTCACTCTAGCCTGGGCAACAAAGCGAGACTCTGTCTCAAAAAAAAAAAAAAAAAAAGCGACCACAAACAAAACGACGTCCCGGGAGAGAGCAGGCCGGGCGCGCCGACAGGTGGTCACGCTGCCCGTCCCGTGTCTCGCCGTGGAGACGGCCGGGCGCCAGCTCCACGCCACTTCCTACCTCGAGCACTCGGCAGTTTAGCCTGGGCGCGGGCACTTTCTGCTTCTAGAGAGCAAATATCGATCTCGGTCAACATCGTCAAGATACGGCGCTCTGAAGTCCAGCGCTGTCCACAGGTGGCCGCTAGAAACCAGGAGAGCAATCCCGCCCGAGTGGTGAGGAGGGGGAGCAAGGCGAGTGGGCATCTGGAAAGAGTCGAGGGAATGCCTTTAACCACTTGGGGGCCAGCGTGGACCGTAGCCGACAGCCACAGGTGGACGCTCACGGCCCAGCGTCCACTACAGTCGACAGCCACAGATGGACGCGCACGGCCTGGCGTCCACTACAGTCTACAGCCACAGATGGACGTGCACGGCCCGGCATCCACTACAGCCGACAGCCACAGGTGGACGCGCACGGCCCGGCATCCACTACAGCCAACAGCCACAGGTGGACGTGCATGGCCCAGCGTCCACTACAGTCGACAGCCACAGGTGGACTTGCACGGCCCGGCATCCACTATAGTCAACAGCCACAGGTGGACGCGCACGGCCCGGCGTCCACTACAGTCGACAGCCACAGGTGGACGCGCACGGCCCGGCGTCCACTACAGTCGACAGCCACAGGTGGACTTGCACGGCCCGGCATCCACTATAGTCAACAGCCACAGGTGGACGCGCACGGCCCGGCGTCCACTACAGTCGACAGCCACAGGTGGACGCGCACGGCCCGGCGTCCACTACAGTCGACAGCCACAGGTGGACGCGCACGGCCCGGCGTCCACTACAGTCGACAGCCACAGGTGAACCGAGCATTGACTTTAGTCGACAGCCAAAAGCTTTTACTTTTGCAGCTTTTATCTCTGCAGTTGCAGCGTGTACGTTCAGCTAATAAGTTACTACGAATCCGTGACCTTTTAGCAAGTCCTTAGTAGGGGTTGTAATAGTTATTTTCCTAAAGCCGCCTGTGAAGTGAAACAAGCTCTCGGTGCTCTCGAGCTTTCCTCATCGCACAAGAGCAAGACGGACGCGTCGTCCATGCACAGCACGAGCTACCGTGCGGACCGCGAGTGCCGGCTGTGGGCGAGGGGTCGAGGCCGGCGGGCGCCGTGCCCGAGTGGTTAAACGCCGCCTTGCTGCCCTTAATTCTGAGTGCTGACCCAGCTGTCCCTCACGGGGTAAACCCTCCACGGAGGGTGGTCAGCGGTCGCTGAGTCTCATCCGCTTCCAGAGAGAGGCCCACCCCGCCTCCCAGCAGGCAGGAGCCAAGGGTCTACCCAAGACGGATCTCCAGCAGCCCACCTGAGGGCTGGGTTCGCACACGCGTGACCGGAGCCTCCCGGGGAGGCTGGAGCGGGAGGTGCCCAGCTGCCGGGATGGCCAGGCGGTCTCCACACGTGGGCACAGGTGTGAGAGCAGGTGGTCCTGCACCTGGACAGATACAGCACCTGCCATATGTCTGCCCTTCAGGGTCCCCGTCCTCTGTACAGACCACACTGCAGGGTCCCCGTCCTCTGTACAGACCACAGTGCAGGGTCCCCGTCCTCTGTACAGACCACAGTGAAAGCCGTTCAGCTCACAACTCTCAGGTAACCCCAACATCAGGAGTCCGTCCCCGCAGCTCTCCCTGCCAGAGTCCTGGAGCCGGCCCGGGGCACACAGCATGTCCCTTTCTCGGGGACCACAACAGGGGTAGCGCTCAACGCAGCCAGGACATCCTGAACAGCGTGTTTCTCAAGGTGTGCGGTACCTGTCAGGAGGCACCTGAGCTACCTGAGAGCTCCAGCTCCTCCACACGGAACCGCCCCAACGCGCAGAGTGTCCCAGGAGCAGAACTCAGGGGGGCCCTCTGGACACCGCGCCACACGCCAGGGGCCGTCCCCAGCCCTGCCCCGGACCCCAGCCCCACGGGGACACTGCGGGGCACCTGCAGCTCCAGCCCGACACCCCTCCCAGAGGGGGCCGGGTCCCCAAGCCCTCCCCTGAGATGTCCTTTGCTCGGCAGGTACAGAGCCGGACACCCCCCTGCAGCCCCCCGCGGCGGCGTGGCCCCCATTTGCTCAGTCACCAGCCACGCAGTGCCTCTCCCTGCCAACAGCATCGAAACCAGCAGCTGCAGGTGACCATCCCAAAGCAGTAGCAGAGCAGTCACCACGAGAGACACCGGACCCCCGCCGGGCTTCCTCACCCGGCGTCACGGGCCCAGCATGCGTGTATTCCCAAGCACATGTATGTACGGTGGGGCGGAGGGGACGGGGCTCAGACCCCAGTGCCTGGCTCCCAGGGACTTCATGTGGCTTCAGGGCATAAGACATCCATGTCACGCACTGCTCTGCCTTAAAGGGGTCCCCTGTACTTGGGGCGACACACGGACCCCTAAAAGGCCACTCCCCGCCCGGGCTCCTCAGAGACACTGGAAGCCGCGGCCGGCGTGAGGACAGCAGGCCAGGAGACTGTCACTGCTGTCCCGTGCCCTGTCCCCGCAGGCCCGGCCCTGGGCAGCGACCCCCGGCCTTGGGACACCTGGGGAGGTCTCGGGGTGAGTGTGTGCTTTGGGGGGCAGTGGGGAGCAGAGCTCAGAGAAGGGCCAGGTACGAAGTGTGCAAGGAGGGCAGGGCTCCTTGTGGCCCCTGGGGACAGGGCTGGCTGTGGCCAGGCTCAGACTCCTGCCCCTGCCAAGACAAGACAGAGCCCGGTGGGGAGGCGGGAGCCCCGAGCGGAGGTCGGCCAGCCCTGGTGGCTTTCCCTGGGGGGTCCCTCTAACCCACTCAAAGTTGCTCGGCACCAACGGGAGGCCCAGGTGGGGGCAGCTCTGCCAGGGGGAGGTTGCCCGGAAAGCTTGCTGCCAAGACACCTGGGCAGAGAGCTACCTGTACGCAGACGCCACCCTGCTGCCTGGCCCCGGGGCAGCCCGGCCTCCTTCCAGGGCTCCGGGGCTGCTCAGACAGTGCCAGGCTCTATAGGGCAAGGTCCTCGTGAGCACCCCAGGGCTCCGGGCCCGCCGCAGCCGTGCTACCTTGCTAAGCCATCGCCCAGACCGGGAGGACGCCAGGGCCCCACCCTGCTGCAGGGCTTACTTTGGGCAGGATCTTGAAGGCTCCGAGACTCCTTTATTTAGAAAGCTTGGCAGGTCTGTCTCTGGGGACCCGAGAAGCCCCCAGCCTATAAAGGACCAGGGGGGCTCATGCTACCGTCTTCACTTTGCAAAAGGGGAAACTGAGTCCCAGAGAGGGAGAGCGACCGCCCACGGTGGGGGGAGGGCTGTCAGCGGCAGAACCCCAGGCCCCCCCCCCGGCTCTCGGGGCACATCCTGGCCTGCCAGGTGACCGAGGCACGGCCCGCAGACCGCACCCCTCGGGCAGTGATGCCGGAACATTCCTTTGCCCTTTCGCACCAACCAACAGGACGCTCCAACCGGGAGCGGCTGGGGGGTTCCGCGCGCCCCTTCCGGCAGGTCCCTGACACTGGAACACCCCCCCCCTCCGCCCCGAGCCTGGCAGAAACACCTCTTCAAAGACAGAAAATAACACTGTTTTAACTTTATTACTTTTGAATTTCGATTTTGACTTTAAACTAGCTCTGCACGAAAAAGAGAGAGAAATCAGCACTTTCACGGAGACTCCATTGGTCGGACTTCGCTACAGAAGAAGAATTCCAAGAAATCCCAGAAGCGTGTCTCTGGGGGGAGGTGGGGGGCCATCTGGAAGCCCCACGGCAGTGCTGGAAAGTTCCGTGGGCCGGGGGGGGGCAGGCAGGGCTGCAGGGAAGGGGGCGGAAGACGCAGGGCCATCGTCCCGTCCGCGGAGAAGAGCTTTCTTGCTCCCGGAAGCTGGGATGGAGCAGCCTCTTCCCTTCCACGCCCACCCTGCGGCGTCCGGGGACCCCCCTTGTCCTCCCCCAAGTTGGGGTAACACCGCCTGCCCGTGCTGGCAGGGCCCAGGCTCAGCTGCCCCCTCTCTCCACCTGCAAAAGGACGAGTGCGGCCGCACCCAGGCCCTCACAAGCACAGGCCCCAGCAACGGGGAGTGAGGCTCGCTTGCTCAGATTTTGTTTTTATAGTTACTACACCTCCGTCTCGGGCCGGGCCCGGTGGCCCTCGCCTGTCATCCCAGCGCTCTGGGAGGCAGAGGCGGGAGGATCGCTCGAGCTCAGGAGTTCGAGACCAGCTCTGAGCAAGAGCGAGACCCCGTCTCTACTATAAATAGAAATAAATTAATTGGCCAACTAATATATATATAGAAAAAAATTAGCCGGGAGTGGTGGCGCATGCCTGTGGTCCCAGCTACTCGGGAAGAGGCTGAGGCAGGAGGATTGCTTGAGCCCAGGAGTTGGAAGTTGCTGTGAGCGAGGCTGACGCCACGGCACTCACTCTAGCCCGGGCGACAGAGTGAGGCTCTGTCTCAAAAAAAGAAAAATAGTTGCACATTTGTCTTAATGTCACTGAGGGAGAACATAACTGGCCCCTCCATCCCATCACCTTACAGTGGTGTGAGGACAGGACCAGCCGGGCAGCGGGGAAAGTGAGTTTGGGGGAGAGAGAGAGAGAGAGAGAGAGAGAGGGAGAGAGAGAGAGGGAGAGAGAGAGTGAGAGAGAGAGAGAGAAAGTGGATACAAAGTTACTTCCGAGAAAACATCAAACAAATACCAGGAAAGCGTGGATGTCACCGAAGGAAAAAGCAAAGACTGGCAGGACGGGAGGGTGACTTCAATGAGCATCCCCCTGCCCCGTGGCCAAGTGCCGGCCCAGGGCCCCAGAACAAGCGCGGACACCAAGAAGCCGAGGACAAATCATTCTAAGAATCGAGATGCCCTGGGGGAAAACATCAGAATTTTGTTTGCCTTCCCTGCACTTAACGCTACAGCTTCCTACTGTTTCTATCGGTACCTCGGGCAGGGTGGAGACGGGGACCCCCGGCCTTTTCGGGGGGTCCTTAGAGCAGGTCCCCAGCAGGAAGGGCCACCGAGGCCTGGAGCTCAGAGACAGACGGCTCCCGGGCTCCCCCGGACCCTGCCGAGAGAGCCGGAAAACAGAGACGCGGTCTTAGAAAGCTCAGGGGGCCTCCCCCCTCCCACCCCCCGGTTACAAGGACGGTGACTGGAAGCTTCCGCAGGGCGGTGGTCACCGCTGCCCTCCTCCACACTTTGCCCTTGTGCCCAAGCCTGTCACTTGCGGGTGGGTCCCAGGGAGTGAGGACGGCTTCCCTCGGGGTCCGGGCGCCAGGCCACCCTCCTCCTGGGGGGCGGGGAGGGGGACATCGGACCTCCCTGGCCCGTCCTCACGGAACCCACCTGGAGCCCACGTCTTCCCGGGGAGGCCCCGTGCCCCTGCCCACGGCCACGCGACCCTCTCCCCGCGGCGGCCCATTATCCGAGCACTTGAACCCTGGACGACAATGAGTTCACGGAGAAGAAAGTGCTCGGCTTTAATTGTCTGCACTTAGTCACGCAAACAGGAGCAATGGTCTGAGGACGGCTGGTTAGCCGCTGACAGCCTCCGCTCCGGAGCCGGCTCCAAGGAGCGGTTACAAATTGTTTTGATGGAGACTCTACCAGAGCAGTAAATTTCCTCTTAAACCTGCCTGCCTGGAACAAGTTTTCTTGTTTCTGTCTTCCCCTTCCTCTCTCTCCCACCCCCAACCCCACTCCCAACCCCAACCCCGTCCCCCTCCACCCACCCCCCCAAGCCCGGCTTTTCGCCTTAAATGAAATCCCTGCCGCTGCTAATATCCAACAAATAAACATCATTAAGAAATTGAAGGCACTGGAAGAAAGTGTGGTTTTATGTTAAATTCCCCCTGTCAATCAATTCTGCATGTCTGCATGAAACCGACGATCACATCATCATGTTAGTTTGCCTGACTTGCTCGGCACAAAGAAGGTGGGAACGCTTTTTCTCGAGCAAGGATGTCAGCACTTGAAAAATCCATCACCATCTGTGCTCGGTTTTTCTGAAAGGGAGAAAAACAACCCCTGTTTAAGAAGGCACCAGAACAAATAACTCGAATGTTTGAAAATAAACCGCGGGGTCAAAGAAACTTTACAATGAAACCAGTGGGGGGGGGGGGGGGGGAGGGGGGAGCAACAGTATTGTTCTGTTTTTTATGACGCGGGGCTCCCATACCTTCCTCCTCCTCCTCCGCCCCTCCGTTCTCTGCTCTCAAAATAGATGCCCACGGTCATGCCCACGGAAGGCCCCGCGAGTCTGCGTGTGAATGGCGTGCAGACACGTCTATCTTAAAAAGCACCCGCCGGGCCTCTCCGGGGGGCTCCCCCGGATGGAGCTCTCTCCCCTCTCCAAGGTCCGGGCTCCCACGACACGGGGCGGCCGGCCCCGTCATTCCACGCCATGCCTGACCCTCCCGGCTCCTGCCGCCTCCTCCTCCAGTTCCCACCCTTCTCATCTGGAAAAGAGCAGAAGCCCCCCACCCCCCGCCCCGCCCCTCCTCTCCACCCTGCACGGAGACGACCCCCCGAAAAAAAAAAAGCCCGGAGGAAGGAAAACTTTCACGTCCCAACTTTTCCCCGGAGGAGCCCGTCCCAGCCACCCAGCCACCCACCCGGCCAGCCGGCCATCGGCCACCAGGGAGGAGCCGGGAAGGAGTGAGTGTCACGGTGAATGGAAACATTGTCCCATCCTCTGTAAGCTCATGAGCCGGGAGCGTCCTGCTTCCACTCTCCTCCCCGCGCCTGGCCATTGTGGCTCCTCTCCGGGGTGGGAGGGGGGTGGTCTCCCATCAACAGACTCCGCGCCCTTGTGAGAGTTTCCCCCACCCCACCCCCGGGGAAGCACCCCAAGTTGGGTGGCGGCATTGCCAGGGGACCCCCAGACACAAAGGGCATCGATTAATCAAACGGCGGGACACGAGCAAAACCCCCCACCCAGCCCCAGCACACAAGGAGCAGAGGGAGACAGATGGACTTTTGCCGCGGCCCTGCGCCCTGCCCTGCCTGCGTGGGCACGGCCGTGCAGAAGAGGCCGGGCCGGAAGTGTGCCGGGGCAGCAGAACCGTGGGATGCCCCACAGGCAGCGATCGCGGGTGGCGGCGCCCAGAAACCAGACGGTGCAGGGCCGTGACCTACATACGGACAGAGTCGCTCCCGGACACACGTACGCGCCTTCGTGCCGGCCCGTTCCACGCCGCTTACACAACCCGGGCCCCCTCCAGCCTGCCCCCCCACCCCCGGGGAAGTTTGTCTTTCTTTCTCCCCTTTCCCTTTCCCCCCTCCTATTTCTGGGGTTGAAACGTGCTGTCGGGGACGGGACGGCCCCAAAAGCAACCGGAGAGACTGAGCAAACGCAAAGGCGTCTCTCTCCTTAAGTGGTTTCATTCCCGAGGCCACTCCGAGACACTGCACTTCCAGGAGGTGTTTTGTTTGCTTTCGGTTCTCTTTTCCGCTTTCCCGTCCCCACTGGCGGACTTGGTGGGTTCTCTGGAACTTGATCCCCACACCGGGGCCGGGAGGTTGGGGGGACTCTCGCGCTGGTCTGAGGCTTCTCCCCAGAGCGGAGAGCTTGGCCCGCCGTGCGGGGCCGGGCAGGGGCAGGGGGGCCCCGGGAAGGTGGCTCAACAAGGAATCCCAGCATCGTGAGGGGTCTCGGCAGGGGCCGGGTCCTGCGCGGGTGGCCTCGCCCCCGAAGACCTGTCGTCGCGTTAGCACCTTTCCCGAGAAGTCACCGAGCTCCGCGTGGGGACGTGGGACCGCGTGGAGCTGCTCGGGCAGCCGGAGGCACGGGGCGGCCCCCTCCCAGCCCAGGTGTGAGCAGGGCTGTGGCCACAGCGTGACTTCCTCCTCCGGGGACTCGCACTGCCCACGCTGTCCAGAAAGAGGTGACTCTGGGGACCTGAGCCCCTGGGACGACTCCCCCAGCTTTCCTGCCCTGCCCTGACTCCCTCCGGCCTGTGCTGGCCGCACACACGGGCTACGGGAACCGGCAGTGCTCACCTGACACATGAGGACTCTAAACGCCTACAGAGTCCCAGCCCTGCCTCCCCCCCCCCCCCGCGGAGCGAGAGAACCAGGACGGACGGCGGCGCCCAACTCGTGGATCCCCCTCCGGCCCGAGCCCAGCGCCGGAGGACTTCGTTAAGTCCTTAAAAAAAAAAAAAAAAAAACAAGTCTTCTCTTCCTAAACCTTCCTCCCACCCCACTTCAGCCTTCAGAACTTATGACTGATAATCCTCTTTGTTGCAAGAAAATCGTGGTTCACATGCGAAAAGAAAGAAAAAAAAAAAAGTTCACAAGATTACACGGAGAGAGCGCCAAGTGCCCCTAAAATAATGCCACAGCCGCCACCAAAGTTCATCTCAGTCCACGCGGCACAGGATCGCTTGAGCCCAGGAGTCTGAGGCTGCTGTGAGCGAGGCTGACGCCTCGGCACTCACTCTAGCCCGGGCAACAGAGCGAGACTCCGTCTCAAAAAAAAAAAAAAAAAAAACCCAAGAGATTCTGCATTAAAAATAAGTCGGATTATGAAAATAATGGCAATTCTTGTATTGCCAGGACCAACAGATAGTAACTTCGGCCTGTGTATATTTTAGAGTCTCTATAATGCTTATATCATATCACTTTGGTGCTCTGATTTTTGGCCACGTGCTTTGTTGAGGTAGCAGAGAGCGTGAGTGTGCGGAGGGTGACAGGACCCTCTGGGCCCCAGGCTGGTGGAGCAAGACCGTGCACTTCTGTCCCTGGGAGTCCTGCGTCCTGTTCTCGCTGCTAACACTCCCCACCCCCACCCCACAGGTGAGAGCCGGGCACCTCCCCCTAGAGCCGGGCTACCTAGGTTGTCACCGTCCGTCACCAAAAGCCGGTGCTAACACACAGGCCCTCGCGTCCTGAACGGTGGTACGCTTTGCAGATTCCCGCTTCCGGGAAAAGAACGACTTCCATGTCACAAGATGAAGCTTCAGGACTCCCTCGCCAATTACCACGTTTAAGCCACCGAAAGGCACCCAGGAAGGTCGGGGCTAAAGGGGCGTGCGACCCATCCGGGAAGAGGGGCCAAGCCGGGCTGCCTCCCGGGTCAGAAGAGCAACTCGCGCTGAAAGCTTCGACAGGGCGAGAAGAAAATGTCAGGCGCCCAGAGCAAGCTCTGCACGGGTGACAGAGGCAAGCCGAGAGCTAGCTAAATAATCGTGGTCACCGGTTTTGCCTGTGGGTCAGGCTGGGAAGCACTGAAACACATAATCAAGTCCCGGCTGTATCTTCATAGAAAAAGGGGGGGGGGGAAAAAACAAACAACAAAAAAAACCACCATAGAGATCACAGCCCACTGACGATTTCTGGGCGTTAGGAAGCAACGTCCAGGGGGGGCCAGGAGACGGTGCAGGTGGCTCCCAGGTACCTGGCTCCCAGCTGCAGGCTCAGGTGAGCCTGGGTTGAAGAGGGCAGAGTGGGAAAGAGGAAAAGGCATCTTCCTAATAACCTTCCCTTTGGGACCTTTTTTATATAGATAGCACCTGCTCTGACACCCCAAACAAAAGTTTCCAGTGAGGCAACCACGAAAAGCTAGAAAAATTAGAAGCATCCCTCGTGTAGAATCAAGGTACTCGAGTGTACAGAATGGACGTATCTTTTTTTGTTTTTTTTCTTTTGCATGGCCTTTGCCCCCAGGAACAGTGACCGCCTATCGTCACGATGTCCCCAAACACAACGGCCCCGCCTCACTTAACAGTAACTCACTTTGGGGTTGCTTTTTTGGGTATTTTTTGTGTTTTTTTTTTTTTAATAAAAAAAGGCAATATTTCACAGATACATCAAAAAAAAAATAAGGAAGATATTTAAGTTATTTTAACATCAAGTGTTTCTCAAAGCTATAAATATATATGAGGGGACTAATTGTAAACTTCTCCCAGAAACCCAAATCCAAATTCATGTTGCCATGCGAATTCAATGATAATAAATTACATCCTTCTAAGTAAAGCACCCACTATAATAAAACACCCGCCCGGGAGAACTCAGAAGCCCTGATCCCAGCTAAAAGGGACTCGTGCCTTCAGAATGCGGGAGATATATATATATGTATATATATATATTATTTTTCTTTCGGTTCTCTCAACTTCTCTCGATTACTGATGTTCTGTACGGAATGAAGTTTCCGAGGCCCGATGCGTGATTATGGCTGTATTTTTATCTATACGTTTTGAGGCTCTTGTACTTAAGCTCTTTGCTCACAAATCCTTTATTAAAAGCACTAAATTGTGTGAAAAGCACATTCACATTTCATCCCGGGCTCCGTACGGAACTGTGAGTTTTCCCAGCAAACACAGCTGCACAGAGAAAGTTACCATAAAATGACACGCCAGGCTATATAGATCTCCCCACTCTGAACGTTTCGGCTCAGGGGCGAACTTGACGGGAGCTAGATTTTCCAGAACAATTCCCATCTTCTTTCTGAAGCAGGCCTGTGACCGACTTTCCAAGTCTGCAAATCAAAAATCGCCAGTGAGACGTTCGCTTTTGTTCTTGTGCGCTTTTAGGCAAAAGCCAAAAGCACCCAGATTGACACCCTTGATGGTTTTCATGGGTTCTAGCAACGTAGTAAAGGTAAGAGTCTCACAAATCCAGAACTTGGCCGGGCGCGGCGGCTCACGCCTGTCATCCCGGCACTCTGGGAGGCCGAGGCGGGCGGGTCGCTCGAGGTCAGGAGTTCGAGACCAGCCTGAGCAAGAGTGAGACCCCCGTCTCTACTAAAAACAGAAAGGAAATTGATTGGTCAACTAAAAATATACAGAAAAAATTAGCCGGGCATGGTGGTGCATACTTATAGTCCAGGGGTCCTCAAACTTTTTAAACAGGGGGCCTGCTCACTGTCCCTCAGACCGTTGGAGAGTGCGCACTGTGGGCCCGGGGCGAGTCTGCTGCTAAGCAGGACAGGCAGCGGCGGCAAAAAACCCGGAGGGCCGGATAAATGTGCTAGGCGGCCCGCATGTGGCCTTCAGGATGTAGTTTGAGGCCGCCTGCTATGGTCCCAGCTCCTCGGGAGGCTGAGGCAGGAGGATCGCTTGAGCCCAGGAGTCTGAGGTTGCTGTGAGCGAGGCTGACGCCACGGCACTCACTCTAGCCCGGGCGACAGAGCGAGACTCTGTCTCAAAACAAACAAACAAACCCAGAACATGCGTCTCCATTTGGATATCCGTGCATCTTTAGATCCTGACGTGAAATGCAACGAGCAGAGGAAAGAGAATGATCTTGCTGTGGGGTGCCGGTGTAAGGGGGGTTTGGGGGGGGGAGGCTCAGATATCGGCCGGGAAGTGGGGTGGCACAAGGCTGAGACCAGAACCCCAGTGAGCCCCCAGAATTCCAGGTATCAATCCTAGGCAACACGAGACGGGAGCGACTCCAAGCTGAAGTCTGGCCGAGCGAGTGAAGGAGCATCTCTTTACAGAAATGTCTCTCCGGGGAACGCACACGCCGGCCTGGTCAGCGAGCCAGCCATTGACCTTTCGGGGGGGAAAAAAGGGGGGGGGGACTCTAGAATTAAAACTGCCAATAAGGCAGAACGATTACTCAACGGAGATTTCATGAGCAAATGAATAAATGGGTGAATAATGTGAACATTTGTCAGTTGCAGTCAGCATAATAAATGAATCTGATATTAAAATTTGGAGGGGAAAACAAACGGACGTGACCCTCTGTCAGATCTAATCACCGGATGCGTCGGAAGGGCACGCTGCGTGCCCGGCCTGGGCAGACCAGGGGGGGACAGGACGGTTGGTGGACACACCTGTCCTGCTGCCACCGGTCCCCTCCCCCCACTACCCCCTGCCTAAAATCCAGCCGGTGTCAAAGAGGGGCCAGGGCAGGTGGCCCAGGAGTCCTGTCTTGGTCACCAACCCAATCCCGCCTGGAGGAGTCCCCCATACGGTAAGAGGGGTGCTCCCGAACCCCGAACTCCACCCTCCAGGCCCAGGCCCTGGGGTCACCAGATGCATCTTTGGCAGGAGACTAGGGGGCGGGCCCCACCCAGCAGAGCTCCATGCAGCCCTCCCAGCGGCCTCCAGCCTCCAAGCCGGAGCAAAGCAGAGACGGCAGACACCACCCGCCGCTTCTCGGCGGTGGGCGGGGCTGAGGCCCAGGGCGGATCTTCGGGGCTTAAACCTGGGGCCTCGCTCGGAGCAGCCCGAGCTGCTTCTGCGTAAGAACATTAAGTGCCCAGACGCTCACTCTCAGACCACACCTCTGCCCGGTGCAAAGACGGCTCTCCACCCCTGCCCCGTCCGTACGTGGTGAAGCGAGCGTTTCCCCTTGCTCGTGTTGCACAAATGGGGAAACCGAGGCGGCCGACCACGGGTCCTCTGAGGGGTCAGGCGAGGATGGCAGCTCCCCTCTCTCCCTCTTGCCTTTGGCAGGGCTGCTCCCCCCTCCGCCCTCCCTGCCCACGCTCCGTGTGGGGCTCCTCGCCCACCCAGACCTCAGGGAACTCACACTGCCCAGTCCATTTGGGGAAACCAAGGCCCGGGCAGAAGGAAGTGCAGCCGCAGGCCCTGGAGCGGATAAGGAACTAGACATCCCCGCCTCCCGGGCCCCCCCCCCCCCGCCTTCCAAGCCTCAGGGCTCCCCACTCTTCCAAGCCTACTTCCACACGCTCTTATTTGAAAGTCTGCAGAGCTGCAGAGGAGCAAAGCGGGCTGGAGACAGGCAGGTCCCTCTGCCCCAGACAGACTCCAAGACCGGAGGCAAAGGGGAAGCCAGGAGTCCTCCTGAGGGCACCCATGTGACCCTCCAATGCCGGAGGCATCTTTGCAAAACCGTCAGGCAGATGCAAACCTACGTGGGCACCTGAAACTTCTCTCCAGTTCCGCTGCAGGAACTCGGGACCAGGGCACGTCCGTCACGCCCTGGGTGGCTCCGTGGGAGGCAGCCCCATGAGCCGTGGCCCTTCCTCCTCTCCCATGCACAACCAGAGCCCTCCCACCCCACCCCTGCCCTTCTGGACCTAACAGGAGCAAAGCGCAGCCCCAGGCAACCCTCCCCCATTGTGCCCCCAGGGCAGCCACCTCTGGCTCAAGAGGGGACAGGCACTGTGTGTGTGTGGGGGGGGGTGCCCACAGAGCCCTCCGTCCAGGCTCCCCCTTGTTGAGTCGGCAAAGCGAGGAGGGGCGGGAGCCGGGCCACAAGTGGGACTCCAGCTCTGCAAACTCCCCCGGGCCTCAGCTTTCCACCCTGGACCCCAGAGGATGGGGTGACCACTGCGGCTCCCTCCTTCCAGGAGGCTCAGACGAAGAGAGCGTTAAGTGAAGCAGCTTTGGGACAAGCCCACGAGTGCCCAGTGGCTCCAGGCCCCCTGCACCGGGCTGCGTCTCGGGCTGCTTCTGCACAAGAGGAAACACGAAGCGCAAAGGCAGGAGGGACGTGGGACGTGACTGGCAGGGAGGGCCGGGGCAGGGGGAGGGGGCGTCCCAGGAACTGTGCAGAGTAGGCTGGGGGTGCACCTCGCCCAGGGCATTGGGCCTCCGTCCCACGGGGCCAGGAAGCCCCAAGCCTGGAGCAATGTGTGGCTGCTGCCGGGCACCAACAACGCCAGCCAGCCCAGGCTGACAGAGAAGCATCAGAAAGCAATCGGGTACCCAGACTCTTTTCTGAACGCAGCCTCCAGGATGCCTGCTCTCCGGAGAAGCCGTGAATCTGGCCGATCAGAGAAACTTGGTGGAAAAAAATCACACCCCTCTTGGAGGCCGTCCTGGGTGAGCCTGCAGCCACCCCCCGCCCCGCACCTGCAGCCCCCCGACCTGCCTCCCGCACAGCCTGGCACCAGCCGCTGAGCTGCCCGTCGTCGGGGGAACGGGGAGGACGAGGACCAATCCCAAACTCCAGGAGCCACAGTCACCTCCGGGAGATGGGACAGGCTCGACGGGGCAGTGAAGACAGGAGGTCGCGCGCCCCGCCCCCATTCCAGGGGCTCTGGGACACCGGCCGGCCGGCCGGGCCTCCGAAAAACCACCCTGCCTCTGCTCCACTGTTCCTGGGAGCTCCGAAACGAAACGCAACCCGGGAGAGCTCAGAACCAAAAGCTTCTGTGCCTGGAAATCTCGGCGTCCACCAAGTCCGCTGAGTCAGAACCACCAAGCCCTTGAGCATCCCCATTAAGGGGGACAGTTTCCCCCACGCTGGTATTCCAGCTCCCGACATCCCAGGAAAAATTACATTAAAAAATAAAAAAAAATCACAAAGATGCCCCTGCCGCCGGCGGGTTTGCAGTCCAGGGCGGGGGAGAGGTGGGAGCTGGGGAGCGTGAGTGAGCACCAAGCGTGAAACAGTCGTCTGCAGGTGGGAGCTGGTGCGTGCTTTTGGGGCACGCTGAGGGCTCTCTGTGCAGGCACTGGGGGGCCCCGGGAGGCCCCGAGCAAGGCGGTCTGGCCCAGCCCGAGGACAGATCCATCTCAGGGGCACCGCCAGGGCCCCCCGAGGGTGGGGATGAGGCAGACACCTCCGACAGAGGGCATTGGGAGAGAGGAAACCCGTGGAAAGTGGGGGGTGGCCTGAGCAAGTCAGCACCGGCTAGCGGGGTGCACACACTCAGCGGCTCTCCAGAGCCGTAGACCCCAAAACAGCAGGCACTTCCTCTGGAGAGGTTCACCCAGACCACACTCCAGAACCGACTACCGCTTCCGAGTCTGTTTCTCCAAGGCCGAGTGGCCCTGGATGCCTCCCTCCTTCTCACCTGCAGCCTCCCGGGTCTCTGTGCAAACCCTGCAGGACCCCGCACGCGACCATCCAGGGCGCCCTGCGAAGGCGGGGGCGTTGTTAGAATGGGGCGCGCAGCCCCCAAAACCACGGGACCGCACGTCTGGGCCTGCAGACTCCCGCCTGCTCCCGGCGCTCTCCCCACCTGGCCTCGGGCTTGAGTTCTCCCTCCTACAGGACAGAAGAGCTGTCACCCTCGATAGGCCTGGCAGGGCAGCTGCACGGTCTGTTTCGGGGTTTCTGAGCAAGACGGGCCCCCACTTTTCATCACTACACCGGTGGTCCCTGCATCCCACTGGGGATCGACTGTCTCTGCCTTAACCCCGAACCTCCTTACTAACTAGTGCTGGGAGAAAAAAACATACGCGAACAGTCACGATTAAGAATTATTTCTAGGCGGGGCGAGGTGGCTCACGCCTGTCATCCCAGCACTCTGGGAGGCCCAGGCGGGAGGCTCGCTCAAGGTCAGGAGTTCAAAACCAGCCTGAGCAAGGGCGAGACCCCGTCTCTACTAAAAAAAAAAAAAAATAGAAAGAAATTAATTGGCCAACTAATAACATACAGAAAAAATTAGCCGGGCGTGGTGGCGAATGCCTGTAGTCCCAGCTACTCGGGAGGCTGAGGCAGGAGGATCGCTTGAGCCCAGGAGTTGGAGGTTGCTGTGAGCTGGGCTGACACTAGCCTGGCACTCTAGCCCGGGCGACAGAATGAGACTCTGTCTCAAAAAAAAGAATTATTTCTAGAATGCACTAGAACACACTCTGCATCTTTATTTAGTGTCACCTGCATGCAAGAATCGCTAGCCCTGAGTCCTCGGCCCTGGCCTTGTGCAATTCCTCCCCGAGCAGCTGACCTGAGCGTGCAGCAGTGGGGGCTGGTCCCGCCCGGCCCACGCCAGCACCTGGCCAGGACCCGTCTCTACCCAGCCTGGTCATTCCCATTTTCCCAGGGCCTTTTTTTTTTTTTTAATATTATTTTTTTTCCCAGCATCATACATTACATTTAAGTCTCTCCAGCAATACAAATTTCAATTTGGCCAAGCTCTTTAATATTAATGGTTGTCAATCCAAATGCAGAGTGCATAATAAAAAATTTAATGGAAACGAATAGCTCACATATTTCTCTACCTCCTAAATATAGTTACCAATTAGACAAAAGATTTCGTTATATAACTTCGTAGAATTAAGGCCACCTACGAAAGACCACCGGTCAGGGCTGGGAGAGCCAAAATGCCCGATTCCATCCTGCCCCGTTACTCTTGAAGACAGTGCCCGCCTCGCCTCGAGTTTCCTTTATTCCTAAGCGTGAACTGTGGACACGGAACTCACAGGCATGCGATTCAGGGGAGACTCTAAATTATAACCACAACAAGATCTCCATAACGAAGAAACGCATCGCTCCTACAGCACTTATAGCTGATGAGTCCCGGCCATTGGACTTCCGCAGGCAGGAAGAGGTAGAGGCAGTGGCAGCAGCATAATCATCTATGTCCCCATTTCACAGACAGGATAACTGAGGCTCGGCGGGGCAGTGAGCTGCCCGGCAAGGCACAGCCAGAGAGGCCCACGGCACCCAGCGCTACGATTTCCCAGGATTGCCGAACTCACCTCCCCTTCCTCCCTCCCCGGACACAAAAGCATCTCCTAAAAAAAAAGGAGGATATTTTTGTTTGAATTGAGAACCGCCCGTCGTCCTGCTCTTTGCGGGGAGCTCTCACATCCCCACGGGCCAGGGCAGCAGTGGTGCCCAGACCCCCCCGCAGAACGTCCCCAGCCAGAGCGGCTTCCCCGGGCGGGGCAGGCATCCGATAGCATCCCCGAGCCGGAGAGGACCCCTCGGCTCACGCTGAACCCAGTCCCCTCATTTTCGCGGCAGCGGAGACGGTTCCGGGGAGGCGGAGAGATTCGACCAGAGAGTCACGGAGCTGGTTAGTGGCAGAGGGGGGACTGGGACCCCCAGACGTGCGTGCACACACACACACACACACACGCATGCACATGCGTGCACGCACACGCTCATCCTCTCAAATGCCGGGGGCTTCTCTAAGTGCTGGGCCCCGCCCTGGCCGGGCCCTCCCTGCCCCCGCCCCCAGCCGTGCTGGGCCCCCCGGGAGCACTGGGCATCTCTCCTGCAGATCGCTCCAGGCCCCTTCTGTGAGCTGCACTGGGCTCCGCTCGGAGCTACATCAAGCAGGAAGTTTAAATGAAATGGCTCCCAAGCCCCTCAAATGGTTTAATAAAACATATACTGACTGCACTGCGCGGTTTATAGCGGCAAACTATTGCCCCTCAGCTGGGAAAAATGACCTCCAGTCGGCAATATTGCTTTCAGCTTCATGACTCCGGTCCGCGGTTGGCCATTCCCTCAACCCGCCGGGCCATTCTTTTCCGTAACAAGGCGGGCCGCGGCCGCCACCGCGCCAGCCGCAGGAGGGGCCGGAGGGGCCCGGCCGCACCTCCAAATGGTCAGGAGACGAAAAGGAACAGCGGGCGGAGGGCACGGATCCACGCGGAGGGAAGGCGGGCCGCCGGGGCAGCAGACGGACGCCGGAACATGCGTGGAGGGGACTCAGAGCCATCTGGGGAAATTCAGGGCAGCGTCGAATGAGAGAACCGCGTGCGTGCAAGATCCGTGTTCAGCATCACCCCGAGCTGGGGGTGGCCAACAAGCTCGGCAGATTCCGGGGAGAAACACATGCCCCGACGCCACAAAGGATCTCGGCGTCTGCAGCCGTTAAGATCCCGAAAAATGCAAAGAGGGTATATAGTATGGATTTCTAAAGCCCCACGACATTAATGACAAATAGCCATTAATAAGGCTTCTAATCCCAAATGCCGTTTCCGATATTTGGTGCTGAAAGGTCTCACCTCGTCTAGAAAGTCCTGGAATTGGACTGCCAGGCGCCGGTGACCTTTCATCCCAAACTGTGAGTGGAGATGGCCTGTTAAGCTCATTAGTATTATGCGGTGAATTAGATTAGGCATTTTACGATTTCTCCAAAAAAAAAAAAAAAGTCCTTTTTTTTTTATATATATATACATAAAAAGCAGCAATTTCCTTTTTTTTTTTTTTTTTGACATTTTTCATTTTTAAGGTGATAAAAAAAAACGGCAGATGTGTACCCCGGCATAATGGATTAATTAAGGAATATTATGTTTATCCTGACTCTTAACCAAGTTGTACATCTTCGTAAGTCACTCGTAAAAATTAATGCGTTATCTTATACCATGGGATGATGGATCTTCTGTTTTTACCCAACCTGCTCAGAATACATTGTTCTAAATTGGATTAGGCTGGGAGATGGTGAATGCCATATTCCGATACCGTCAGCCCAAAATTATATTGTTATTTTAAAACGCTGCATTATTATATGTAAAATCAAAACCTCCCCTTCCCCGCTGTGGCTCTGAATCCTCAAGCGATCCTGGCTCTTGCAAATGAGGCGGCTGCCTCTACCTACCCACACGGGCGGCCTATTTCCCGTCTCCTCTCGCTCACGATGGATTTGTTGTTTAAAAAACACATGCATCACATCAAAGAACCACCGGACAATATTTTCGGCTATTTCTTTGTGTCTTGATAGTACATGGGAATATAAAAGAATATTCATGCAAGATTCACAAAGGCCCCGGATTTCTAAATCAACAGATGAAAACAACAAAAAAAAATCCCTAAAAATAATAATGACCAGATGTTGCGTATTTAAATGAGCCGGTTGCCGTTTAATGTTGCCAATCGCAAAAGCGATAGAATTTGTGAGTTTCAAGGTATGCATAATTTAGAGAGGATTATAATTTTTTTTTTTTTTTTTTTTTTTAGCAAGGAGGCATCCAAGGTGATTAACATCAGTGATCTCGATAGATACAAAGGGTTCTTTCACAGAGGCTACTTTGTTGCCTTGGCCTCGTACCTCAAAGCCCACACTTCTACAATGTAACTTGCCAGGCCTCTAAGGAAGGTTAGTATTTTTAATGTGCTAGAACTTCAGAACGGGAGGGACTCTTATAAATCACACAGACCTCGTTTCTCTTCTTACTGGTAAGAAAATTGCATGCAAAATGTTTAACCTAAAATCTCACAGCTAAGAAGAAAGAGAAAGGAAGGAAGGAAGGAAGGAAGGAAGGAAGGAAGGAAGGAAGGAAGGAGAAGCTAGCCTCGCCAAGGTCCACCCAGAAAATTAGGGACCGAAGGAAGGAAGGAAGGAAGGAAGGAAGGAAGGAAGGAAGGAAGCAGAAGCTAGCCTCCCAAGGTCCACCCAGTAAAATTTAGGGGGAAGGAAGGAAGAAGCTAGCCTCCCTAGGTCCACCCACTAAAATTTAGGGTCAGGGTTGCTATAGTCCCAGACGCACCTGCACAGCCAAAGGAGCTTTGTGGGAAACAGAGTTTCCCAGGCCCCCTTCCTCAACCAACCCAATTCCAGGTATCGGGCCTGGGAATCCACACTTGGAACAGGTTCTTCCCGCGATCCTTAAGCCACCACTAGAATATCTTCCCTGATCCCCAGTCTCCCAGATTGCAATACAGTTTCTCTTGGAGGAGACAGGATGTTCCCACAGTTGACAAGGATCTGTCCACAGCTCTGGGGAGGTGCAAGGATGCCTACCCCAAGGCTACCAGCGCTGGGAAGCTCTGGTTCAAAGAGTCCTCAGCAGAGGTGTATTTGCGAGACCGGAGGGTAGGGCTGCAGACAGAGCCAGGCTGACCCTGACCGGGCCTCTCCCGGAGAAACCCTGCATAAGAAACGTGGCTTCAACTCCACGCTCTGGGCCGTGCCGGCCCTCAGCCTTGCCAGTCCCTCTGCACCGCACGACCAGGTAAGTAAAGTCAGGGCACGGTCCCTCTGCACAGCGGGTGGCGGGAGATATCACCCACAGGGGACACCTGGGCATGCCTCCTTCGGTCCAGGTGCCCCTGCTTGCACCTGGACCGAAGGAGGCATGCCCAGGTGCAAGCAAGGGGCTTGGCTTCACCCACAGTGCGTGCCGATGTGTCTCCCATCTCTTCACGGGCGTCTGGAATCAGCCCAACTCTTCTAAAGGAAAAGGGTGCTGGGGACGGGTGGGGGGAGCAGGTGGAATT
The DNA here is from genome assembly GCF_000165445.2 of Microcebus murinus. Lineage (NCBI taxonomy): Eukaryota > Metazoa > Chordata > Mammalia > Primates > Cheirogaleidae > Microcebus > Microcebus murinus. Next base: position 29,015,653 of record NC_033681.1, read on the forward strand.
CCTTAAAGAAGGGCATGAGATTTGTGGGGGAAACTCCACTCATGAAGGGCACCATGCAACTCCCGCTGGCTGGCCTGTGCGTTCTCACGCCACTCGGCACAGATTGTGGTGCGGCAGACCCACGACTCGGGCCGTGCACTTAGCCCCGAGACAGGGGTACCCGGGGGAGAACGTCCCTCACCCCCACCCCCCTAGGTCTCCACTGCTTTGCCCAAGCCGTCAGTCATCCGCTCCGAAGATTCCCGGTTAGTATCTGCATGTCCGGCCAGAGGCGGTGGCTCACGCCTGTCATCCCAGCACTCTGGGAGGCCGAGGCGGGAGGATCGCTCGAGGTCAGGAGTTCGAGACCAGCCTGAGCAAGAGCGAGACCCCCGTCTCTACTATAAATAGAAAGAAATTAGCCAAACAACTAAAAACAGAAAAAATGAGCCGGGCATGGTGGTGCATGCCTGTAGTCCCAGCTACTTGGGAAGAGGCTGAGGCAGGAGGATCACAGGAGCCCAGGAGTCGGAGGTTGTTGTGAGCGAGGCTGACGCCACGGCACTCTAGCCTGGGCAACAGAGTGAGATTCTGTCTCAAAAAAAGAAAAAAGAAAAAAATATATATATGCATATCCAATACTTCAAAGGAAATAGTCGGCTACATCCCTGCACTACCTTGCAGAAAACAGCGGCGTGCCAGCCCGCACCTGATCCATCACACCTGTGTCTGTGTTGGGGGACGGGCAGGTGTGGCTCCATTCTAGACCACGTCAGCCTCCGAACCAACCAAACAACCCTCTTAAAGCTCAGCAATAAAACCCTCAAGGGTTCGAAACGGGGGTGGCTTAGGGTCAAACACGGTCCATTCAGAAAAGCACCGAAGTGGGACTTCTGTCAAGCTGGACGTAAACTCTCCCCCTCCCACCTGCCACAGCCGGGCACGCTAAGAGGTCGCGCTGCCGATCCAGAGAGGCTTCCGGAATACGGTGCCTGGGCACAATCTCGGTAGCGTGTCCGGGTCGGCGTTTCGTTAAACCCGCCTCGTTTGGGTTGGCCCACGAGCAAAGCGCAGGGCGGATGCCTGGACTTGAGGATGGGCTGAGTCTGGTCACTCGAGACACTTAGGGAAATCTCTTTGCAGGGGCGGTGGGGGGCTGTCCCGGTGTCTGAGTCACGAGGGAAGCAGCACAACCCCGGCCACTGGAGGGGGGCTTTCCCCTGACTGGGGCTTCCTGCCTGGTTGTGGGGCATCTCTGACAGCTCACCAGGAAGCTTCCGGAAGATCCCCTCTCTCCACCTGCTGTCCACTGCCAGCACCAGCTACAAATGCCAAGACACGCCAGGGGGACCAGTGTGACTACCTGACAGCAGGTAGCCCGAATGGGGGCAAAAGGACACTGCCGTCCTCCTACGACAGACGGGACCCAGGTACCCCGTGGAAGCCACATGCCCATCCGTGGCTCCCCTACTCCAAGCCTCTCGAGATCAGTTGGGTGATCTCCTACGCGCTGTGAGTCTCCGTGAACGTCAACAGGCAGAGCAGCAGCACACACCGGATCTCACGCTAGCTGAGCTGCCCGGCACCAGGCCGGGCCCACGATGCCTCTCAATGGGTGTGAGCGCTCTCGGTAGGTGTGAGCGCTCTCAGTAGGTGTGAGCACTCTCAGTAGGTGTGAGTGCTCTCAGTTGGTGTGAATGCTCTCAGTAGGTGTGAATGCTCTCGGGTGGTGTGAGCGCTCTCAGTAGGTGTGAATGCTCTCGGTTGGTGTGAGCACTCTCAGTAGGTGTGAGCACTCTCAGTAGGTGTGAGCACTCTCAGTAGGTGTGAGCGCTCTCAGTGGGTGTGAACATCTCAGTAGGTGTGAGCGCTCTCAGTAGGTGTGAGCGCTCTCAGTGGGTGTGAACATCTCAGTAGGTGTGAGCACTCTCAGTAGGTTTGAGCACTCTCAGTGGGTGTGAGCACTCTCAGTGGGTGTGAACACTCTCAGTGGGTGTGAACACTCTCAGTAGGTGTGAACATCTCAGTAGGTGTGAGCACTCTCAGTAGGTGTGAACATCTCAGTAGGTGTGAGCA
>NC_033681.1:29018082-29035728 GCF_000165445.2 Microcebus murinus
CACTCTCAGTAGGTGTGAACATCTCAGTAGGTGTGAGCACTCTCAGTAGGTGTGAACATCTCAGTAGGTGTGAGCGCTCTCAGTAGGTGTGAACATCTCAGTAGGTGTGAACGCTCTCAGTAGGTGTGAGCACTCTCAGTTGGTGTGAACATCTCAGTAGGTTTGAGCACTCTCAGTGGGTGTGAGCACTCTCAGTGGGTGTGAACACTCTCAGTGGGTGTGAGCACTCTCAGTGGGTGTGAACACTCTCAGTAGGTTTGAGCACTCTCAGTGGGTGTGAGCACTCTCAGTGGGTGTGAACACTCTCAGTGGGTGTGAACACTCTCAGTGGGTGTGAGCACTCTCAATAAGTGTGAGCACTCTCAGTGGGTGTGAACATCTCAGTAGGTGTGAGCACTCTCAGTGGGTGTGAACACTCTCAGTAGGTGTGAGTGCTCTCAGTAGGTGTGAACATCTCAGTAGGTGTTAGCACTTTCAATAAGTGTGAGCACTCTCAATAGATGTGAACACTCTCAATAGGTGTGAGCACTCTCGGTAGGTGTGAGCGCTCTCGGTAGGTGTGAGCACTCTCAGTAGGTGTGAGTGCTCTCAGTGGGTGTGAGTGCTCTCAGTGGGTGTGAGCACTCTCAGTGGGTGTGAGCACTCTCAGTGGGTGTGAACGCTCTCCGTAGGTGTGAGCACTTACGGGCAGAGGGCCCGGAGCTCAGGTGGGAACGCCTGCTGGGGACAGGGCGGGGCTGGGGTCGCAAACGGCCGCCTCCGGCCACAGGAACGGCAAAGACCCTGCCTGGCGTTCCTGCCAGCTCAGGAACTCTCTGCCCGCAGGACCCAAAGCCTGGCCTTACTGTGGAGGTCTTCAGGCATTTTTTTTTCTGCCCACAATTTTCTTCCAGCAAGAGCTCGTGGAGGCAGCTCACGGTGAGAGGCAGACGCACCTGCCGAGCCCCCGGACACGGGTTCCGTGCATCCCGCAGCCCCCAGCTCCCGCCCCCCTGGTTCCTGACGATCCGCTTAGCTGATGACATGGCACCAGCGGCCCTCAGAGAGCAGAGCCCTGCGCCAGCAGCAGCAGCAACACTGCCTCAGAACACGCCAGAAATCCAAGCTCTCGGACCCTCCTGCAGAACCTCCGAATCGGAAGAGCCGGGTCGGCAGGGCCCCAGAGTTGCTTTTGCAAACACCTCCAGGTGATTCTGATGCCCGCCCCGGCCGACACCCACACACCACCCTGGGGCTCAGCCCCGGCTGCACGTGGGCCGCCTGACACCCGTCACCCCGCCGCGGCCAGCACGCTCCTGGCTGCGTGGGTCTCTGGGGCTCTTGGGTGAGGCCCAGACCCTGGCAGGTCCTAAAACCCACCCAAGTGATTCTACTCGGTGGCCAAGTTGAAGAACTACCATGTTTCCCCAAAAATAAGACAGGGTCTTATATTTATCTTTCCTCAAGAAGACACCCCAGGGCTTATTTTCACGGGGATGTGTTATTTTTTTTTTAAGTGCGGTGCAACCATCCACATTCAAATAGAGTGAAGTCGTCTTCTCCTGGAACATCATCCTCACTCTCCAGACCCCGAATCCCATCCCGAATGTCTTGCGACTCTGTTTCCTTTAGAACCGTCGGCCCCGATCTCTCCTGTCGAGCCACAGAGCTCTCACGGGGCGGATGAGAAGGGCTGCTCGTCTTCTTTCCCGCCCCGCGACGACACGCACGGGTTGTGCAGACGCGCTGCGCAGCCACGCCCGTCGCTAGGGCTTATTTTTGGGGTAGGTGGGGCTTCTATGGCGCACATGCTTAGACATCCTGCCGGGGCCTATTTTATGGGTAGGGCTCATTTTCGGGGAAACACGGTACCCGTCTAGTCCCTCCTGCTCACAGTGTGTTCGGACGACCGGCGGCATCCGATCCCCCGGGCAGCCTGTGCGTTTGCAGAATCTCCCTCCCCCAGTCCCGCTAGACCAGAGTCTGCAGGCCACCACGACCCCCAGGGGCTCTGTGTGTGCATGGCTGCCACCCCGGCTAGGTCGCTGTGTTTAACACCTGGGAAGAACTTAGACACGGGGGCTGAGACCACTCGCCCCTCAGGTACGAGCCGGCAGGTGCGCGGGGCTGAGGCTCCCCGAGGTCTCCCAGGCTGACAGCAGCAGGTGGAGAATCAGAACCGGCCTCCTCCGTCCGGAATCAACTCTCTTCCCCGCACCCACACCGCCTCCGTCCAAGCACACCTGCCTCAACCTCCCGCCAGCCTTCCCTCCGCCGTCAGTCCCCGGGGCCGCGGAGGGGAGGAGAGGTGGAGACCCTCCCACGCTACGGAGCAGCAGCTGAGCTTGCAAGGGGGGTGGGGGGTCATGGGGGGACAACCTGCCAGGTTGTCTGCAAACCTCCAAAGCCTCTGTCTGCTGGGGGGGTTGCCACCCATGGGGACATTGGCCACTCGCTGTCTTGTTTACCAGAGACCTGGCGATATTCGGGATGTCACATAACGAGAAACATCGACGTCATGTTTAAACACACACACACACACATTGGAACCCAGAAAGGAGAAGCAGGAATTGGGTGAATGATTCCAACACATGCCAAACTTACGCTTTACAATACGCGATATCGTCTCGAGTTATAGTTCGTTAAGGAACAAAAAAAATTACTCTGTTTGAGCTCAGCTTACTCGTAAGAGCATTGTTTTGTGCTATGAACTGTTTTCAGACACGAAATAATCCAAGCACATAAACATTACAAAAGCGTTACTGGGCCGGGGGCGCGGCGGCTCACGCCTGTGATCCCGGCACTCTGGGAGGCCGAGGTGGGAGGATCGCTCGAGGTCAGGAGTTCGAAACCAGCCTGAGCAAGAGCGAGACCCACCCGTCTCTACTAAAAATAGAAATAAATTAATTGGCCGACTAAAAACACATAGAAAGAATTAGCCGGGCAAGCTGGCGCGTGCCTGTAGTCCCAGCTACTCCGGGAGGCTGAGGCAGGAGGATCGCACAGCGACTTTAGCCGACAGCCATGATATGAAGGCGCACAGCCGAGCGTCAACTTTAGCCGACAGCCAGAAGGTTTTATTTTTATAGCTTTTATCTCTGCAGTTGCAGCGTGTACGTTCAGCTAATAAGTTACTACGAATCTGTGACCTTTTAGCAAGCCCTTAGTAGGAATCGATATAGTTATTTTCCTAAAGCCGCCTGTGAAGTGAAACAAGCTCTCGGTGCTCTCGAGCTTCCCTCATCGCACAAGAGCAAGACGGACGCGTCGTCCATGCACGGCACAGACCGCCGTGCGGACTGCGAGTGCCGGCTGGGGGCGAGGTTTTGCGGCCGGCAAGCGCCGTACCGAAGTGGTTTAAAAAAAAAAAAAAAAAAGTCATAGCTACCCTTCTTTGCAAAACATACGGGCCTGGGTTATTACATATCTCTCCCACTTATTTCCAGACGCAAAGCAATGACCAGACCAGCTCATTCCCCAAGCATTCAGCAAGCGCCTACTAGGCTCACACCCCTGGTTGGAGCCAGCGGCGGCACAAGGCTTCAAGGACGAAACTCAACATCCCAAGTCACCGCCGTCTCTCCCGAGATGTGCGGACACGCCGATCACAGTGCCATCCTGCAGCTGGGATGATCGTGCTTCCCTTTTTACGCAAAGTGAACACAGCCAGGAAGCCCAGCCCTGAGGGACTCGACCCTCGGCCAAAAGTTCAGGGGAAAAGCACTTGGTGCGTTTACGCACTGGCCGAGCGGAGCCCGTTGTTGAAATGCGGTAGTTATTTGGGGGGAAACGTCGCGCACGGCCAAATGGTACCAGGAGAGCCACGGTCTCTTTGCGAGACAGAGAGAAAGAGAGAGAGGCAAGACCCGCCATCCCCCGGGGCCACCCCAAATACTCGGGATTGATAACGGATTTCAGTACGTAAAGCCAAGAGCGACTTTGCCCCCCATCGGGGAGCATCCACCCATCCATCCATCCATCCATCCACTCATTCATCCATCCACCCATCTACTCATCCATCTATCTGTCCATCTGTCCACCTACCCACCTACCCACTCATCCATCCCTCCATCCATCCATCTGTCCATCCACCCACCCACCTACACACACATCTACCACATCTTCCATCCATCCATCCACTCATTCATCGATCCATCCACCCATCTCTCCACCCATGCACCTACCCACCTACCCATTCATCCATCCTTCCACCCACCCATCCAACCATCCATCCACTCATCCATCCATCCACCCACCCATCCATCCACTCATCCATCCATCCACTCATCCATCCATCCACCCACCCATCCATCCATCCATCCATCCATCCACCCATCCATCCACCCTCCATCCATCCACCCATCCATCCATCCACTCATCCATCTATCCACCCACCCATCCATCCATCCACCCATCCATCCATCCATCCCTCCATCCCTCCCTCCATCCAACCATCCACCCTCCCATCCTGCCAGTCGCCAAAGCTTTGCTGAGAACCTACTGTGCAGCCGGCGCCATGCCAGGAACTAGGGACACAACACAAAACGAAAACGCAGGAGGCCGCCGCCCTCTCTGGGCTTGCACCGCAGCGGGGAGACAGCCCCGAGCCGGCAAAGGAGCGGGTTGCCAAGACGCTCCCCCCGTCCCAAACACGGCGCCGTACCTGACGTCTCCCTAACACAGAGGTAAGTCAGAGCCGCCCGCGCTCACTTGCGGCCATCGTGGAGGCTCAGATGTGAAAACAGACGGCAGGGTCGCCCGTGGAAACGCCAACGGCACGCACGCAGCGTATTCCGGCGTGGCGGAACCATCTGAGGGCAAATACCGCAGGCAATATTTTTATGACAGAAGCTTTATTTCTCATCTTCTCTATATCCTTGCTTTAAATACATACATGTATGTGGGTGCACACGTATCGAGATTCAAGTATTTCAATATAAATTGTGCATTCAAAATACTTTTCCTGATTTCAGTTGATTGCATCTTTCGAGCCAATGTTGTAGCAGTAATTTTTGTTCTGAATCAAAAACAAGGATATTCCTCCCTCCCTCTCTCTCTCTCTCTCTCTCTCTCCTCTCTGTGCTCAGCGACCTTCCTCCCCCACCTTCCAGCCCTAAGAAGCCCAAAAGGCTCCGGCTGCCTCCAGAGCTGAGCCTCTTGCATCAGGGCAAAACCCGCGCCTTCCTTCCCTGTTGCTTTTCCGCCCTGGGTTTCCAGGGCTGGGGGGGTGCCGAGGCGCTGGCTGAAGCCACATCACGAAGGCATGGAGAGAGAGAGAGAAGGACCGACCTTCCCAATTCGATCTGAGTGTGTCTCTGTGTTTGAATGCATCTCACCTGTGTTGCAATAACACCATCGGCGGTGGAGACGCAGGTTTTTTTTAAGCCCTTTGAAAAGGTGGAACGTTATCAATCACGAGTGCGATTATAATGGGGTGTGAGTGGAAGGAGCGAAGGCCCAGGCCCTCGCCCGGGGCCAGGCTCCGTCACAGAAGAGGAGGGAGAAGGAAGGAAGAGGGCTGTGTCTCAGCCAAGAAGAGGACGCACCGTGTGGTCACCATCCACTCGTGTTGTCCCCCGGAGCCTAAGGCATCCCGGGAAGCGACCATGAAGCTCTGGAGCTCCAGCCGGGGGCCGCGGCCCATGCCTGTCATCCCAGCACTCTGGGAGGCTGAGGCGGGCGGATCGCTTGAGGTCAGGAGTTCAAAACCAGCCTGAGCAAGAGCGAGACCCCCATCTCTACCATAAATAGAAAGAAATTAATTGGCCAACTAATATATATAGAAAGAATCAGCCAGGCATGGTGGAGCATGCCTGTAGTCCCAGCTACTCAGGAGGCTGAGGCAGGAGGATCGCTTGAGCCCAGGAGTTGGAGGTTGCTGTGAGCGAGGCTGACGCCACGGCACTCAGTCTAGCCTGGGCAACAGAGCAAGACTCTGTCTCAAAAAAAAAAGCTCTGGAGCTCTGCTGGGAAGCCCCCCGACACCCCAAAACATCAGCTCATGTTCCCACCCTGTTTAGACCAGTGGTCCTGCAAGGAGGGCCGATCAGGACGCCCCAGGCGGCATTTGGCCATTTCTGGGGACGTTTGTGGAGGTCACAGTGGAGAATGAGGATGTGCTCCTAGCATCTAGAGGGACGTTGGTAGACACCCCACAGCGCACGGACAGCCTCCACGGCAACGAACCACCCAGCCCTGCTGAGAGGCTGGGCCAAAGCCGGGGGAAGAAAGGGTGGGTCGGAGAGGGTCGTCCCTGGGAAGCTGGTCCAAAGCGACTTCCACCACCTTGGCCGCACTGTCCGGCCTGCCGACGGACCGAGGACAAAACGAGCCCCATCACTCACATTTTTTTGCACTTTGATCTAAAACACACCTCCCTTATTCCGAGTCAGAATGGGGACTAGAAACCTGGCGATTTTTCTTTCTTTCTTTTTTTTTTTTTTTTTTTGTTCCCCTTCAAGGCAAATAAGACAACCCAGGCCCGAGAGAAACCAAATAACTCTCTGGCAGATCTGTGGGACTGCGGCGGCGGCCAGACCCCTCGCCTGGCAAATCTCGACGGCCCCTACGGATGTCAGAACGCACCCGCCAAAGCCCAACCACACGCCTGGGATTACCAAGGCAAAGGGTGGCGAATTTCATTAAATATGTTAAAGTGGGGGGGGGGGGAAGAAATCAGCTTTGAAAAATAGTAATCCTGTCTTTCAACAAAAATATTATAGGAAGCTATGAATTTGGTAGATCCGAATAGGATGTTGGTACATGTTTTACTAAGGTAATATAATGGCAGACTATTATTAGATCACATTAATCATCACAGTGCCAACGGCACTGACAGCCACACTGAAAAGGATTGAAAGGCCTGGTAATGGATATAAATTACCCATTGTGTGATAAAAGGATTTTTACTAAGAAGGTAAGAATAAAACAGCAAATTTCTAATATAACTGTTGTGTAAAAAAAAAAAGAGACCAAAATAAAAGTAATCCACGGTCAGGAAGATCCACAAAAATCACTAGTAAGCACTTTCCCAATGAGATAAAGTCACCACAACAACAATAATAATAATAACAAAAATACGTGTTCAGTAGAATATAAAATTAATTTCTGAGTGCATAATTCCGCTATCCATGTCCCCGATTTGTGAGGTGACACCTCCCCCCCACGGGCATGGTCAGAAGAAGGTGGGTTTGGCCAATTAGGTCCGAGGGTGAGTTTTACAGAGATGCCAGGGGCAGCCACGAAAGAAGCCCACTGGGGCCACCAAACACACGTGCACCCTCCCTGCTCTTTCTTCAGTATTTTACGTTTTTATCAGCCCCTACGCCAGGAAAACACTCCGTTCTCCAGAGTCTGGGATCTGGAGCCTGGTTGAGATGGCAATGCCAGGGCTGTCCTGGGGACAGGTTTCCTCCAAGAATGAGCCACGCCACGGAATCCGTGGCCAAGCAATGGGGAAGAGTGGACCGCAGGTGCCGCTTGGACGGGGGTCCCCTGGCTTTCCGCTCTGGTCCCAGGCTACTGGCTGGTGCCAGTGACTCGGGGTGGCATGAGGAAAGAAAGAAGTCGCCCTGGCCCGGCTTTGCCCCCACCCCGCTGGGGTAACCCCGTTCTGAGACTCACGTCTCCACGTTGCGTGGTCATGCCACGCTGCCTCCCAGAGACCTCTGAGCTGGGGTGACCCCGTTCTGAGACTCACGTCTCCACATTGCGTGGTCATGCCACGCTGCCTCCCAGAGACCTCTGAGCTGGGGTGACCCCGTTCTGAGACTCACGTCTCCACGTTGAGTGGTCATGCCACGCTGCCTCCCAGAGACCTCTGAGCTGGGGTGACCCCGTTCTGAGGCTCACGTCTCCACATTGCGTGGTCATGCCACGCTGCCTCCCAGAGACCTCTGAATCTGAAGGTTCCTCCACGGTACACCTCTGCCCTCAGGGTAAAAAGGAATACCCGGGAGAACTCTCGCTCAGCACCGGAATCCGCCACCAGGAGTGGGCCGCCTGGGCTCCCCCCAACAGACTCACAGACAGACAGACAGACAGATGCCACGCCAGCAAACTGCAGAGCGGTGGTCCTTACCCGGCAAGTCTTAAAGCGGTGGGTCTTCCCTCCTGGCTGAAGGGTATTCCGGAAGCCGTGGTGAGCAGGAACTGCAAAAACAAGACCTGTTAGAAACTGTCACACGCATGGACTTCAATAAGATACATAAACAAGGCCAGGCGCGGTGGCTCACGCCTGTCATCCTAGCTCTCTGAGAGGCCGAGGCGGGCAGATTGCTCGAGGTCAGGAGTTTGAAACCAGCCTAAGCAAGAGCGAGACCCCCGTCTCTACTATAAACAGAAAGAAATTAATTGGCCAACTAATATATATAGAAAAAATGAGCCGGGCATGGTGGCGCATGCCTGTAGTCCCAGCTACTCGGGAGGCTGAGGCAGGAGGATCGCTTGAGCCCAGGAGTTGGAGGTTGCTGTGAGCTAGGCTGACGCCACGGCACTCACTCTAGCCTGGGCGACAGAGTGAGACTCTGTCTCAAAAAAAAAAAAAAAAAAGACACATAAACAGCGTACTCATCCAAAGTGACAGTTTGCTGGGTTGATGGAGACCCTAAAAATGTTACACAGCCCCACGGCCCCAGTTCTTTGAGCAGTTTAAAATAAAATGGATTCTTTCCCCCCAGTGTATGTTTTTGTCTGCTTTGTGGCTATATGAGGCTGGTTTTATATCTGGGTTCTCAGTTCTGTTCCACTGGTCAATGTCCCTGTTCTTGTGCCAGTACCAAGATGATTTAATTACTACAGCTTTGTAGTATAGTTTGAAGCCTGGCATGTCCACACCTCCCGTTTTGTTTTTATTGCCTAGAATTGCTTTTGATATATGGGGTCTTCTCTGGTTCCATACGAAGCATAAGATTATTTTTTTCTATATCTGTGAAAAATGACATTGGGATTTTGCCTGGGGGATGGTCACGCTTGAAGCTCTGACTCGAGGTGGGAGGAGGGGCAAGGGCATTATAGGTAACCTTAACATTGGTACCCCCATAATATGCTGAAATTTTTAAAAAATTGGAAATAAAAAAAGTATGTCATGTCTACAGCTGTCACATCGGGAATAGCATATACCAAAAAAAAAAAAAAAAAAAAAGAAATAGTCTTCCAGTGTTTGAAAAAAAAAAAAAGGGAACTATGTGAGCTTTGGCTGCAAGGAACAAGCATTGCTCAGCTTGTTTTCAGTGAGAAGTGTCCACTTGCAGAAAAAGAAGAAGTGGGCAGGGCTTCTGACCATCTCTTCTAGAGAAGAAATAGGAGCAAGCAAGGAAGGGTTCTCTCGCTCCCTCCCTCCCTCTCTCTCCCTCTTGCTCCTTAGAATTCTGACAGTGAAGGAGCTAAGCAAGAACTCATGGGTTCCTGTTCTCTCCGTGATTCACGGAGCTTCCTACATACAGTAGACCAAAATTCCACCCCAACTTCGACTGGCCCAGCCTGTTGAAGGGCCCAGGGCAGCAGTCGATAGATCCCACACGGGAATCTGCACCCGACAGGCTTAGAGAGGTTGCGTTCGGCATCTAAGTCCTCTCTCTTGAACCAAGACCAGGCAGGCGTCCGCCAGTTAGATTTTTTTTTCTACTTGTTCGTTCTGTGTTTGAACTGAAATAAGTCCCACGTAGGTGACCTCATCTCCCACGGCGTGCTTGGAGGAGACAGGGGCTGGGAGCGGAAGCCGGGGTACCTGCCCACCGCGGCCCCAGCACCGTCTGGGGGGGAGTGGCGGGGGTGATCGAGGCCAGCCCCAACCTTTCCCTCCTGCCCCTCATCCAGCACGGCTCAAAACCTGACTTGTCTCTCCACATCACAGGAGGGATTTCACACGGCAAACAAGAGCTCCCTCTTGGTAGATCAGACTTCACCGAACGTGACAAGTTGTACGTTCCGATCACAGAAGTAGAATTCCCGTACGGACTCAAGCATTCCACTTCTGCAAGTGGGGAACAAGAAGATGCCTTTCGAGAGCCCGCGGAGGCAGCCCCAGCCCCAGGAAGCTGGGACATCAAACCCCGGGCCTGCAACCCTTCCACCCGGCTCCAAGATCAACTCCTGGCGCCCACAGAGGTGTTCTGCTGACTGCATGCTAGAAGCCTGTTCTCACGCCACAACAGGGCTGCTGCTGTTTGCAAACACGGCTCCCCCTGCCTTTCTTGAGACACAAAGCGAGAGTTTACATCTCAGCCACCTGCAAGAAGGAAGGAAATTTCCGAGTCTCGCTGTCTGTCCGTCTCTCTCCCTTCAATCAGATCATCTTTTGCATTTGCGTTTTTGTGTTTTGTTTTTTTTTGCACGTGTCACTCCATGTGAAAAGCTACAAAGGGACAAACAAATGCTCGAGGCTACCCGTCCCGAGGTCCTGTCCCAGCGCCGAGTTGGACAGGCCCCCCCAGTGCCCGGCTGCTCTACGAGACAGGTCTACACGGCTCTCCAGACTCCTCGTCCCGGGGGGGGGGGGCGGCAGCAGGCGGCAGACACACTCCGAGTTCATAGCCCGGCTCACGACTCGCAAAATTCCAGGACTATCCATCCTCCAGGGGAGGGCTCGCTCAGAAGCTCTGCAGATTCCGATGGCAAGAGAGCGCAGGGGGGTGTCATCGGGGCAGCCCCACGCCAACGCCCGTGTGTCCTGCCTCCCACCACCCGTCGGAACGTCACCTGCCCCCGAGGTTCGCACGGGGCGGGGACAGGCGTGAAGGTGTCAGATCCTTAGAGACACCCGCAGGAGCGCCGTGGCTACCTGGGGGCTGTGCTCTCCCAACCGATTAGGGGCTTTATCCAAAGGCGGGCGAGGTTCAGCCCAACACGCTGGCAGGGCGGCCGTCGTGCCCAGACCGTCGTGCCCAAACGCTCGGGCAAAGAAACTGAGTTACCGCATTTCCCCGGAAATACGACAGGGTCTTCTATTTACCTTTCCTCAAGAAGACACCCCGGGGCTTATTCTCAGGGTATGTGTCATTTTCCCCTCCAAGCCTCAGCTCGCAGCACGCACAGGGTGGCCGGGACCCGACAGGGGGAGCCGACCTTGCTGGTGGGGCTGCCTGCACCTTTCCGGTCACCTCTGGGACAGCAGCTGTCACGACGGGGCGGATGAGAAGGGCTGCTCGTCTTCTTTCCCGCTCCGCCATGACGACACGCACGGGTTGTGCAGACGCGCTGCGCAGCCACGCCCGTCGCTAGGGCTTATTTTCGGGGTGGGGCTTCTATGGCGCACATGCTCAGACATCCTGCTATCGCTTATTTTACGGGGAGGTCTTACTTTCGGGGAAACGCGGTAGTTGCGTTTGTGTCTTTCTGAACCAGTCTGATCGGAGGGGGCTCCCGGTGCCTGATGCCATCACGGTCACCACAGATCGGGGCGAGGCGACCGCATCAGACCACCGATGCCTGGGCACTCGGGCTGGGGAGCAAGGAGAAGGCCGGCACGGGGACCCCGTCTGCCTCGGTGAAGGCAACGGCTCTTTCGGTCCGAGTAAGCGACTCGCGCTCAGAGACGACACAGGCAGTCCCGCCAGAGTGGGGTCCCCACCTTGCCGGTGCCTGGCAGGGCAGGAACCCACACTGGGGGGGGGCGGGGAGGGGACACCCAGGGGCCACGATGCCACGGGCCCAGCTCGCTGGGGCTCAGAGGTGGAGCAGGAGAGGACGGACAGATGGCAAAGACGTGAGACACGCGGGGACACTGGGCAGCAGCCGCTTCCCCGAGACCTAGACCTCCACAGGTGCGTTTTAGTGCCTGGAGTGGCAGCCGCCGAGCAGGGATCCACCCCCTGCTTCCCTTTTACGGTGGAGACAAGGCTCGTGGGCCGATGTCCCCAGCCCCACACGCACAGGGCACCAGTGGCCTCAGGACACCTGTCTATTCGGTGGCTCCCAGACTCTTCCCAGCAGCTACTGCACACCTGGCCCCTGTGGGAGGCTGGGGGGGAGAGGGCCACGCCGGTGTCCCCCTCCCACCCCCGTGGGACACAGACACGGCCCAGCGTGGGGAGAGCCTGGCCTCGGGGGACAGGACAGCAGCCAGGAGAGCAAGGCAGCCCCCAGAGGGACGGGGGACACGGTTGAGCTGGGCCCTTAAGCAGGTCCCTGGTGGAGACAGGCTGCAGACTGCAGAGGGACAGAGGGGCACAGAGCAGTGACAGGCAAGGGCCACGGGGTCCTAGAAGGAAGGACAGCAGAGCGGCTGCCACTTCCAGAAGGGGAGAGAAGGTTCCACAGGGGCCGAAGGTGAGGGCAGGTGAGTGAAGGCCCGGCGGGTCCTGGCTGGGGCAGGGCAGGGTGCTGGGGAGGGAGGAGGGGACGAGGGACTCCTGAGAGCCAGGGGCACGTCCACGGCCCCTCTGAGGAAGGGAACCGGGAGCAGGGAATGAAACGCCCGGAGAGGGACTTGGAGGGGTGAGTGGGGAGCCCAGGAGGGCACGACGGGGGGGGGGGCACCAGCCAAGCAGGGACACATGGGCGGTGGCCCTGCAGCTCCGGCCCACCCTGCTGCCCCCACACACGGCCCAGCCCCGTCCCGAGAGTCCCGCAGGGAGGGCAGAGTGCACCCTCCAGCCCGGCCCCGGTCCCTGAGCCCTGCTCCAGGCAGACCTGAAGCCCAGCCCCTCGACGCCCCTGCCCACGGAACACGGAGACCACGTGGGCTCCCTGAGGGGGAAACAGGCCGGCCCCTCCGGCCCCGGCCGTCCCAGGGCCCAGCCCACGTGGAAGCTCCGAGTGGAGCCAGAGACACCCACACTGGCAAGAAGTCGGGCAAGAAGAGCCGGCCTCCCCGATGCGGGAGAAGGTGGCATGGGCAAGTCAGTGGAGGTAAGCACAGACGGGTCCCCTGCTGTCACCAGCGCTCCTGTAATGGAGCTTGTGTTTTGAACAAAGAGCCTCCTCTAAGCCAGCACGTTGCCCTCCTGTGGCACCGCACCCCTCTGTCCCCTTCTTTTTTTTTTTTTTTTTTTTGGAAACCGAGTCTCACTCTGTCGCCCAGGATAGAGTGCTGTGGCGTCAGCCTGGCTCACAGCAACCTCAAACTCCTGGGCTCAAGCAATCCTCCTGCCTCAGCCTCCTCTTGAGTAGCTGGGGCTACAGGCGTGAGCCACCACACCCGGTTGATTTTTTTTTCTATGTATTTTTAGTTGTCCAGCTAATTTCTTTCTATTTTTAGTAGAGACAGGGTCTCACTCTTGCTCAGGCTGGTTTCCAACCCCTGACCTTGAGCGATCCTCCTGCCTCGGCCTCCCAGGGAGCTAGGATGACAGGCGTGAGCCACCGCGCCCGGCCTCCTCTGTCCCCTTCTAAACCATGGCAGCTTTAGGGCCACGCGAGTAGCAACGAGAGTCCCCACCATAGAGGGCCTGCCAGGCCCCCGGCACACGTTGGGGATGGTCCCATACGGGGCGGGGGACTGCGTGGGTCCCCTCTCGGTCCTCACCTCCATCGGAGCCATGCTGGGTGGGCAGGACGGAGGGAAAGAGAGACTCAGAGAGGGGAGGAACCAGCCAGACGCCTTCAGGACTTCTGCCCAGAGGAGGGCGGGACCAACAGGTTCAGGAGGGGAGACGCACCTGGGTGCCCGGCTACCGTCCCCAGGTAACCCTGAGAGCCGCGGGTCCGGGGCGCTGCCCTCAAAGCCCCCCGAGCTGCACAGGTCCCCCCCCCAGCCTGCGGCACAAGGAGGCCCCTCCCCAGCAGGCACCGCCCGGGGCCGCAACTTCCCGCCCGGGGCTCTGGGTCCTCCCAAGCCAACGCTCACTCTTCTCCAAGGTCCGCTAGGAACAGGTGCCCCGCCAAAAACCTCAGCTGCCCCAGACTTGGAAGTTCTATATCTCAGCACTGAGTCTCCAGTTCTTTCTCAGAGGACTCTGGGGGATGCACAAGG
Organism: Microcebus murinus; assembly: GCF_000165445.2. Taxonomy (NCBI): domain Eukaryota; kingdom Metazoa; phylum Chordata; class Mammalia; order Primates; family Cheirogaleidae; genus Microcebus; species Microcebus murinus. Next base: position 29,031,974 of record NC_033681.1, read on the forward strand.
CCCCACATGGCACAGCCGCCGTCCCTTCAGGTGCCCAGCAGGAGAGGGTCCGTGGGGAGGATGGCTACTCAGCCCCTATCACCTGCCCAACCCCTACCCAGAGCCTCCCTCGGCCAGGCTCCAGCCCAGGTCCTGAGGACCCGGGTGACAAACCACCTGTCCATCCGGGTGATAAACCACCTGTCCACCCAGGTGACAAACCACCTGTCCATCCGGGTGACAAACCACCTGTCCACCCAGGTGACAAACCACCTGTCCATCCGGGTGACCCACAGCTGGAGCCACGTTGCAGTGAGCAGAAGCCCAGCGAAAGCAAGCAAAGTAAGACGCAACGCCAGCAATTAACAAGCTCTAAGAAGAGAACTGACTGCGAGAAAAGTGACGCGACGGTTGGGAGAGCACCTCTCCGAGGAAGCCGCGGTCTGCAGGAAGACCAGGATCAAGTAGGGGTCGGAGGACCCGGGGAAGAGCTCACGCGGAAGAGCAGACGGTGCGTGGCAAAGGCCGCGGCCAGGAGACGCTGCATTCAAGGAGCTTTCTGAGCTCCACGCGGCCAACGTGGGGACGTGAGCGGGAGAACGGCTGTCAGGCTCCACGCACCTTGTCGCAGGGGCACGAGAGCTATCCTGAGCCGTTCGTTTTGGCGGGTTTTTGAGCTGGGGACTTACTACCATGCTCCTGATTTGCCACTTGCAGCCGGTCCCTCTGCCTCTACGGGAGAACAGACCAGAAGACCTTCCCGCTCCTGTGGGAACCTCTGCCTTGGTCCAGGGTGAGCGAGGACGGCTGGCCCCAGCCCGGGAGGGCCCGTGCCGTGGACAAAGCAGGCAGATTGGGGCGTCTGCCAGATCCGGCGGAGCCCAGACGTAAGAGCCCAGGACGCTGGGCCTTGGTCGGCACCTCCCAAACAGCCTGGCCCGGGCTCCGCACCTTCGCACTGCTCTTGCTCTGCATCTCCGTCGGCCCCTTGCAGACCAAGACTGTCCTGTCAGAGCGGCCCGTTCCTAGAGGCGCACTGACCACAGGATCTCGTTTCACAGGTAAAGAAAAAACGCCAACCACAGTTCCCAAGCAAAAAAAACGGGTCCCGACTACGCTCCCTGTCCTATTAGCGCTGCTTCACAGGTGCTGGCTGTCACAGGGGCTGCACAGGGAGCTACAGCTTCACGGTGGTGTCACAAGTGGCTGTCACAGTTGGGCCTATCACAGGGAGCTACAGCGAGTCACAGTTGCTGTTGTGTTCTGGTGGGCTGCTCCACAGGTGAGGCGCAGGCTGGCACACGGTGGGCGTGTTCACCATGAGGCTTACACGTCTTGTGCACAGGTCGGGCTGTCACAGGACTACAGGCTGTCACACTGGTTGAGTCACAGGTGGGCGCACAGCGGCTGTCACACGGTAGGCTGCCTCACAGTGGGTATCACCAGCGTCGGCTGTCACAGTGAGGGCTGTCACATGTAGGGCTGTTCACAGGTAGGCGCTGCAACAGGGGCTGTCACAGGTGGGCCCCGGTCTCCCGTGCCCATCATCCAGGCCAGACGCACACCACTGAGTCTGACACGCTCCAAGGCGCTCCAACGCACGATCTGCCGGCCTGAGACCTGCCACTCCCGCCGAGCCCTGCCGGCCGCCCAAAACCCCAGCAAAGGCCCTGCCCGACATTCCGGGCCACCCCTGCCCTCCCAGAAGCCGGAGCTCTAGGCGGGCGCACGGTGTGCTGCTGCTCTGGGAACCCGAGCAGCAAACTCTGTCTCACGACGTGCGCACTGTCTCCTGTTCTTTTTCTCGCGCGCCGGCCGATTAGATAACAAGACGTGAACACGGTGACAGCTCGGCCAAAGTCCCCCCAAGCAGAGCTCCGCCGCGGCGGGAGGTGCGGGTCCAAGGAGCACGCGTGCCACGACGGGCGTGGGGAAGACGGCCGCCCACGAGGCACCTGCCGTCAGCTACCCCTACGCCCGCGAGCACCTCCGCCCGCTGGGCACCCACTTTCCACTCCGGCAGCGCGGCCCCGAGCTTGCCCATGCCACAGCGGAAGCCTCCTGCAGAGCAGCTCAGACTCGCGGTCCCACCTAAACCCCACGTCCACTCTGTTGCGTACCATGCCTGGCCACATCGGCCCACTGCAGCAGGCAACCCGCAGACTCGGCACCGGCACCTGCGTGTGCGATGCTTGTGGTGCGGTGCCAGCAGTGCTAGTTCTCGGAGGGGCGACGACAGCAGCTGCACCCTGACGCCGAGCCGGGCACCGCACGGCCTGTTGCTGAAATACCGGTAACGCCGAGAGCGGCGGGCCTGCCCGACAGCTTCAAAGAGGAAGCCTCGTTCTTTCACCTCGAAAAAACAAAGGACACTTGAGGGAGCCCTATCTGATACCTGTTGGATCTAGTGCTTGCCCGGACCACAGACACGGACGGGGCGCTCACGGAACCGAGACCCTCGCCGTCGGGGCGGCCGGCACGCGGGAGCGAGCTGGAGGCGTTCCCCTCTTCCTGGCCGCCCCGGTGCGTGTTTTTACATGCTGTAGCACGAAAAAAAAAAAAGACAATCCCGAGATGCTCAGGCCAATCAACATACATCCCTGTCTCTTTAAGTAAACAAATCATGCTGCACCACTTAACAGTTTGAAAACAATTTAAACTCTTTGTCTGTGCTGCCTTACCCCTACCAAGATGGCTTTCTTAGAACAACAGAACACCAAGAGCGCGTTAGTGCTCTCTCTTCAGTACTCAAAAGACCAATCACTTAGACACCAGCAGTCATATACGTAATTAGAAACACTTCCTTGCAATCCAAGCTAAGTATCACATACTGTTAAGTGTACAGGGACAAATCAATTTTAATCTCATTTCCCTGTTGGCGCATCAAGCTCTGTGGGAAACATTAACCTGCTTTTGTGCAAAAGCAACAAGCTCTGCTAAAACATACCCTTTGTTGCTACACATATTCCTTACATCTTTTGTGCTGCATAAAGAAAAAATAAAAGAGAAACATGGAAGACAGAGATATGGATGTCTTTGCTCCTGACCAACATATATCGAAATCCTCCTCGGACGTGCGGCCTTAACGTCCCGAATACGGCTAACATTACACATCCAAGAATTGTATTTTTTTTTTTCACTGAGATTAAAAGTATGCTGATGTTTTAAAGACCATCAGCTGCTGAAATTGTTCCGATAGCCTACACATTTATTCAAACAACCTCCACACATTACAAAGCTCATCTGGGTAAACTTAATCATGGGCAACTATTATTGCGAGTTTAGCCTTTCTGAATACAAGGATAAACTGGATTTATCAAATAAAAAAAAAAAAAGAAAAAAAACTAAGCTGAGTATGTGAAAAATGAGTTGGCTATGATATTGGCAAGGCAAGCTGAGCATTTTGTTCTTCTTAATAGAAATGACCTCATTTACACTGAGTTAATAATTCAAGTATCTGCTTCCTGACAGCTTAAGAAAAAAAACTTGGTACCAGTATTAATAAGCCAGCATCTCTTTGTAGGAGATCTACATTGATTATTAACCTTGCAAGACATGCCAAGTTAATATAAAAGGTACACCGTATATATCTTGGACCGGCGCGGCGCACGAGGGGTTCTCTGCGGCACAAACAAGATCTAAATCATCTAAGGATAGTTCGTGTCTTCTGACATGGATACACTCTAAGAAGATTAACTCTCCTCGAAACACCTCTTACCAGTATCCGAATACGTTACACAGTACTCGCTGAGCTTTAAGGAACAATCCCGAATTAA
>NC_033681.1:29049955-29060186 GCF_000165445.2 Microcebus murinus
TGTGGTAGGAAGTCTCCCGAATTTTGCATTTTTCTGGGCGGACCGAGCCACTAATTGCGCCTTAGGCTGCGGGGGGAAGGAACTGCTGTTCTAAGTTCATTCAAAATACGTGAATAATGTTGAAAATGAGGAATAATTATTCCTCAAACCATCCGAAGTGCCCTATTTTTACAACATAAACAGACTCTTGAAATCAGCGACAAGTTTCCCCATCTTGTTGCGGGCAGTAAGGGACAGGAAGGATAGGGGAATTTCCAACAGTCTTTCCACTCCTCTCATGGAAGAATGGAATTAAAGATTGGCTAGATGGAGCAGTGTGTATATGCCAGAACACTTCAGTGGTTTGTATTTGTATCGCTCTTTTATCTTCACCGCGCTTTAGGAGGAGGCCTCCTCCTCTATTTTCTGAAGGGTCAGGGGCTGGCTACTCTTGCCCATATCACTGTAGTCTCCCAGAATCCCTTTTCTTAGTATTTAAGGTCTGCTTCACAAAATACTGTGCCTGGAACCTCCCTTCTTTTTCACTGCTACTCCAAGCGAAAATTCAAGCAATCCCCACGGCGGTCCATCACTGACCACAGCTGGACAACACCCAAACTTTCCGTTCTTTGTAGACTGGGAGCTCAGGGCTCAGAGGCTGCAGGGCTCAGGGCCTCCAGCCACAAATGGACGTTGAGAATCTTCCCCGAACCCACTCCTTGCCATGGGTTGGCCTATCTTAGAATGCGTCCACTGTCTACTAGTCAACTTGGGATCGGTCCCCAGAACTGTCTTTCCTTCCCTTTTCACCCTCCTCAGGGCTAGTCTCCAGCTCCGCGGTCCCTCCTGCCTGCCTCTCTTCTGCCCTTTCCGTCCTTATCTGCACGACCACCTCAGGCGCTCCTCTCGTCACCTGCGGACCACAGCCCAGACTCCTCCCCACCTCCAGGCTTCATGTCTCACTCGTCCATCATTCCTATACAGCTCAGAAGGTCTTTTCCCACCCAGGAGTTGGTTCTGCCTTCCCCTGCCACAGCCCTTTCAAGGGCACTTGGGAGGAAAGTTCAAACTGATGTTTATTAAATCTTAGGCTTCTTTCCTGCCTCTCTATCTTATTTCCCCACCATGGCTGCACCTTAAGTCCTATCCCTGGCCTCATCTTTTTTTTAGATCCGAGGGAACAGGGTGGGCTGCTAGCGCATGGCTGTCATGCACACTGGCGTCTTCACCTTATTGTTTCCTCTGCTTGAATACACTCCCTGGCACCTGCTCACTAGTAACCCAAACCTTTCCCATTTTTTTCAAGATTGACACAGATGTCACTGCATCTGGCTGGGGAAATTCCCTGACTGCCAGGGTGAGTCAGGTGCTTCTTTTTTCCTTCCTTTCTTTCCTTCTTTCTTTCTTTCTTTCTTCTTTCTTGTCTTTCTTCGGTCTCTTTCTTTCTTTCTCTTCTTTCTTTCTTCTTCTTCTTTCTTCTCTTCTTCTTTCTTCTTTCTTCCTTCCTCTCTTTTTCTTCTCCTTCCTTCCTTTTTCTCTTCTTTCTTTCTCTCCTTCCTTCCTTCCTCCTTCCTTCCTTCCTCCTCCTCCTCTCCCTCCCTCCCTCCCTCCCTCCTCTCTCTCTCTCTCTCTCTCTCTCTTCTCTCTCTCTCTCTCTCTCTCTCTCTCTCTCTTTCTTTCTAGAAGCATCTCACTTTGTTGCCCAGGCGTACAGTGAGAACTGCCGTGGATCAGCCTTAGCTCACAGCAATACCTCAAACTCCTGGGGTCAAGCATCCTCCCCTTGCCTCAGCCTCCCGAGTAGCTGGGGTACTACAGGATGCACCACCATGCCCGGCTAATTTTCTTGGTATATATGTATTTAGTTGGTCCAATTAATTTCTTTCTGATTTTTAGTTAGAGACAGTGTTCTCGCTCAGGCTGGTTTGAACTCCTGACCTCAAGGCCAATCCACCTGCCTCAGCCATCCCAGAGTGGGCTAGGATTACAGGTGTGAGCCACCATGCCTAGCCCAGGTGCCTTTTCTTGTCTCCTACAGCGGCCTATAGCTATCATCTAGTTGCATTAATCTATCTTCAAACAGATCTGACTCTGTTTCTCTTCCCCTTGCCCTCAAAACTTCTCCCAAGGGTGGAACCTGAGTGTCTTCATTTTTGAAACAAAAAGAAGAAAAAAAAACAACCCCAAAACCCCCAAAACGTTCTGTATCTTACCTGGCTTGGTGGTTTCACACATACAGGAATTCACCCAGGCTGTACTTAAAGTCCACGTGTATCTGTAAGTTACCTAATTAAAACATATAAACCGGCGGGCGCTGTGCCATGCCTGTAATCCTGCTCTTGGGAGGGCCGAGCGGGCCGAGGGTTGCTCGAGGTCAGGAGTTCGAAACCAGCCGGCAGCTTCAAGGCGAGACCCCGTCCTACTATAAATAGCAAAGAGAATTAATGGGCCAACTGAATAAATATAAAAATTAGCCGCGATGTTGGCGCATGCCTGCTAGGTCCAGCTACTCCGGATGGCTCGCAGGCAGAAGGATCACTTGGGAGCCCAGGATTTGAGGTTGGCTGTGAGCTTAGCTGACGCCACGGCAACTCACTCTAGCCTGGGCCAACAAAGCGAGACTCGTGTCTCAAAAAAAAAAAAAAACAAAACAAACATAAATAACCAAAGACACAAGCAATAAAATCTTCCAAAGGGGCTCTGTCATCGGCTTGGGAAAATCAAAGCCTCCTCAAGCCTGCGCAAATGGAGGTCCTGTCTTGCCGTCTACAGCTCATCGCCACGCTTGCTGGAGCTGGCTGTGGCAAGCAGATGATCAGTAAGTATTTGTAAACGGACAACGCATTTCCTGTTTGCCATGCCACTCATGACTTCTCTGTGTGTGTGCCCGGCCACATCCCCCCTATCCTCCTTTTCTTTCAAGAGTTTCTGCTGTCTTTCAAAGGACTGCTCCTTGAGTACTGGTAGGCTGCATTCGATTGACTTCTCTTTGGGCTACAGGATGAGCATGGCTCATCGCAGCAGCTCTCTGGGAGCTGGGGGAGAGACATCACTTCCTTTTGATTCTCTCAGGTTGAAGGTAAGGCCCTGCTTCCTTCCCAGGCAAGGAAGGCTTTTCAGACTGCTAGGCTGCCTTCCAGACAGCAATGGCCACTGGGGGTGAATTTACGTGTGACTCAACTCAGACTGGCTGATTTGTTGTCGTCCTAACTCTTGAAATTTTAGCTGTGAACATCTGAGTCAAGTTATTTAAGCTTCTCTGTGCTTCGGTTTCTTCATCTGTAAGAGTGATAATAGTACTGACCTCTTAGGGTTGAGGTGAGGATTAAATAAACATCAAAGTGCCTGGCACAGTGCCCCCTTATTCTAGGGCAAGCCCTCCTGGTGTTCAGCTCTTGTTATTTTGACATGGAGCACCAAGACCGCCGGGAGTATGGATCTCCTAGCCAATGCGATGAAACCGCACAGCTAGGATTTTCCTGTACAGCAGTCCGTCCAAGCGTTGCGACATGGCCAGACAACACAGTAGCGTGCCAATATATATTCCTGGTAATAATCAGTAAAGAGGTGGGGTTTTTAGACTTTCTCTATTCCCCTCTTGCCTCCTCAGCTTTACTCCACGGTAGAAAAGGCTTACAGCATACTAATACATCAAATCTAGCCATGGAAGATGGTCAGTGTTAATTAAGAATGGGAGGGGTTTTGGTTTCTATGTGTTTTAGAGATGAAGATCATCATGACTGACCTAGGATTTGGTTAGAACTGGGTCAACCCAGGCTGCCCACCCATGGGGGTTTGGTGGCAGGACTGAGTCAGGCCGTCGCGGGTGGGTAGGACAAAGGTATGACAAAACAGGAAGGGAGGGAGGGAGGTCAGGGGAGAAGAGGTGTCCAGGAGCACCTTCAAAGCAAGGCCAGGCATAAGTGGTGAGCGGCCAAGAAGCCCAGGAGGCTGGCAACATGTGGTCTGTAGGTGGCCCACAAAGGAATGGACAAAAGATTTAAAAAACCAAAACTGAACATCAGAAAAAAAACATAGGAGAAATAAGAAAACGAAGAAAGAGCTCCAAAGCCGAAACAGCGTGTTTCTTGCTTGGGCGTCTGTGCCCTGCAGTGTTTTCGAAAATTTTGAATGAAGGCTAGTGAGGGGTGCTCACAACTGTAATCTCAAGCACTTTTGGGCTGAGGTGGAAGATTTCTTTGCTTTGAGCCCAGCAGTTAAGAAAAGCATGGGAAATAGTGAGTAGCCCCATCTCTAAAAAACTAAAAAATGTACTAGCTGGGCGGATGCCAGCCGTGCTGTAGTCTAAAGCATATTTAGGAGGCTAAGGCAGGACGATCGCTCGAGCCCAGGAATTTGAGGTTACAGGTGAGCTGATGATTGTGCCGGGGGCTGACAGAGAGAGATCCTGCCTCTTAAAAAAAAATGAGAGGCTGGGCGCAGTGCGCTCACGCCTGTAATCTCAGCACTCTGGGGAGGCGGAGAGCGGCGATTGTCAGTCAGGAGGTCGAAACCAGCCTGAGCAAGGAGCGAGACCCCGTCTCTACTCATAAATGAGAAATTATTGGCCAACGTAATTATACAAAAATTACCGGCATGGTTGGCGAATGCTGAGTCCCAGCTACTTGGGAGGCTGAGGCAGGAGGATTGCTTGAGCCCAGGAGTTTGAGTTGCTGTGAGCTAGGCTGACGCCACGGCACTCACTCTAGCCTGGGCAACAAAGTGAGATCGGGTCTCAAAAAAAAAAAAAAAATGAATGAGTTGCCATAGCAAGGCATGTTATCTGGCTCCCCAAAGCAATCTTACTAACATGTTGGGAACAATTTGCCAGCTCCAGGAGAGGGCTTAGCTTCCCTGGTTCCCAGCCACCCTTGCAACTAAGGATGGTCACGCCAAACTTTTGCTTGGCAATGAGACATGTAAATGCAAGTATGTTCGGCAGCTCTGGGAAAGCTATTCCTTTTCTTAATACATTTCCTTCTTTTGCGACGGGTGAAGCTATAAGCCTGTGACCAACTGGCCATCGCCTAGAGCATGAGAAAGGGGCCACAGAATCACTGAGACCCGAACCTGAGGGCGTCTGGGAGTTGGAAACTGTGGCCCCACAGCTGCCCTCCTCCACCCTTGTTTGCGTAAGGAAAATAATCTTTAGTACTTAATCCATTATTGGCTATATTTATATTGTTAAGAAATGTTAGTTCAGCCAACATTACAAACCAAAAAAAAAAAAAAAAAAAAAAAAAAATAAACCAAGAGGACTTTCACATAAAACCCAACACAGAAGACTAGGATCCTCATGTCCTGCATATGGGGGTAGCCCCAAGCAACAGCGGCATAAAACAATGGGGGCTAACGAAGAAAGCCCCCGGGGATCGATGTATTGACTAAGACAGTTCTCTGGGTGGGGAAGGCGGAATGCCTCACACTTGGTGGGGGCTGGAGGTAGTAGAGCTGGAGGTGGGGCCCAGGTTGGGGTGTGGGGACTGGCCCCAAGCAGCAGGACAGGGAGCAGCCAAGCAGCAGCAGCAGCCAGGACGGGCTGGGATCAGTGTGTGCCGAGTGACCCTGGGTGGGGAGGTGGGAGGGTTGTTAGGATGGGGCAGGAGCCTTGTAGCCTTCCCAATGTCAGGACCATCTCCCTCCTTCTGGGATGAGAGCTGGGCGGCACACCTGGATCTTGCTGTGGGGGGCAGGCAGACCTGGCCCAGCGGCTCTGTTTGACTGCGGACCAGCTGCTTTTCAATCACTACTGGCACCAGAGCTTGCTGGAGTTCTGGCTGGATGGGGCAGCTGGAGGGAAAGAAAGGAAAGGAAATCACTACCGGGCTTCTCCTCAGCCCCCAAGTCCCTTCCCAGTTCCTGTAGGTCCCATTACCTTTCAGGGCTTCCTGAGATGTCTGGATGAGGGTCTCCCAGAGGGATTGGGGGATCAGCCTGGGAGGACAAAGAAGAACTTGAGGCACAGAGTCCTGCATTGGGAGGGGTCCTCAGGTTGGCCTCCGGACATAAATGACCACATGGAAAGTGGCAGAAGGCGGGAGTTAAGCGTGGGAGCTTTTCTGAGCTATACTGCCAGGTTGGGTTCCTAGCTCTGCCAGTTCCGGCTATGAATTCTCAGCATGTTACCATACCTCTCTATGCCTCATTTCCTCATCTGCCAGGCAAGGATGATGACAGCCCCCACATCATAGGGTTAACATGGAGACTAAATGAGTGAATGTAGGTTAAAAAAGTAGGGGAAGGGGGCCGGGCGCGGTGGCTCATGCCTGTAATCCTAGCTCTCTGGGAGGCCGAGGCGGGCGGATTGCTCGAGGTCAGGAGTTCGAAACATGCCTAGCCCAGGTGCCTTTTCTTGTCTCCTACAGCGGCCTATAGCTATCATCTAGTTGCATTAATCTATCTTCAAACAGATCTGACTCTGTTTCTCTTCCCCTTGCCCTCAAAACTTCTCCCAAGGGTGGAACCTGAGTGTCTTCATTTTTGAAACAAAAAGAAGAAAAAAAAACAACCCCAAAACCCCCAAAACGTTCTGTATCTTACCTGGCTTGGTGGTTTCACACATACAGGAATTCACCCAGGCTGTACTTAAAGTCCACGTGTATCTGTAAGTTACCTAATTAAAACATATAAACCGGCGGGCGCTGTGCCATGCCTGTAATCCTGCTCTTGGGAGGGCCGAGCGGGCCGAGGGTTGCTCGAGGTCAGGAGTTCGAAACCAGCCGGCAGCTTCAAGGCGAGACCCCGTCCTACTATAAATAGCAAAGAGAATTAATGGGCCAACTGAATAAATATAAAAATTAGCCGCGATGTTGGCGCATGCCTGCTAGGTCCAGCTACTCCGGATGGCTCGCAGGCAGAAGGATCACTTGGGAGCCCAGGATTTGAGGTTGGCTGTGAGCTTAGCTGACGCCACGGCAACTCACTCTAGCCTGGGCCAACAAAGCGAGACTCGTGTCTCAAAAAAAAAAAAAAACAAAACAAACATAAATAACCAAAGACACAAGCAATAAAATCTTCCAAAGGGGCTCTGTCATCGGCTTGGGAAAATCAAAGCCTCCTCAAGCCTGCGCAAATGGAGGTCCTGTCTTGCCGTCTACAGCTCATCGCCACGCTTGCTGGAGCTGGCTGTGGCAAGCAGATGATCAGTAAGTATTTGTAAACGGACAACGCATTTCCTGTTTGCCATGCCACTCATGACTTCTCTGTGTGTGTGCCCGGCCACATCCCCCCTATCCTCCTTTTCTTTCAAGAGTTTCTGCTGTCTTTCAAAGGACTGCTCCTTGAGTACTGGTAGGCTGCATTCGATTGACTTCTCTTTGGGCTACAGGATGAGCATGGCTCATCGCAGCAGCTCTCTGGGAGCTGGGGGAGAGACATCACTTCCTTTTGATTCTCTCAGGTTGAAGGTAAGGCCCTGCTTCCTTCCCAGGCAAGGAAGGCTTTTCAGACTGCTAGGCTGCCTTCCAGACAGCAATGGCCACTGGGGGTGAATTTACGTGTGACTCAACTCAGACTGGCTGATTTGTTGTCGTCCTAACTCTTGAAATTTTAGCTGTGAACATCTGAGTCAAGTTATTTAAGCTTCTCTGTGCTTCGGTTTCTTCATCTGTAAGAGTGATAATAGTACTGACCTCTTAGGGTTGAGGTGAGGATTAAATAAACATCAAAGTGCCTGGCACAGTGCCCCCTTATTCTAGGGCAAGCCCTCCTGGTGTTCAGCTCTTGTTATTTTGACATGGAGCACCAAGACCGCCGGGAGTATGGATCTCCTAGCCAATGCGATGAAACCGCACAGCTAGGATTTTCCTGTACAGCAGTCCGTCCAAGCGTTGCGACATGGCCAGACAACACAGTAGCGTGCCAATATATATTCCTGGTAATAATCAGTAAAGAGGTGGGGTTTTTAGACTTTCTCTATTCCCCTCTTGCCTCCTCAGCTTTACTCCACGGTAGAAAAGGCTTACAGCATACTAATACATCAAATCTAGCCATGGAAGATGGTCAGTGTTAATTAAGAATGGGAGGGGTTTTGGTTTCTATGTGTTTTAGAGATGAAGATCATCATGACTGACCTAGGATTTGGTTAGAACTGGGTCAACCCAGGCTGCCCACCCATGGGGGTTTGGTGGCAGGACTGAGTCAGGCCGTCGCGGGTGGGTAGGACAAAGGTATGACAAAACAGGAAGGGAGGGAGGGAGGTCAGGGGAGAAGAGGTGTCCAGGAGCACCTTCAAAGCAAGGCCAGGCATAAGTGGTGAGCGGCCAAGAAGCCCAGGAGGCTGGCAACATGTGGTCTGTAGGTGGCCCACAAAGGAATGGACAAAAGATTTAAAAAACCAAAACTGAACATCAGAAAAAAAACATAGGAGAAATAAGAAAACGAAGAAAGAGCTCCAAAGCCGAAACAGCGTGTTTCTTGCTTGGGCGTCTGTGCCCTGCAGTGTTTTCGAAAATTTTGAATGAAGGCTAGTGAGGGGTGCTCACAACTGTAATCTCAAGCACTTTTGGGCTGAGGTGGAAGATTTCTTTGCTTTGAGCCCAGCAGTTAAGAAAAGCATGGGAAATAGTGAGTAGCCCCATCTCTAAAAAACTAAAAAATGTACTAGCTGGGCGGATGCCAGCCGTGCTGTAGTCTAAAGCATATTTAGGAGGCTAAGGCAGGACGATCGCTCGAGCCCAGGAATTTGAGGTTACAGGTGAGCTGATGATTGTGCCGGGGGCTGACAGAGAGAGATCCTGCCTCTTAAAAAAAAATGAGAGGCTGGGCGCAGTGCGCTCACGCCTGTAATCTCAGCACTCTGGGGAGGCGGAGAGCGGCGATTGTCAGTCAGGAGGTCGAAACCAGCCTGAGCAAGGAGCGAGACCCCGTCTCTACTCATAAATGAGAAATTATTGGCCAACGTAATTATACAAAAATTACCGGCATGGTTGGCGAATGCTGAGTCCCAGCTACTTGGGAGGCTGAGGCAGGAGGATTGCTTGAGCCCAGGAGTTTGAGTTGCTGTGAGCTAGGCTGACGCCACGGCACTCACTCTAGCCTGGGCAACAAAGTGAGATCGGGTCTCAAAAAAAAAAAAAAAATGAATGAGTTGCCATAGCAAGGCATGTTATCTGGCTCCCCAAAGCAATCTTACTAACATGTTGGGAACAATTTGCCAGCTCCAGGAGAGGGCTTAGCTTCCCTGGTTCCCAGCCACCCTTGCAACTAAGGATGGTCACGCCAAACTTTTGCTTGGCAATGAGACATGTAAATGCAAGTATGTTCGGCAGCTCTGGGAAAGCTATTCCTTTTCTTAATACATTTCCTTCTTTTGCGACGGGTGAAGCTATAAGCCTGTGACCAACTGGCCATCGCCTAGAGCATGAGAAAGGGGCCACAGAATCACTGAGACCCGAACCTGAGGGCGTCTGGGAGTTGGAAACTGTGGCCCCACAGCTGCCCTCCTCCACCCTTGTTTGCGTAAGGAAAATAATCTTTAGTACTTAATCCATTATTGGCTATATTTATATTGTTAAGAAATGTTAGTTCAGCCAACATTACAAACCAAAAAAAAAAAAAAAAAAAAAAAAAAATAAACCAAGAGGACTTTCACATAAAACCCAACACAGAAGACTAGGATCCTCATGTCCTGCATATGGGGGTAGCCCCAAGCAACAGCGGCATAAAACAATGGGGGCTAACGAAGAAAGCCCCCGGGGATCGATGTATTGACTAAGACAGTTCTCTGGGTGGGGAAGGCGGAATGCCTCACACTTGGTGGGGGCTGGAGGTAGTAGAGCTGGAGGTGGGGCCCAGGTTGGGGTGTGGGGACTGGCCCCAAGCAGCAGGACAGGGAGCAGCCAAGCAGCAGCAGCAGCCAGGACGGGCTGGGATCAGTGTGTGCCGAGTGACCCTGGGTGGGGAGGTGGGAGGGTTGTTAGGATGGGGCAGGAGCCTTGTAGCCTTCCCAATGTCAGGACCATCTCCCTCCTTCTGGGATGAGAGCTGGGCGGCACACCTGGATCTTGCTGTGGGGGGCAGGCAGACCTGGCCCAGCGGCTCTGTTTGACTGCGGACCAGCTGCTTTTCAATCACTCCAATTAATTTCTTTCTATTTTTAGTAGAGATGGGATCTCGCTCTTGCTTAGGCTGGTTTTGAACTCCTGAACTCCTGACCTTGAGTGATCCACCCGCCTCTGCCTCCCAGAGTGCTAGGATTACAGGCGTGAGCCACCGCTCGGGGTCCCAATCACTGTCTTTATGGCAGTGTGTA
>NC_033681.1:29062000-29142519 GCF_000165445.2 Microcebus murinus
ATTGTGGCTGGAGCTGTACTAGCCGTCAGTAGCCTGACTATCATAGTCTCCTATTTTTACATGGTTTCTGCCATCCTGAGGATTCGCTCTGCTGATGGGAGGCACAAAGCCTTTTCCACCTGCTCTTCCCACCTGACAGCTGTTTCTATCTTGTATGGGACTCTCTTCTTTATCTATGTGCGGCCAGGGGCAATTTTTTTCTCTGGACCTCCATAAAGATGAGAGGAGGGGCAGAGTACTGGAGACAAATGTGGGCTTATTGGCGGGGGTGGGGGTGTCCACAGGTGATGCGTTCTAGGAGGTTCACGGACAGGCCAGTTTGGGTGTCTGCAAGGCAATTAGTAGACACCATGGCCCTTTAAGTTCCACACACTGTTGCTTTTGTAACCCCCAGTCCCTTTACTCTGATCCTAGTCAGCCCTGGAGTCATGCCGATCCCCTCAGTGTTCTAGGAGGGGTGAGAAAGAAGAGGGCCCCTTGGGCTGGGAAGGCCAGTCGCTCACTCTGCTCTCACTTCCCCTGTGGGAGAGGGCACTGCCCAAGCAGGTCTCTCTGGCACTGAGTGGAGCTGCCTGGGCAGAGGGCTGATGTGCTTGAAATGAAATTACTCTTCTGACCCTTCCAATGTGTCTATTCTCAGATGTGTTTCTCCAACAGGCTGCCTGAACTGCTCTGTTGGCCTCCCGGGCCCCCACAAAGGTATATCCTCTGTGGGTGGCTGTCAGTCTGTGTTTCTGTGGGGGATGTGTGCTGAAAACTCCTATTCCACTATGGTGAAGGTGGTCATCTTTTCCTGCAAATACACCCTGGCTGCCATCCTGAGAATGTCTTCTGCTGTGAGGAGAATAAAGCCTTCTCTCCATGTGTGCCTCCCGCTTCACAGCAATCTCCATTTTCTGTGGGACTCTACGTGTAACTACACTGTGGGGACAAGAGGGTCTCAAGAGAAGGAAAAGGCACCTCTATTTTATGGCATTAGAATTCCCATGCTAAATCCCTGAATCTACAGCCCGAGAAACCAAAATATAAGAGAATCTCTAAAAGGAATAGGAAAAAAGGAATTTTAATTGGAGTCTCAATTTCTGATTCTCTACATGTGTAGATGACCAGACTGATGGTGCCAATTTTTAAGAAATCAAAACCAAACAGCAAACAACATAAGAAAAGTTCTCCAATTTTCCTAAAAGTACCTAACTGAAGATTCAGGGAGCAATAACGTAACTACTTTATACCAATATGACTGACAGAAATTGAAAAAGAATGATAACGCTTATTAATTGTTGTGGTGTAAGGAAAAGATACTCTTGCATCTTGCTAATATATTGCTAATTATTATATAATATATTGCTAATATATTGCTAATAATTATATAATATAACACTTTAAGTATCACTTAAGTATCACTAATAACACTTTAAATATCACTTTATGTTAAAAAGTTTCCGGAAATATCCTTTTCAAAGAAAATGAAAACACTTCAATTCTGAATTTCAGCCCTGAAACCTGATGGAATAAAAGTTCCAGTATACAAGGTCATAGGTTTAAGGATGTTTATGGTAGCTTTGTTAGGAAGTCAAGACCTAAAAATTAAATGTCTTTCAACAGGGAAATAAATCTGTGTTGTCATAATTCTAAAACGTGTATTAGTTATCAATTGCATAACAGCATCTTCTGAAATGCTATAACCAAGGTGTCAACCAAGATGGGGCTCTGACCTGGAGGCTCACCTGGGGATGGATCTGCTTCCAAGCTCCCTCACATTGGCAGACTTCTTCTTCTTTTTTATAGTGGTAGAACTGAGATCCCTGTGTTTTTCCCAGTTGTCAGCCGGGCACGTTGGGATCATAGAGGTTGTCCTCAGTTTTTTGCCACCTGGCCCTCTCACTAGTCCTTATCACAACATGGCAGCTTATTCTTCAGAGCCAGGAAGACATACACAGTCAGTCAGTACATCTGCCACGTGAAAACCACACCTTACTTCTTAACTGCTTGAAGGTCTGTGTCTCCCTGAAGTTTTCCCAGATCAGTGCTTGTTTCCTGCCAATTCTCCACCCCTGAAAGTAATTTCTCCTTCAACTGAATACCCATAGTACTTCAACTATATAAATAAATATTATTTATCACTTTCTCAGTTATTTATTTATGTATAAGAGCTTCACTACAATGTATTAGGCAGTTGAGATATATTTTCTCTCTATGACCATCTGGTTTAGAGGCTTAGAAAGTAGATATTCTATACATATTAAATGAATGAATGATGACAAAAAAACAGTAATATGAAAACCTTTCTAATAGGAAGGCAGGTGAGTGTGTAGTCTACATTAGTGGTTTCTAAATACCAATCTGAGGACAGCAGCATTCGAATGACCAGGAAAAGTTTTTTCAAGTCTATGTAAAAACAGCCCATCTCTGCATGTGTTGTTTGGTACTATTGGATGGAGCCCAGTATCTATAATATCTCTGTATGCAGAATATTGCTTTAACCACATGTTCCACTGGATGGTGGTAGAGTGCAGAAGATTTGGAATCTCTTAGACCATGGTTTATGTCTCAATCCTGCACTCACCAGCAGTGTCTCTTTGGAAGGTCATTGAGGTTTTATGACTGTGTTTCTCATAATAATACATAGCTCATGAAATGTTTATTTTGTTTATTTGCTTATCTTTTAGGAATAGATAAGATAATGTATAGAAATTATAAACCCTCAATAAACGTTAATAGTAATAATTATTAGCAACGTTGATTTCAACATGGGTGTGGCAGACATTACAAAAGTACGCTCATCACATGCACACACAAACACACCCGTGCACACATGAAGATTCTATAAGAATCACCTAAAGTTTGTTAACATGCCAACTTTTCCCCTCTGGGAAGCTCCTCTCTCTTTCAACAAACAGCTAACTGATGACAATTGTTTTCCTTGATCCCGTCTCAGCACCTAGAGCCACAGATGCTCAAGGGAACTAGTATTCATGCCATAAACCTCAGCTAACAATTCTTTGCTAGGATCTGGGGAAAATCATTTGGTGAGCAATCAGCTTACCCCATTCTGTAAAAATATTCTAAGGAAAATCTCCCATAAAGAAATTTACACTTTTCCTATTCAGCTGTGCATTATTTTCACAGAATCGGAAAAATAATATCTGTAGACCATATACCTGATGATGGGTTTATATCCAAAATATATAAGGAATACACACAATTCAACAGCATAAAAGAAAAACGAAGCAAAACAAATAACAATAACAACAAAACCAAAAAAATACAACCAAAAAAACCTTGGTTTAAAAATGGTCAAGAGGCACCTGAATAGACATTTCTCAAAAGAAGACATAAAATGGCCAACAGGTACCTTAAAAAGGTGCTCAATAGCTCTAATTATCAGAGAAATGCAAATCAAAATCACAGTAAGATACTACCTCATGCCTGATAAAACGGCTATTATTAAAAAGATATATGTGATGGTGAAGGTGTGACAAAAAGAGAATCCTTGTACACTGTTGATGGGAATGTAATTGATACAGCCCTACTGGAAAATGTTCTGGTGATTTCTCAAAAAGTTAAAAACAGAACTACCATATCATCCAGCATTCCCACTACTGGGTATGTATCGAAAAGAAATAAAATCAGTATGTCCAAAAATTATCTGCACCACATGTCTGTTGAAGCATTATTCAAGATATGAAATCAAGATATGAAAACATCTTAAGTGTCAGTCAACAGATGAATGGCTAAAGAAAATGAAATACACACACACACACGTGCGCATACACATGTTCACACCTGATGGAGTATTAGTCATCCACAAAAAGAAGGAAATCCTGTCAGGATGAACTTGGGAGGACATCACTTTTAGATTGAGCCTCAATTTCTGGCTCTCTACACTTGTAGACGACCAGACTGATAGTGCCAATTTTTAAGAATTCAAAACCAAACTGCAAACAACATGAGAAAAGTTCTTCAATTTTCCTAATGCAGTACCTAACTGAAAATTCGGGGAGAAATGACATAACCACTTTATGCCAATAAGACTGACAAAAATTGAAAAAGAATGATAATGCCTATCACTTGCTGTGGTGAAAGAAAAGGATACTCTTGTATATTGCTAATAAATGCTTTAAGTTTCACTTTACATTCAAAGGATTCTGGTGTTATAATTTTAAAAGAAAAAAAAAACTCACTTCATTTCTGAATCTCAGCCCTGAGAACTGATGGAATAAAAGTTCCAGTCTACAAGGTCATATGTTTAAGGATGTTTATGGTAACATTGTTAGGAAGTCAAGAGCTAGAAAGTGAATATCGCCCAACAGGGAAATAAATCTGTGTTTTTGTGATTCCCAAACCTGCATTAGTTATCTATTTCTGCATAACAGCATCCTCTGAAATGCTATAACCTAGGTGACAACCAAGACGGGGCTCTGATCTGGGGGCTCACCTGGGGATGGATCTGCTTCCAAGCTCCCTCACTTTGACACACTTCATTTCTTTGCAGTGGTAGAATTGAGATCCCTGCCTTCCTCCTGGCTCTCAGCTGGGCATCTTGGGATCTTAGAGGTTGTCCTCATTATGTTGCCACCTGGCCCTCTCACTAGTCCTTCTCACAACATGGCAGCTTATTCCTCACAGCCAGGAAGCCATACACCGTCAGTCAGTACATCAGCCACGTGAAAACCACACCTTACTACTTAACTACTTCCAGGGTCTGTGTCTCCCTGAAGTTTTCACAGATCAATGTTTGTTTTCTGCCAACTCTGTACCCCGAAAGTAATTTCTCCTTCAACTGAATACCCATAGTACTTGAACTATATAAATAAATAATATTTATCACTTTCTCAGTTATTTATTTAGGTAGAAGAGCTTCCCTATCAAGTATAAGGCACTTGTGATACATTTTCTTTCTATGAGATCTTAACATCTGATTTAGAGGCTTAGAAAGTAGATCTTCTATACATATTAAATGAATGAATGAAGGATGATAAAGAAACAATAATATGAACAGCTTCCTAACAGGAAGGCAGGTGAGTGTGTAGCCTACATTAGTGGTCTCTAAATACCAATCTGTGGACGGCAGCATTCAAATGACCAGGAAAACTTTTTTAAAGTCTATATAACAACAGCCCATCTCTGGATGTGTTGATTTGGTAATATTGGATGGAGCCCAATATCTGGAAGTATCTCTGTATGCAGAATGCTGTTTTAACCACATGTTCCACTGGATGGCGGTAGAGTGCAGAGGATTTGGACTCTCTTAGACTATGGTTTATGTCCCAACCCTGCACTCACCAGCAGTGTCTCTTTGCAAGGTAATTGAAGTTTTAAGTCTTTGTTTCTCATAATAATATATATCTCATGAGATGTTTTAATTTTTTTATTTGCTTATCTGTTAGGAATAGATAAGATAATGCATAGAAGTCATAAACCCTAAATAAATGTTGATAGAAATAAGAATCAGCAAAGGTGATTTCAACATGGGTGCGGCAGACACTATGAGAGCACTCTCATCACATGCACACAAACACACACGTGCACACATGCAGATTCCATGAGAATCACCTAAAGTTTGTTAATGTGCCAGCTTTTCCCCTCTGGGAAGCTCCTCTCTCCTTCAGCAGAAAACTAACTAATGAAGGTTATTTTCCTCGATCCTGTCTCAGCACCTAGAGCCACAGATGCCCAAGGGAACCAGTATTGAGCCCATTAACCTCAGCTAAAAATGCTCTGTGAGGATCTGTGGAGAAACCATTTGGTGGGCAATCAGCCTGTACCATTCTGTAAACACAAAACCTAAATGCAAATCTCCTGTAAATAAGTTTACATTTTTCCTATTCAGGTGTGCATTATTTTGACATGTGAAGACCATAGTAAAATCTGGAGAATTGGAGCCAGCATGTCAGCTTGATTAACTCCAAGGTTGGGTAGAGTCATCTTATGTCTGGAAAAGTAAAATATAAATGAAGATGGGAGACTCTGAATGGTATTGAACAATTGGAAAATCACCCAGGATATGGCAGCTGGTATATTATCCACAATGTTCCCAGCTGAACATAAATCACCATTATAGATTATAAATAATAATTAGACAAGGCCACTCTATATCCAGAAAGGAAGAAGACAGAGAAAATTCTACTCTGTGATTATATCTGAAATCAAACAGGAACAAGAACTTTTGGAAACCACAAAAATAGCTAAGCATTCCCCTCTTGCAATGAACATGAGTAAATACGCCTTCTTTACCTACTATAATTTTTCTGCCTCTTACACATAAATTACCAACATACCCAATCACCAAATTTTTTGCTAACACTCAATTCAGAACTCATTTCCACTTCCTAAATCCTTAGAATCAACCAGCACAAACCTAAATCCTATCACAGGCCTTCCCAATTTCCTCTTATCCAACACTCTGGTACATTTGGTGCATGCTCTATCTTGCTGCAGCCCACACAATGAGCCAAACTCTGTGTGACTGCACCCATGTTCCTGGCAGTGGTTGGCTGTCAGGCATCAACAGTGTGAAATGTGCTGAGTGCATCTACTATGTCTCTTGAACCCAGCTTATTTGTATTATTTAATTTTATTACAAAATTAACTGATGTGGGCTCATTACTTTTTAAAATTTAGCTGCTTTTAAAGGTTAAAAGGAACCATCAGAATTATTCCTTACTTTAGTATTGTCATGTATCCTTCCAAATGGTGTTTTCCTCACATAAACACACACACACACACACACACATATACACAGACATACACACACAGATGTCATTTGAATTACAATTGATTCACACACCATATATTTTTCTGTAAAATATTTTACTCTATTAACAATATTTCATTAACATTTTCCATAAGAATGCATATAGATCCATCTCATTATTTTAGTTGTTTAATGCAAGTGAAAAAGATGAACTAGGCCGGGCGTGGAGGCTCACGGCTGTAATCATAGCACTCTGGGAGGCCGAGGCGGGTGGATAACTCTGACCTCAGGACTTCAAGACCACCCTGAGCAAGAGTGAGATCCCATCTCTACTAAAATAAATAGAAAGAAATTATATGAACAACTTAAAATATGTAGAAAAAATTAGCCGTCACAGTGGCATGTGCCTGTAATCCCAGATACTTGGGAGGCTGAGGCAGGAGAATTGCCTAGGCCAGGAGTTTGAGGTTGCTGTGAGCTGGGCTGATGCCACGGCACTCTAGTCCGGGCAACAGAGTGAGACTCTGTCTCAAAAAAAAACCGGAAAAGATAAACTAATTTTGATTTATTTGAGCATCACCTTATCTATTTCCAATATTTTGCTATATGTAGCAACACTGCCTGGATTCCCCTGTATTTCAGGTAAATTTTTTCAATCTCATTACAACAAAAATTAAACTGAGGTTGAGGGAAGTTATTTTTTTTTTTGCCTAAGATTATACACCAACTAAATGGTATTTCCAAGATTCAAACCTAGCTATCTCTACCTTTGTAACTGCAAAGCCTATTTACTTTCCATTTTAGGTAATACAAAACAAAGCTTCAAAGGGGCTTGGATACAAAATAGTTTGAACAACTTCAAAACACTTATACTCATCCAATTAAAAATCCTTTCCAGAACTTCTACTTCTGGCCAAGATAGGGTAACAGGGACTAGATTTACCCTCCTGCCTAAAACAAAAAAGTTGGACAAAAGTATATGAAATAATAATTTGCAAGACACGGTGTACTGAGCAATAAAGAACAATGATGCTTGAGATTCAAAAAAGAAGTGAGCTCTAAAATTGTTCCTGCTCACTTCCTGAGGATAGTTTCTAGGATGTGACACACAGAGGGAGCAGGAGGGAAGAGCTCCATGGACATCCCAAAGGAGATGGAGCTGAACGTGTGCAGGACCAAGGCAAATAGCGTTTACAGCACAGAATCCTGGAGAAAAGGAGCTGTACCGAGAGAGAACCTGTAGATCTACAGAGGATCTACCCCTGGATTATTTAGCTGAATGCTGGTCAGTGCTCACACATAAAGAAACAACCAGGGGCCTGGGAAGGACACACCAAAAGGTTAAAGGTAGCAATGTTTGATGCTCATGTAAGCCTGGGAATAGTGCCTGTTCTCACCAGCCAGACTAAAAACCTCAAGGCTCATGGTGCATTGGGTGGAGCAGACAGAAATGACTTGCCCCAGTAGTGGGGAGTAGTTAGCCCAGACAGGGCTCTGCCTCAGTTCCAACTGACAAATCTACAAAAGAAGACTCAAAAGGATCACACAGTTCCCCAGTAACTGAACTGTGCTCCATAGCACAGTCACAATGTTGCCATCCACTCAAAGATCACCAGGCATGAAAAAAGAAGGAAAACATGACTATGATAAGAAGAAAAATCAGTAATCAAAACTGACCAAGAACTGCCAAAGGTGTTATAATTACCAAAGAAGAGCACTAAAACAATGATTATAACTGAACTCCATATGTTCAAAGAAGATGCAGAGAGATGTGAAAGATAAGATGAAGACCACAGTCTGATGGCTGAAAAAATGGATAAGAGTAACTACTGATTTAGCATTATTCAAAATAAATAAGTAGTGAACTTGAAGTCATAGAAATAAAAACCATTCAAAATGAAAGAAAAATGAAGCAAAGGATAAATTAACAAACAGGGTATCAATGAGCTGTGGAACACCTTCATGCATTCTTAAATATGTGTAATTGGAGTTGCTGGAGGATAAGAGAAACAGGGTTGACATTGAAAATTTTTTTGAAAAATAATGATTAAAATTTTTTTAATTTTATAAAAAGTATAAACCCACAGATTAAAGACAGAATCACAAGAAACTGCAAGCACAAGAAACATGCAAAAACTACATCAAGAAACATCATAATAAAATTGCTCAAAACCAGGAATAAAGGGAAAATTTCAATGCATCCAAACAAAAAAATGTCTTGTTATGAATAACAGAACAATAAAAAGGATAAAAGTGTATTTTTGGTCAGAAATCATGCAAATGAAAAGACAATGGAGCAACATTTCAAAGTACTGACAGGAAAAGTCCTCTCATCATAGAAAAAATAATTTTATGTCCATCCTTTTCTTAATACACATATACTTACGGCATTGTAATACACTTGAAAAGACCCATATAATGTTTAATCACTTTTCACATTCTATTTAAGTTTTTGTCTAGGTTATTTAACTTCAGAATTGTGAAAGGATTTTCTTCTTTTTATAATTGAATAATATCTCATTCTGTGTGTGTGTGTGTGTGTTTGTGAATAACATTGTCTTTATTAATTCACCTGTTACTAGCCATGTAAGTTGTTTCCATGTCTTGGTTATTTGAATAATGGTGTACTAAACATGAATATGCAATATTTTTTAAGGTAAAGATTGATTTTCCTTTGAATATATACCCAGAAGTGGGTTGCTGGATCATATGGGAGTTTTATTTTTAATTTTTTGAGAAACCTCCATATCATTTACATAATGGCTTTAGCAATCTATACTCCCACGAACATTGTGCAAGGATTCAGTTTTCTACACACCATTGTCTCAGGCTAAGCCAGACCCCAAGTTTGATAAGAACTCAAATGGAGAAATCTTCAGTCTTCTTGAGGAAAACCATAAATTCAGTAATTCTCTGTTAAAATTTCTATGTTAAATTACCAATGTAATTACAACAGATGTTATTAACACCTATTATGTGCTCAGCACAATTAGAGGCATTGGGAACACACAGGCAACAGGGATATACGGCTCAGACTCATAGAATTTGCATTCTAGGGTGTGTGGAGAAACAGAGCAAAAACAAGTAAAGCCATCAATAAGAAAAATAATTTCTGGAGGGGATAAGTGCTCTAAAGAAAACAAAATACAGAGGAATGATAGTGACTGACAGGAGGCAGAACCTCAGCCGAAAAAAAGAGGCCTTCTTATCCAGATGGCCCTAGGGGAAAAGCAAACCCAGTTGAGTGTTAAGGGAAAAGATTGTGTAAAATCTTTAAAGTGGGGACTCACATGAGCTTCGCTTGTGTTTTCCAATGCAAAAAAACCAAACCAAAACAAAACAAAATGCTGAAAGGACTGATGGGGAATATTTTACATGTCTGGTCATAGACCCAGGCAAAGGTCTTGTGATATTTTGCATTTGGGGTTTTAGTAAGAGGTTCACATGTAATTCTAAATATGGTAGCCATTGTAGGATAAGTGGGGGATGTGACATTAGACAGATTATTCTTGTTGCTGACTGGCGTATAGATTATAAGAAAAGAAAGGAAGTCAGGGGACTATGTATGTACAAGGCTCAATGCAATTCCTACAGTTGAGGGATACCAGCGTCTTGAACTAGGACAGTACCATGTTTCCCTGAAAATAAGACAGGGTCTTATATTTATTTTTCCTCAAGAAGACACCCTATGGCTTATTTTCAGGGGATGTGTTATTTTTTTTTAAGTATGGTACAACAATCTACATTTATTCACATATACTTAAGTCGTCTTCTTCTGGAACATCATCATAACTCTCCAAACCCAGAATTCCATCTTGAATTCCTTGTGACTCTATTCCTTTATAACCATTGGCCCCAATCTCTCATGTGGAGCAATAGAGCTCTCATTAGATGAGCAGGGCTGGCTTATTTATCAGAGATCCAGTGAGCACTGGGTCCAATCTGCACAGTGGAGCAGAAATGATTTCTCTGGGCTCAGTAGGAGACTGCTTGCTGAAGCTTTTCCTCTATCCCCTGGTGTTTGTGGGGGGTGAGAGAGGCCCATAGTGCTGAGTAAAATGGTAGCTGCAGCATTCCTTCTTCCCCCTGGGGACACACAATACCTAAAGCGGAGCATCCTGCTACTCACTTCACTGAGGATACTTTCCCCTTAAAGCCTCAGCTTGCAGCACGCACAGGATGGCCGGGACCTGACAAGGGGAGCCGACCTTGTTGGTGGGGCTGCCCGCATCTTTCCTCTCACCTCTGGGATAGTAGCTGTTATGATGGGGCAGATGAGAAGGGCTGCTCATCTTCTTTACCACTCCGTGACGAAAAGCATGTGTTGCGCAGATACGCTGCGTAGCCACATACATCACTAGGTCTTATTTTCGGAGTAGGGCTTATATTGTGCAAATGCTTAGAAATCCTGCTAGGAAATCCTGCTTAGAAATCCTGGTAGGGCTTATTTTATGGGTAGGTGTTATTTTCGGGGAATCACGGTATGAAGGAAATGGAAAGAATGGTACTTAATTGCATGACTTTGACTTTGAGTTTAGAATTCACAGGATTTGCTTTTAGATTGAATTTAGGAAGTGAAAGAAAGGGAGAATTAGAGTTTGACTCCCAGATTCTTGTTCTAATGGCTTGTACAAATGGTGGTGCCATTTAACTGTGAGGGAGAAGATAGAAGGAGTAGGATAGAGTGCAGATAAATCAGATAAAGGATTAAAACAACAACAAAACCCCCCAAAAGAACCCAAACCACAAAATCACCTTTCACCACCACCAAAACCCCAACCCCATAATTGAAACATAAAACAGATTATAAAAGGCTCTATCAGGGACTTTGTCAAAACTGAGAATGGTGAAAAGATGCTAGCAGAGCTAGAGGGGTGTGAGGGATCCAAAGAGAGGAAGACTGGATTTCGTTGTCCCTCTTGGAGAATTTCTCCACAGCTCAGTCATGGAGCAGAGGTTCCCGTGAACTCCCTCAGCAGTGCAGGGCAGGTGGTGACCCAGGCAGCCTGATGCAAAGGAAACAGAAACCACAACAACCCGGGCTCCTCTCCAGCTGGACCCACAGATGCTTAAACTACTGGAAGGGAGACCAGCAGGGTCCATCAGGGGGGAGGTGAGCTGAGCTCCTGCCAACCTCAGCAGATGTGAACACATGCCCTGCAATGAGTCCAGCAGCTCTGAGAGAGCCGGAGTAGCTGGTCTCCAAATCCCTTCCTTTCTGCCAGTCTGTTTGAAGCCACATAGGTAAGGCGAATGAGGACTGGTGGGTCCTTGGCTTATATTTTCGAAGGCCAAATCAAACAAACAAAAATACAAAACAAATAGGCTGGAGGCATTACAAAAAAACAAAAATCAACCCCCCCCCCAGGCATTCTGTGCCTAAATTGGATTGAATACTATAGGAAAGCCTTTTATTGGCAGTGACCTGAATAATAAATAATAATAATAAAAATCATAAGGAACCCCTCATTCAAATATCTCAAATGATCCAGGGAGATTCCACATCAAGTTCTAAGGTGCTAGGAGGGAAGAGCAGGGAAGAAGAGGGATCTGTTAGGAAGCAGACTCAGTAGCCAGGCATGGTGCCGACACTGCCACATACATTGTTTTACTAACACTCAACATAATTCCTTGAATTTCATTCATCATCTATGAATAAAGGAAGCAATCTCTATAGACGAAGGGCAAGCTCAGGATCCTACAATGTGCTAGGAGTATTAACTGCTGTGCCTATTAAGAGAACCCAAGTTCAGGGCTCTGGTTACTACACCCCATGGCTAGAAATTCCCCACTGCAGTTGAGGGCAGCCTTACTTTCCTTTTATTTGTCAGTGTATATTTTAATTTCACATCTTGTCTCTTCAGTTCTGCCCACTTCTTCCCCAGTGAAGCAGGTGTCATAAGGCACATTCTTTTGGTATGAGTCAATGTTTGGGTTTGTTTCAAAGAGAAGGGGATCCAGATTGCTCCTGTGAAAACTTTCACTATTGACTTGGCAAAGTTTCCAAATTTCATCATGTTTTGTTGGTCCTAGTGAACAAAGTGCATCTGAATGATAGTGGGATTTCAGGCAGCAATTATCAGGAATTTTTGTAATGCTTTGTCATGAGAAAAAAGATTATTATTTCCTTCACTACACAGCAACATTTTGTGGCTTGGTTGCTGCTTTTAATTGGGTAAGTTTATAGGCTGTGTTGAAATGGTCAAGCACGAATCTTCTGAAGCCTGGAGTTTACATTTGATTTTGGACCGCGTTTCTGTCTTTTGTAAATAAGCTTCTTTCTCAGTCCATTGTAGAAAGGCCTAAAGATATGGGAAATCTCCACTCACACCAGTTCTGGGGTAGGCCAGGTGTGTGGGGGGAGTGTCCTGTCAGAAGGGGCAGGTTGGCAGGTGAGAGAGTTGTGGGACTTAGGAGAGTGGCTATTTACTGACTGACAGGGGTAGTATCTCGATGTTTTAATAACCAATAGGGGTGAACTGGCTGAATAGTATCTCTGCTGTAGGACTAGCAGTGAAATCCAGACAAGTGTCCTGTCAGTGGTGTGGAGCAGAAGCCAGAACCTCCAACCTGTGTGCTGGGACACCATGACATGCTGAGATATTGATCCCTCCTTGTAGCCAGGTGGGGCCTAGGGCAGCTGTAGTTCCTGGGTCAGTCATTATGGAGGATGAGAATCCTATACCATGTAGCTTTAAGTTTCATATAGATTTTATAATATTGTATTTGTATCATTTTGAAAAATATTTTGGTGTTACACAAATATAAGATCATATCTGTGTTTTTAAAAACCATACCATACTTTTTTAAAAAGCAAAATATTCCTTTTAGAACAAATGTACTGTAACATGTTCAGTACATTTTTCATCCTGGATATTTAGTTCCTTCTTCATATGAACCAAACTCAGCTTTTTAAAACTCAACTAGTTTAGTCAAACACAAAACTAAATATGTTTGTGTCTACAATGTCTTCTCTCAGTATTTGCCTTTAGTTATTAGATACCTCTGACCTGTCTCCTCTCCCGCCTTCCACAACATACCATATTTTGTGTTTCCTGCTAGGTGTCAGTCAACCTTTTTTTTTTTTTTAATCTTTCTCCTTCCTCCTTTGTGGTGAAAAGATCCTTAATATTCTCTGTCAAATCAAAGCTCTCTCTCTCTCTCTCTCTCTCTCTCTCTCTAATTTTTCTTGGTGAGCCCTCTGAAGATTATGTCCCAGTTGGTATCCCTTGTATTATCCTTATTTTTCTTCCATGTTCCAGAAGGACATTTTCTCCAGTACTTCCTAGACACCTCCATTTAAGTATTCTTTTAGTACCATACTCAAGATGTTGTAAAGCAACACTTTCCCTTTTGTTCCATCTTCTATTAGGTTATTAAGTGTGAAGTGTCTGATTTCCTTAAGTACTAAGTTTGACAGTTGATATCTCTGACATTTCCCATTGGCACTTCTTGTTTTATTTTTTATTGGGAGAGTACATCCTCATTCTTTCAAACACATGGTTTGGCTTGTGATTATCTTTCAAGTTGTTTCTTAGAGCGGTTTTTGTGAGACCATGGATAAATCAAACATTCATGTTACTTTCGAATGTGAGTTCCATCGTGGAACAAATGCAGCACAGACAGCTCTGATATCAACAAAGTGTTTGAGAAAGATGTGGCTAATGAATGCACAGTACCTCAATGGTTTCAGAAGTTCCATTATGGTGATTTTAATCTTGAAAATGAGCCATGTGGGTGACCTGAGACCAAGGTGGATAATGATGAGCTGACACCTGTAATGGATGTGAATCCATCTCAACCTGTGAATTGGCAGCAAGGTTTGCAATTCCAACAATATTGGTCCATTAGAAACAAGTGGGAAAGATGAAGGAAGTGGATAGATGGGTTCCACATGAATTATAGGAGCATTAGAAGAGAAATTATCTGGAAGCTTGCCTTTGTTTGTTGTCACAACATGAAGGGGAAACATTTCTACACTGTATTGTTTCGTGTGATGACAAATGGATTCTTTTTGACAATTGGAAGTGCTCAGCACAGTGATTGGATAAAAATGAAGTGCCAAAGCACAGTCCACAACTGAATATTGAGCAAAAAAAGCTAACAGTGTCTGTTTGATGGTCCAGTGCTGGCATTTTGCACTATAGCTTCATGAAACCTGGTCAGTCGATTAGAGTGATGTCTATTCCAAACAATTAGATGAAACAATGAGGATGCTTGTGATTACATGCCAAGACTGGTCAATAGAGACCAGCAATCCTCTTGAAAGACCACATGTCACAAACAACAATGCTGTTCAAACTAAAAAGGCTGGACTTGGAATCTCTCTGCTATCCACCATGTTTACCAGACCTTGCATCAACTGACTACCACTTCTTGCAAGGAAAAACAGTCAATTCTCAACAAGCTGTGGAAAATGCCTTTCATGATTTTATCCCCACTCGATCTCCCAGGCTACTTTGCTGCTGGCATAAGCAAGCTACTGTTGAGATGGCAAAACTGCGTTGATGGTTTAGGTGCATACTTTGATTAATTGTACTGCTTCTTGTTTGAGCTATAATAAACTAAACTTTGATTTGAAATTGGAAATTTCCTATTTAATGACCTAATACTTCTCCTCTACTTTGTCACTGCCACAATCCAATCTTTTGAGCTCTCTTTAGGTTCTCTGGGATGCCTAATTTCTTACTATGTTCTATGGATCCATCCTCTTTGATGTGTCTCTATTTATTCCTTTACATTTCATATTTTTACCACCATCCAAGCTCAGGTTCTCATCATCTCTCACTCAGTTTGTTGCAATAGCCACTTAGCTGATCTCTCCTGGCATTTTCAGTCAGTGGTTGGTACAGACAGAGATCGGTTGTGTCAGTGAGTTGCACAGGGCACAGGAGGTTAGAAAGGGAGAATTAACTTGGTATTTTAAGTCTAGGAAAACTCCCCAGAGAAAACTTTGCTTGCTCAAATAATAGAAAATTATTTTTCATGCTGTCAGAAAGCCAAAGAAAACTATAATCAAGAAGAAGTGAAGTTTAAGTGATACTGAGGACACAACCTTGCACACTATTCCACAGTCACACAGGTCTCCTACTCTGCTTTTTGAAGAGAGTTTGTTCCTGCCTCAGGGCCTTTGCACTTGCCTCTGATGATCCTGCTCATCAGGCTTTCATGGCAGGTTCCTTCAACAGTCCTCACAGACTCACCTTTTCTTGATAACATTAAGTGATCTAGTCCCCCGCTTATCATTCTCTCTCACAATAATTACACATAATCATCTTTGTTTTTCTTGCATTTACTTGTTTATTGACTGCCTTCTCCATGAGAATGTAAACTGGAGGCAGGGCTTGTGCCTCTTGTCACACCACCTGGGCCAGTGACTGATCCAAGGTGCTGCTTGGTACGTGTTGCAGATTAAAGGGAATCATGAAGATAAATGGAAGAGATATGAATAAATGAATATTAATGAAAGATATGTATGTGGATAAAAGATTTATTCTCTTACGAGGTAATTAATTTTACAGAAAAGGTAACTACATTGTATTCCCTAGAGATGAAGCTATCACACTATTTTCACCAATTCTTTATTGAAGAGGAGAAATATTCTTTGTTGTTTGCATAATCTGAGTGTTAGTTTTAAAAAGTAAGCTGCAGGAAATTTACTTAGAATGGCGTAAAAATAAAATGATTTCATCGATAAATTGAAAGATGAATAGATAAATAGATATAAGTTGAAGCAAGTTTACTAAAATATTAATGTCGAACTCAAGTGATGGCTATACAGATGTTCAATGTAAAATTCTTTAAATGTTGTCTGTTTTGTAAAAATTGTTGTGAAAGAAAAAAGTACCAGAGTGTATCTCTGACCTCTGTGAGTTTAAGTGCAATCTCCTGTGCTTTCTGCACTTTTGGGATTATACCTGGAGTGTGGAGGACTAACAAGGAAGTTGTCAATAGATTTCTTTGTTGTACACTGACTAAGGAACAAAGGTACACTTACACTGCATGCCACTGGTAAGATTTCCAACAATAAGAATTGCACACTCCCATGACTGCTGTGGCCCGTTTGCAGGACGGAGGATGAACACAGAACATAAAACACAAACGCAGAACGCAAAGAAAAATGCGGACACACAGACAGATGGTTGACTCTAGTAATAATACACTGGGTCAGTTTTATTTTTATACTCTAAAAGATTATAGTTCCTTGTATATGACCACCCAGGCATTGCAGCAATGGACAGAAATTCCAGAATACATAGCCTTAGGGAAGCAGATATCCCCTGGCTCAAGGTTTCCAGGTGGTTGCTCTAGGTGCTAGGCATAGATAAAGGATGGAGATTAGCAAGGATGGGCAAGGTGAGCCACGGGGCATTTCTCATCCCCAGTTTCTCTTAGGATGACCCCCTAAGAACTTCGGCTGAACCCCGGCGGCTGTGGCTGGCTTAGGTTGCCCCTCCCTGGCTTAGGTCGCCCCTCCCCTGAGGGATCTTACCTGTCATTGACTATCCAGCCATCTTATGGGGTGAACGCAGCAATCACAGGAACAATATGTTTATCATGTGGCCTCCAGACCCCCAATGCCGTGGGGCAGGGCCACTCTTGCTACTCGCAGCTCAGGTCCTTTGTTATGCCTCTAGGCAACACCTTTGTTTATCACAGGGAATCTGTCCGGAACACATTACTTTCAAACACTCTGGGCAGAACATGTACATTACTCACTAACTTTAATTCTTAAACCAGGAAAATACATGTCAGTCCCCTACACATGATCAGCCAGGAGTCTGGATAACTGGAACCCTGGCTTTCTACCATAGTCCTCCACCCTGAGAGCTGGATGCTGGTCCCAGGGGATTAAGTACAATCAGAATTGGAATGTGATTCATGGGTGTTACTTGTTGCAAGAGGAGAAACCTTTTTTTTTCATTTGCGACTCACAAACCTCTCATCTGAGTAAAGGTGCCCATTCTGTGGCTCTGTGTCATTCTGTAGCCTTTTTTGCTTTTGGTGGCTCTGTGCAGGGAAGAACTCTCTTTACACTAATGATGACGATAATTAGTATCTGAATGAGTGTTTCTGGCTTATAAAATAGTTCAATTTGCCTTACGTTTTTTCACTGTCACAATATGCAATGATGCACATAGACCAGGTCACATTATGCCTCAGCCCTATACAAAGATGGAGATTGAGGTATGAAGTATATAAGTGACCTGGAAAAGTTCATTTTAGGGCACTAAATTAATGAGTTGAAATTAGAGTTTAGGTTCCTGACTTCTAATCCAGTCACCCTTATTTAAGGCCCAACTGAAAATGCAGACAATTTCTCATTGCCTAATTTTGCCAAGAAAAAGAAAGCTTTAGAAGATATAGAGAATCAGAAAAAGCCAAACAATGATGGACAAAGAGAAGACAAATTTCACCTGGGTTGAATCCCTGCCATTTAATTCTCCTTTAGTTTGGGTTTTCTGGCATGGGAATTAAAGAGCTTTGACTGTGAAGTAAGATATTCCAGGGTCGGAAACTCTACTCCACCACTTTGTGCCTGTGACATCAGGAAAACTGCTTAGCCTTTTTAAACCTAAGTTTTTTTTTTTTTTTTTTTGAGACAGAGTCTCGCTTTCTTGCCTAGGCTAGAGTGAGTGCCGTGGCGTCAGCCTAGCTCACAGCAACCTCAAACTCCTGGGCTCAAGCGATCCTGCTGCCTCAGCCTCCCGAGTAGCTGGGACTACAGGCACGAGCCACCATGCCCGGCTGATTTTTTAAATTATATATATTAGTTGGCCAATTAATTTCTTTCTATTTTTATGGTAGAGACGGGGTCTCGCTCAGGCTGGTTTTGAACTCCTGACCTTGAGCAATCCGCCCACCTCGGCCTCCCAGAGTGCTAGGATTATAGGCGTGAGCCACCGCGCCCGGCCTAAACCTAAGTTTTTTCATCTATCACATGAAGTTAATTATAGGACCTTTCCCATGGGCCTGTTATGAGGTTTAAATAGAATAATGCCCATGAAGGGTGTAGCTCAGAACTCACTGATAGTACATGTTTATAAATACTGGTAAGAATTCTATTTAGCAATCCTAATTCTGGGTATGTATTAAAAAGTATTGAAATGAGAATCTAAAGGAAATGGCTTTAATGTTCATTGAAGAACTATTCACAATAGCCAAGATGTGGAAATAACCTAACTGTCCATCAGTGGACAAATGGATAAAAAAATGTGTGGTGTATACCAAGAATGAAATATTATTCTGCTTTAATAAGGGAAATTCTGCTATATGCAATAACATAAATTAACATTGAAGATATTATGTGAAGTGAAGAATCCAGTCGCAGAACAAATACCAAATCCAGTCACAGAACAAATACCATTTATATGAGGTACCTAAAATAGTCACATTCATAGAATCAAAGAATAGAATAGTCGTTGCCAGGGTCTGGAGGAAGAAAAAAATAGGAGTTGCTAGTCAACAGGTATAAAATTTCCATTATGCAAGATGAATAAATTCTAGAGATTTGCTTTATAACACTGCACCTATAGAAAACAAAACTGTCTTGTACACTTAACATATATGTTAAAAGTGTATCTCCCATGATGTGTTCTTACCACAAGGAAATGAAAAGTAATCAATCATAATTAGAATATAGAAGTGCTTCTCCAATATTTTATAAAATTTATATTTCTACCTAAATGGAAACAATTGCATTAACATATTTTTGTAATCGGAAAATGCTCATGTTAAGAAAACATCAAATGGTTTTCTAATTATCAGGAGAAACTTCCTGGTGATGGGTTTCCAAGAGAAAGAGCAAGGAAGACTGTGAGTTGTGGCCCCTTAGGATGGGCACCCATCCATGCATTTCTCCCTTCCTGCCTTGAGTGCATCTCCACTGAGTGTCTACCACATGTCATGCAGTCCCTGCCATCATGGATATTGCAGGCTACAGGGGAAGACAAACAAATTAAGAGATTGTACCAATGAATGTAAAGCTATACCTGTGGTGCTTGCTACAGATCACACCACAGTAGGCCTTGACTCAGCAGGGCAGCATCCCTGGGATGGTGGGTAAAGCTATGCTGAGATGTGATAAGGGTGCTAAGATCTGAAGGTGAGTGGCAGCATGGCCAGGTGAGAGGGAGTGAGGGCAGGGAGGGTGAGAAAGTGGTTCGTCACTGGGATCAGGAGCAAAGGCTCTGTGGCAGAAGGGAGCATGAAGACTTGAAGACAGCCCAAGAGCTGAAGCAGAGGGAACAAGGCCAGAGTGGTACCAGGTGGGACTGTTTCAGGGTTTGATCTTTATTCCAAATAGCATGGGAATCCACTGGAGAGTTTTGGGTAGGGCTATGACATAACTCTTGGAAGTCACTTAGTATAAACAGACAGAAGCCTGGTTGATGAAACCACTTTCATTCATACACCCATGGAGCCAGCCCCACAGCATGAAGGACAGAGGTAAGAAGACCTGCAGGACAGATAATCTAAATATAGAACTCAGTACTCAGCAATCTGGGAAGTTTTGAAACCACCATTCTTTGGTTATCCTCCTCTGGGAAGGGTGTTCAATAAGCAAGAGAAAAATAGGCAGTGCTTCACCAGTGCAAATACCAGTCAGAATATAGTGAGTAAAACAATCAATTGAGATGGTGAATTCAGAAAAATGATGTTTTTTATTGACTAGAAATCTAATAAGTAAATTAAAATTTACTCCATCAATAAGTTTTTATTCTTACCTACCATCCTTTTCCTGCATGATCCTCAATTTTGTTTTACTATTCTCTTGATTCTCTTATAGCATTTCTATATGTTTATGAATCCCTAGACAACCAACACCTTGTTTAAGATCCTAATGAAAAAATAAAATCAATAGAATCATTGGCCTCCCATTTCCTTTTTGTCACTCTGGCCAATGTCATCTTGTGTTTCCTGGCTTCTTATTTGCAGAAGACCTTCAGGGGAGAGGCCATCAGGTGTCCTTGGGATTCACATTCCTAGCACACGCAGATGTGCCAATGGTGATAATAATCCCTAGTGAAGCAGGGAAGGGCTCTTGCACATCCACCAACACCCTGCAGAGATGCAATTGCATGCATGCATCATGTTTCATAGTAAGCATCCTTCCAGAGAGCTCCGGATTTCTTCAAAGATCTGTGGGAGATGTAAATGAAATCATCAGCAAACGACATTGTAATGTAAAAGGAACTTCTCAATTTGCCCGTCTGCCTGCTTCAGAACACTGTCATTATTTCCAGTTGCATTTGATAAATGTCAATCTCTGTTTACCAGTGGAGATGGGTCAAAAACATCAAATTGCTTTTAGCATGTCAGCTCACCTTTTTTTTTCTGGAAGAGATTGAGATTTTATTTCATTTTATTTTCTTCTGTGCTCACATACCTGTATAACAACCCATCCTATATCCACCTACCAACCCTATTTAATAAGGTAGAAGATATTTTTTTGGAGAGGGGGGCTCTAGGGATACAGTAATGATTAGGATAGATGTGAATTCTGTTCACATAGAGTTCCTGGTCTAGCTTGAGAGACACATAGTAAACAGTTTGTTGCCCAGTATGTTATTTAAAAATGATTGTGATAATGGTCAGAAATGAAGAGAACCAGGTGCTGCAAGAGCATATGATGGATTTAGTCCTGAGGGTCAGAGAAGACTGACACGGGGAAAAGGTATTTGAGATGAAACTTGGAGAGTGAATAGGAATCTACAAGGTGGTATGAGGAGAGGTAGTAGTTTGGAAGAAAAAAGTGGCAAAGGCATGAGAGGGCCAGTGGCAGGGAGTTTGTAGCAACTGAAGGTAGCCAGATATCTAGAGGGCAGGAAGAGAGGAGGGCAGTGTTGGAGAGTCTGAAGCTGGAGCATTAGTCAGGAATTAAGTCAGAGCAGGGCTCTCCTGCCAGCTGATTCAAGATAGGTTCTCTTTCCAATCCTAAATAAAAAAGACAGTTATTAAACCCAGACCTCTAGATGTTAACTTCACCAACACAATCAATGTTCTCTAGGTGATTGTATGTGATGAGTTTGAATTTTTCATTCCTGCATACTTCACTATTAATCAGTCAGCCCAGCCTGATTTACAGATTTATGTCCCACTGGACACTGTGGTGTCTACACTTGTGACACTGAACCAGATAAATCCACAGTTCCTCCCATCATGTAAGTTCTAAAGTGTGTGCAAAGCTCTGTGGGGGACAGAAAAGCAAATAAAAAACATCTTTGGCTTCAAGAAACTTGAAAATTGGCAGAGAATATGGCATTTTCACTAAGAAGTACCTGTAGAAGGCAACACGTGAGGGGTAAGTATCATTATTGTTATTAATATCTTTGTTGTTGAGATGGTTCCCTGTAGGGTCTGTGTCCATGCTGCGCACACAGGCGCCCTCAGTAAACAGGTCTTGGGTGAATGACTCACAAGCCAGTGAGTAGTCGGGACTGGCAGTGAAGAGAGATGAGAGCTGTGAGCTGAGAGAAATTTTGTTCTTACCTGACAATATCTCCAATCGCCTTCAGCAGGGGCTTATTCACGTACTGCAATCCGTGCTTGGCACACAGTGACCTCACCAGAGGTGCCACTTTGTGAAAATTATGGCGTGGCATTGTGGGGAACAGGCTAGGGAAACAGATGGGAAATATAAATCTTAGACCTAAAGAGAAGCCCAAAAAACTTTTCTTTCCTCTATCACCAAATAAAATTATAACACCAATGCAGACTAAGCCTTGACCCTGGACAGTACTTCTGCGAAGTTCATAAACATTTCTAAAATACTCTAATCTTATCCCTTAACACCTCTATGTCCCTGTGGGTGGTAAAGATTTGGACAATGCTAATAGAATAAATGTTAGCTCATAGAATATGTTTATTTTTAGCCAGATCCAATGAAGATATGTGTTTTCTACCATTTTGAATTAGCTAGGAGAGCTGGAGATACCCCCTTCCCTGTCTCTGTCTCTGTCTCTGTCTCTTTCTTTCTCTCTATCCATCTAACTCCTACCCCAGGAATAGATGAGTATTCATAAGTTCTTGTCATTACATACAGGGAAAAGTCCTAGAAAATAACACAACAATATCATCTTAATTAAGGTTTCTACTAATCAACCAGGTAACCTTCTTGGCTTTTAATCTCCTCTGAGAAAACCCTGTGCACATTTAAAAGATCTCTTTTCTTCTCTCACTAGCCCTGATATGCCTTAGATAAAAAGTGTGTGAAAAGTCCCTCCCCTGAATATTCTAAAGAGATTGGCTCTCCAAGTGTCATTATTTTCTCTTTCTTTGTGGCATGTCCACATAACTGAACCCATTGGTGAAGTATTTCCAGATACCATTTGGAAATTGCATCAGTGACTGTGTGTCATTGTTGATTATGTTGTAACTTTGGCTCTGAAGAGGCAAGTATTTAAAGTCTAGTTAAATTTCCATACAACTTGGTTTCCCAAGTAATGTGATTGTTTTTGATTTCACCAACAAACCAAATACATAGAAAACAATCAAATTATAAGCCTGTAGGGGTCTGG
The DNA here is from genome assembly GCF_000165445.2 of Microcebus murinus. Taxonomy (NCBI): domain Eukaryota; kingdom Metazoa; phylum Chordata; class Mammalia; order Primates; family Cheirogaleidae; genus Microcebus; species Microcebus murinus. The sequence goes on from NC_033681.1 coordinate 29,085,218, forward strand.
AAACTGAGTCACTGGTACTTTTCCAAGATTGCACTGCATACTCAGAATTGTGAATGCCTCCTTCCTTCCTTTCTTTCTTCCCTCCCTTATCATTGATGCTAATAGAAAGATAGCAACCTTTAGAGAATCCTGGTTCATTTTTTTCCCCCTTTCAGACCCTGACCATAAGGCTTTGCTCTAGACTGTATCTGGGGTTGTTATAAGTGACTACTCTTGCCCCTGTCATGGACTAATTCTATTACTCACTGGTGCTCTATATGGAAGTTTGCGTGTCCAGTGAACCAGTCATTGAAAAAGGACTGTTCAACATTACTGGTGGCCAAGACCTGCAAAGAAAAAGCTTGTATTAGATATAAATGATCTCTAGTGTTAAATAGAGAAAATGTTTATTTATTCTTCTATTTTGTTTATCATTCATCAAGCACTTCTTGAGTACCTATTTTATGTGAGAAACTATGAAGGATGTAAAAGATACACAGTCCCAGGTCTCAAGAACTCACAATTGAAGAAGGAAGTCAGATGGTTTGATAAGAAGTACATACAAGGCAATCTATATATTTATAAAAATGTTGGTAGGATTTGAGGGGAAAAGTTTCTGTTGACAAGGAGATATGGAAGATGGAGATGTCATAAATGAGCACATTGGCAGAGAGACATAGAGTTGTAGGATTTGGGTAGGGATTGCAGGGGTAGAATACCATTTTTATGCACTGGACCTGAAGGACGTCTAAAGGAGAAGTAATTAGTTCAAAGGTTCGATCCAAGGAATTTTTGCATGAAGTGCATTCCAATTTAAGCAGTTTCCTTTGTAACATTATATAGTTTATGTGTTCAAAAACATTATCCTCAGAAGGAATTTATAGCTTCTTTATACTGCCTAGATTGAAACCCTTACAAATGTCATTTTATTCAATGTTTTTAAAGGTTTTATTCTGGCTGATGTTGTTGCCATTTTGAATGCTGTATCTATTGTTGCTCTATGTTAGAATTTCTCAAAGTGTAGTTCAGAGAATCTTGAGGTTCCTCAAGATACCTTAATGAAATCTGCAAAGTTGATGCTATTTTGATAATAAATCTAAGAGGTCATTTGACTTTTTGATTCACATTTTCTCATGCTTGTTCAGAGGTATTTTTCCAGAAGCAACTAAACATGGGATGGCCATAATAACTCTGATGTCAAAATGCATTGAGATTATTCTTGTTAATTTAAAATTAATGAATGACTACAGGTTGTACAGCTTATATTTTAATTTCAAATTCAGTATATATCGGTGGATATAACCTACATAAACAAAAGCTTTGAAGTTCTCAACCACTTTTAAGAGTGTGATTCTACAGTCTTTGGTCATTGTGAGTGGGATGAAGGGGATTCTGAAGGAATACGAATCCTGGTAGCCTAGAGAAGAGGGATGCTAACTTCATATACAAGCTATAGATATGATATGCTGCTATATTATTTTAATTAAATTTCTAACATAACTTTGTGCCATAATCAGCACAAGGTAGGCAGTGTGGAAAAGGAAGATTGACTGGCTATCACAGATATTTTCAAGGATCCTAGATGCAAGATCTTCTGAAATATTAATACATGCTTTGCACAATAAAATTATAGGGAAAAATCAACTGGGAAAATATTTATAACACAAATTGCATTCAGTGTGTTAATATCCTTACTCTACAAATAAGAATTGAAGTTCAATAAGAAAAGTATGAATACTCAGATAGGACAATGGATTAAGGACATTGAAAAAGCGACTCACAAAAAGAAATATAAATAAATAATAAATACATGAAGAGTATTCAACCTACTAATGATTAAATAAATTATAAAAGAAATCTATAAGATAGAGAATAAGTGCTTCTGTGACTAAGGTGTTTGAGAAACCCTCCCCTATGCCTCATGAGAGACCACTTAGTTTCAGTATGAACAGGGAGAAGGAAGCAGGATAATGAATGGATTCCTCTGTTAAACATGAAATGGCCAGTGGAGGGACTTTGGCTTAGAAGGCAGCAGTGTTCTCTGTGGTTTTGATTATAGTTTATTATTTTTTTTTTTTACAAATTAATGGCATGTTGGAGAGCATGCCATTTCCTCTTTCTGGGACACTCTATCCATGCAGTGAAGTGATATGATTTCCATGGTTCTTACAGATATAAAATTCATTCTGTAAGTCTACCAGTTTCAAATTCACTTGAAGGGCTGTGTATATTAGAGTTTAAAGCAGAGGAGAGGTCATCAAATATTTCCTATAAAGTGCCAATTAGCGAATATGTCACTTTTTTCACAACAAACTATTCTGTTGTTGCAGCATTCCGTAATCTCAAATAATATTTAAATGGATGATCATGGCTGTGCTCCAATAGAACTTTATTTACAAAAACAAGCAGCAGCCTGGATTTGGCCTCTAGAGTGCAGGTGACTGACCGTGGGTTTAAAGTAAAGGCCCTATAATCCAACAGCCTAGGTTTTAAAATATGCTTCAACCACTTAGTTGTGTGACCTTATATAAGTTATTCAAAGTTATCATCTGTAAAGTAACAATAATCATAATTAAATAATTCCTTATGTAGATAAATGAAAAGCACGTGATAGCGCCTGTTCCCCAGTGCATACTCTTTAGTGTGAGTCAATATGATCTGAGGTAATAAGATTCTAAATTAGTGTGGTTTGAAGGATTCTCCCTCCACCCTTACCTGAGTGCTGAGCCAGTCCCGGTTCTCCTCTATGCTTATTTTCATTGGTATGTGGTTCATCATGATAACACATGTAAACCAGGGACTTCCAAGAAACCTTTTGGAGGAATAAAAGTAGCAGGTGAGGACTCTCTGGGGTTTTTCAGTAGCAACCACATCACGGGGCTTGCGTAACCCCTGAGACACCTCACTGAGAATTGGAGAATCAAAGGTTCCACTAAAATGGTGGTCATCCTTTATCTTCTTTCAATGCTTTTTATGACATTTATTACCAGATATGACACCATAAGAATTCAGGCACATGACCGGCCCTGCTGCCAAACATCTAGAGCTGTGCCTCTTAAGTATTTTGTAGCTCTAGTGCAAAGATCACAAACACCAGGGGAACTCCAGGGCATATGCAAAGTGGTTGACAGCCTGGGCTTTGTCCCAGATAGAGTGGGTTGAAGTTCTGGTTTGGCACTGGACTTAGCCCCAGCTTACTCTTACATACCTTTGGGCAAGTCATTTAATCCCTTTGAACTTCAATTCCTGCAGCAGAAAAGTGAAGGTGATATTCCCTTACAGGGTTTTGTGAGGATTACACTAAATAAGATAATACATATAAAGCCTTTAACAATGTACCTGAAGCATAGTAGCTACCATTATACTTACAATTATTTAGCATTGAGAATAATACTGCAAAAGAATGAGGGAGGAATACACTGGAAAGTTGTAGAGGTCTATTCAGGCAAAAGAATTTTCTGAGGTCACTTTGCTTCAGGGAAAATCTGTAGTTATAAGAACTTTAAAATATTCCTGTCTTGTCATTACCTTTGGCAGAGATTATGATGTATGTCAATAGATTATATTATTAAAAGATTTGAGTATACCCTGAAGTGCTTCAGTGAATCAAGCCCATGTGAAAAAGTAGATATCAGGATAATATTTCTTGCAAGGTGCTTGTCTTTGTCAACTATTTCAACTATAATATTTTTTTCTCATTTCCTGAAACCACCTCAGTTCTAGGATATGGGGCATGGTGCCATCATATTCTGCTAAGGACAAATAGCACTGATAAGGATGGTAAGAGGGCCACGTGGGTTATGGTAATAAGAGGATATTCTTACTTCACCAAATATATGAGCAATAGCGTTCCAAAGATTCCATAGAAAGGGCCAAATGTGATGAAATGTCGGATATAAAAGCTGCTAACCCAGGCAATATCCTGCAGAGAAAAGCACTTGAAAGTTAGATGTTCTGAACAAACTTCCATTTCCTCTTCCATTGGCCTGGAGGCCCTTCAGGTACTGGCTAAATCTTATGCCCTGCTGTTCAAGGAAGCTATGGAGGTGTCCAAGCATTTTCATTTCTCTCTTCTAGATGCTCTGCTTTCAGAGAATGAGCCAGGTTACTCACCCCCCAGTCTCTTCTAAGGTACATCATTTGGAAGGACTTCTGGTTTAAATATGCAGGTATGAGGAAGGGGAGCACCACTGAAAAAGAACAAAAACATGATGAATAAATGATCAGAATATGACCCCAGTGCAAGTCAACAAGAGTCTTTCTCTTTATCATGCCACTCCTGGAATGCTGGCTCTGAGAAGGGATGCAAGTCCACATCCTGAACTGCATTAGACTGTCCACATTCATGAAGCTGAACCAGGAATTTGTTCGGCATCTCCATGTTCTAGCTCTAACACAGAGGCTAGGGAAGTTTTGAAGATCTGAGTCATTTTTGATGGAGGTATCTCCAAAGAGCTTCTCCTCTGAGCTTTTAAGGATGTTCAATGTCCTTGGGATCCTTCAGTCTCCCGAAATCCTTTGGATTGTGCATTGTGACAATATATGGGGTAGCAGGAATAAAGATGGTGTGCTCGTTTCCTGATCAGAGTTATTTACCTGTGTCTCCCCTAGCACCATCGAGGCTGCCCAAATCCCACCGTAGTCTTGTAGAGACACTTTGCCTGTCAGTAAAGACTTTGTCTTTGGCAAACTCTGGTCTGGATCCTCTGAGCCCTCTTTTTCTGGACAGGGACTTAATATGTTGTCTTATGAGGACTGCAAACTCTCAGCACAAATGATTTCCTAGATGCTCACACTAAGAAACTTGAATAACGTAGCATAATTTCTAAAAGCTTAGTGTCCAGTCTCTAGGAAGACTCTAGCCTCCTTTATGTTTCTGCATAAAGCTCAATGTTGTCAAAGAATTTGCTGTTTATTTCAGCGACGACCTAACTATAGGATCCTGATCTTCTTTTCTTAGAGTATTTACTTTATTCTATTTTCTTTGATTTTATTTCAGGATATTATCAGAGTACAAATATTTTGGTTACATTTTATATCTTTCTGTCACCCAAGGAGGGATTAGAGAGATGTTCTTCCCCTCTACACTGCACATCATGTCCATTAGTTGTGAGTTTTCTGCCATGTCTCCTAGTTCCTGGAGAATATTCCTATTCTCCAGGTGTCCCTGGAGAATATTACTATTCCCCAGGGAGCACCATAGTGTTGATAAGTTAGTGCCAATTTGATGGTGAGTACATGTAGAGCCTATTCTTCCAATCTTGTGATACCTCACTTTGAATAATGGACTCAAGCTCTATCCTGGAAAATATAATAGGTGCTAGATCACTGTTGTTAATTATAATTGAGTAATATTTCATTTCATACATTGTATACATATATCAAATTTTAATAATCCACTCATGAATTGCTGAGCACTTGGGTTAGTTTCCACATCCTTGCAATAGTAAAGTGTGCTGACATGGACATTTGGTGCAGATATTTGGGTGCAGCATTTGGGTGTCGTTATTATAGAATGTCTTTTGCTCTGTTTGGTAGATGCCTAATAGTGCTATTGCTGGATCAAATGGTATTTCTATTTGTAGCTCCTTGAAGTATCTCCAAATTCTTTTCCTCACAGGTTGCACTAATTTTCAGCCCCACCAGCAGTGTAAGAGTGTTCCTCTCTTCACATCCTCACCAGTATTTGTTGTTTTCTGATGTTTTGATAGAGGCCAATCTTGCTAGGGTTAGGTGATAACTCATTGTGGTGTTTTTATTTCTCTAATGATTAAAGATGTTGAGTGTGTTTTTATATGTTTGCTGGCTATTAGTTGGTCTTCTTTTGAAAAATTTCTGTTCATGTTCTTTGTCCATTTATTGCTGGGCTTGTTTGATTTTTTTCTTGTTTATTTTTTTAAGTTCTAGATAGATTCTTGTTATTAGCCCTTTGTTGGATGTGTAGAGAGCAAATATTTTCTACCATTCTGTACGCTGTTTATTAGCTCTAATGATAGTTTCCTTGGCTGTGTAAAAACTTTTTAATTTGATCAGATCCCATTTATTCATTTTTGTTGCTGCTGTGATTGCTTTGGGTGACTTCTTCAGAATTTTCGTGCCTAGCCAAATGGCCGAAATGGTCTTCTCAACAAAACACCTCTAAGACAATACTGGGGCAGAGCGCATCTCCCCAGCATTGTCAAAGAACCTCCCTTCATGGACACAGAATTAAGTCCATAAGCCAGTCCAAGTACCTCCAGTCCTTGACAAAGTTGCCTGATGAGAAACAATCAGTGAAAGAACACAAAAAATATGTAAGTTCAGAGATAAAAGTCACCTCCAAAAGAAAACATTTGATCTACATCAATAGATACAAACTTACATGATATGATTAAACTGACAAAGGAAAAAATCCAAAAATAAATTGTAAGAAATATCAGTGGTATTGAAGAGAAAATACAATCACAAAATAAATTATCTACAAGAAAAATACAGGAAATGAATGAAAATTCAATTTCTAAATAAATTGAAATACTATGGAAAAACCAAACAGAAATCTTGGCAATGAAGAGGGCATTCAAGAAACTTCAAAACACAGTGGAAAGCCTCAAGAATACAGTGGATCATGCAGAGGAAAGAATCTCAGAGCTTGATGATAATGCCTATGATAATGCCTTGATGATAATGCCTATGTGCTAAACAAATTAGATGAAGAAAAAGAACACATAAACAAGAGAAAAGGCTGAAACTTACAAGAAATGTAGGATTATGTAAAGTATCCAAATGTAAGAATTATTGACATCCCAGAGGGAGAAGAAGAAAATATACAAGGTCTGGAAAACTTATTTCATGGAATACTAGAGGAAAATATGCCTGGCCTGGCCAGAAATTTTGAAATCCTGGTACAAGAAGCACACAGAACTCGTGGGAGACTCAGTGTGAAAAGGCAATCACCACACCACGTGATTATTAGGCTGACTAAAGTAAATATGAAGGAAGCAATTCTCTGAGCAGTCAGAAGAAAGCATCAAATACGCTACAATGGGAAACCTATGAGACTAACTGCAGGATTCTCATCTGAAACTTTACAAGCCAGAATGAATTGGATTCCTGTTCTTAATCTTCTGAAACAGAATAATGCCTAACCTAGAATTCTTTATCTGGCAAAATTAAGTTTAATCTATGAGGAAGAACAAAAGTCTTTCCCAGACAAGCAATCACTGATTGAATTTTCAAAGATCAGACCAGCCCTATGGGAAGTAATCACACCTGAATTGCACACCAAAAAGTGCAATAGAAACTATTCAATAAAAAATCATTTGAGAGTCAAAGGCTAGAACTTGGACTTCATGATGGCTCAAGGTGTAAAATAAAACAACAGGATTTCACCCAACAATATGAATGAAAATCTACCTCAAATTTCAATCCTCTCAATAATTGTGAATGGAATAACCATTTGCACTTGCTTGCTTTTTTCTTGATTCCTTTATTCTACTTGGGATTTAATTTTTTAAATACCCCAGATTTTACAAAAACTGGAGTTTCTTTGCATACAAACTTATTTATTTGGATTTTTTATATGTAAAATTGATACATTCAAAGAGAAACTTTAATCTCTATACTTTTTCATGGTGTGAGCTACTACTGATGTTAACCGTGTTGAGTCACACTTGACATCCGAGTGCAAAGGGTTAAACTGTACTCTGAAAACACATAGACTGGCAGAGTAGATAAATATCTACAAAACTAGTATCTATTGTCTACAGGAAACACATCAAAAGCACAAAAACGCTTCAGGCTCAATGTCAACTGATGGAAAACACTCATCCATGCAAATGGAAGTCAAAAGAAAGCAAGAGTAGTGATACTATTTGCAGATAACATAAGCTTTAAAATAGCAAAAGTAAAAAAGGACAAAGATGCCCACTATATAATAGTGAAAGAGAAGATCCAACAAGAAGAATTAACAATTCTTAATATTTATGCAGCCAACTCAGGAGTGCCCAGACACATAAAGCATACCTTGTCTGATCTAAATAGCATGATAAACAGTAATGCCATAGTAGCAGAGGACTTCAACACCCCACTGAATGAACTGGACAGACCTTCCAAACAGAAAATAAGCAAAGAAATAATGGACTTAAACAGAGCTCTAGAACAAAAGCTTCTGACAGACCTCTATAGAACATTCCACATAAATAAATCTGAATATATATTCTTCATATCAACCCATGGAACTTTTTCCAAAATTTATCACCTACTAGGCCATAAATTAGACTTCAAAAAATTTAAAAAAAATAGAAATTATACTGTGTATCATCTCTAATCATGATGGTATAAAATTAGAATTCGATTTCAACAGAAATACTCACCACCTCACAAAGTCATGGAAAGTAAACATCCATTGTTGAATAACTATGGGGTCAAGGAGGAAATACAGAGGAAAATCAAGAGTTACTTGAACTAAATGATAATGGAGACACTAGTTATCAAAACCTGTGGGATAAAGCAAAATATTCTTGAGATGAAAACTAATAGCATTAAAAGCCTACATCCAAAACACAGAAAGGTCAAAAATTGACAATGTAATAGTCTCAAGGAATTGGAAAAGAAGAGCCAATAAATTCCAAACTTAATAGAAGAAAAGAAATAACTATGATAAAAACAGAATTAAATTAAATTGAGAACAAGAGAATTATATGGAGGATCTGCAAAACCTAAAGCTTGCCTTTTGAAGAGATAAAAAAAAATTGACAGTCATCTAGCTAGATTGACAAGAATTTGAAGGGAAGGGTCTCTCATAAATTCAATTAGAAATGAAAAAGGAGAGGTCACAACAGGCACCACAGAAATACAAAGCAGTAAACTTAAAATTGTAAATCCTTTCTCCCTTGGTTTGAGATATATCTTCTATAACCCAGAAATGTCTTTCTTTTTTCTCTCCTGTATATTTAATTTAATTTAATTTTTTATTTCAATATATTACAGAGGAACATATGTTTAAGTTATATGGGTTGATTTTACAATGCTTGAGTCAGAGTGTAAGTGTGCCCACCTGTAAGATAGTGGTCATTGTAACCTTCATGTCAGATTTTGCCCATCTCTTCACCCCTACCCTCTGACTCATTTCAGTTGAGTTTTGCTTTGCTCTGTGCTCATTTGTGGCCATCCATAAGTTCCAACTTAATACTGAGTGTATGTGGTGTTTGTTTTTCCATTCTTCAGATACTTCATTTAGGATAATGGTCTCCAATTCCACCCAAATTTTTGTAAAAGGCATTGAATCATCCCTCTTCAAGGCTGATATACGTATACCACATTTATACATATACTTCCATGATATACAGATACCACATTTATTAATCCAATCATGAATTGACAGGCATTTGGCTCGATTCCACATCTTTTCAACCATGAATTGTGCTGTGATAAACATTCAAGTGAAGGTGTCTTTTAGATAAAATGCATTCTTTTTCTTTAGGTAAATATCCAGTAGTAGGATTGCTGGATCAAATGGTAGGTCTACTTTTAGTTCTTTGAGGAATTGCAATAGAGTTCTCCATAGTGGTTATACTAATTTGCATTCCCACCAAGAGTGTATAAGGATTCCTTTCTCTCTGCACCCACACTAACATCTATTGTTCTGGACTTTTTAAAATAAAGGGCATTCTAACTGCAGAAAGGTGAAATCACATTGTGTTTGTGTTTTTTAATTCACTTTCCCTATTTATTAGTGATGTTGAACATTTTTTATATGTGTATTGACCATTTGTGTATCTTCTTTGAAAAGCTTCTGTTGAGGTCCATTGCACTGTTTTAATGGGCAATTTGATTTTTTTTTCTTGGTACTTTGCTTCAGTTCTCTGTAAATTCGGGTTACTAGTCCTTTATATTATTCTAATTTTCTAACTAGTCCTTTATATATTCTAATTTTATACTATCATGATTAGAGATGATACACAGTATAATTTCTATATAAAGGTGTATATTATACAAATATTTCCCCCCATTTTGAGGGTTGTCTACTTGGTATGTTCATTATTTCCTTGGCTCTGTGGAAGCTTTTCAATTTAGTTAAGTCCCATTTATTTATTTTTGTTTTTCCTGTCATTGTCATTGTATTCTTCTTCATAAATTCTTTGCCTAGGCAATATGTAGAAGAGTTTTCCAACATTTTATTCCATAATTCTAAAATTTTCAAACCTTACATTTAATTCTTCCATTCATCTTGAATTTATTTTTGTAAGTGACGAAAGATATGAATCTTGTCTCATTCTTGTGAATGGGCTAACCAATTTTCCAGGCACCATTTATGGACTAGAGATCTTTTCCCCAGTGTAGATTGCTATCTCTTTTGTCAAACATCAGATGACTGTAAGTAGGTGGTTTTATATCTGGGTTCTCTGTTTTGTTCCATTGGTCTATTTCTCTATTTTTGTGACAATACCAGGCTGACTTAGTTACTACAGCTTTATAGTATAGTTTGAAATCTGATAATGTAATGCCTCCTGATTGGTTTATTTTGCTTCCAATTGCTTTGGCTATTAGGGCTATTTTCTGGTTCCACAGGAAGCATAAAAATATTTTTTTCTAGGTATGTGAAACATGATGTTGACATTTTGATGAGGATTGCATTTAATTTGTAAATCACTTTGGGTAGTATGGACATATTCACAATGTATATTCTACCTACTCATGAGCATGATATGTTGTTCCACTTGTTTGTATTAATGTAATCTGTGAGTTCTATCTTCAGTGATGTTGTCCTTTTTGTTGATATCTTTCACATCCTTGGCTAATATTTTCCTAAGTGTTTTATTTCCTTTGTATCTATTGTGAGTGGCATAGAGTCTTTTATTTAATTCTAAGCTTCCTTACTATTGGTGTATGTTTATGCTGCTAATTTATGCACATTGATTTTGTAACCTGAGCCTTCAATGAATATATTTATGAATTCCAGGAGCGTCCTGGTGGGATCTCTCATGTTTTCTGGGTATAAGATCATGTTGGCTGCAAAATGCAATTCTTTGAAATGGTCTTTCCCCATCAGGGAGATCCTTAATTTCTTTCTCTTCCCTGATTGTTCTGACTAGGGCTGCCAGCACTATGTTGAATAGAATTGGTAACAGTGGGCATTTTTGACTTGTTGCAGTTGTTAGTGGGAATGCTTTCAACATTTCTCCATTCAGTATCATTCTAGCTATGAGTTTGTCATCTATGGTTTTTATAATTTTGAATATCTTCCTTCAATGCCTAGTTTGTTGAGAGTTTTTATCATGAAAGTAGTCTGAATGCTTTTTCTACATCAATTGATATGATCATGTGATCTTTGTTTTTCTTCTGTTTATAATTATCCCTGTCTTCTACCTACTGGATATCAGTACAAGCACCCAGTTCTGTTGTAATAACCAAGAAATGAGTCCTGAAAGTGTAAAAGTTTTCCTGGGGGCAAAACTGTCCCTGGTTGAGAACCAGTGGCCGACAGCAAATGTTTGAGTCCTCCCATGATTTTGGTTTCTTTCCCAACTGTGTTGCAAGTCTTAGCTGGGCAGATTTGGGGTTCTCTGAAAATTCTCTTTGTCAGCTGCCAGGAGTTTGATTTTTGGTTAAGAGCAAAGGATTTTTGCTCATCATGTTCTTTTCTTGGCATCAGAATTACTCAGCTACCTTATTTCCTTTCAGGCCTGGCCTATGTGTTCACACTCAGATGTGTAGAACTCTTGCCTTCTACGGCTGTACATAGGCCATGGAGCTGCCAGCTTTCTTCCACACAGGATCATGGGAGATGCCTTTTATTCCTGGGCCTCTCCTTTCTCTGGTGTTACACTAAATGCTTCAGGATTATTTTCCCATCTCCTTTCCCTCCCTGCCCAAATACCGCTCTCTTGACAAGTGTTTCGTGTTTCCAGGATGAGAGTTCCGGTTGCAGGTCCCCTGGACTGGCAGCTGCCTTCCCTTCCCTGTGAGGCATTTCCCTCCTTCCCTGATCACCACACAGAGTGAGGAGATGCTAGTTTAAAAGGCTTATTTGCTATTCCATTTCCCTTTGCAGATTTTTACCTTAGTGAGTCTGAAACAAGACATGCTGCTTTTCTCAGTAACTGTAAGACGTGGCAGGTTTCTGTGAGAGAATTGCAGTCAGCCCTCCGGCTTCACGAGGGCTCACTTCAAAATAAAGGGATGATAAGGAATGTGCCTCTGGCAGACTCACCCATGTAGAAGTACAGGTGCTGCTTTTCATAGTCGATGTATTTGATTTTCTTCTTCCCATACTGAATGGAGAGAGAGAAAATATGATAAAATAGGAGAAAACTGTTCTGCTCATTACACGCACGGATGTGTGTGTTTCTGAGTGTGTGTGAGAGTGTCTGTAAGTGTGTGTCTTCGTGTCTAAAATCTCTATAGGAAGAGCCATCTCTCTTCAGTTTCTGTTAGCTGTCAAACCTGAGTCACTAAAAGAATGAAAACTGCGATGGGAGTAAATCTTGTGGCATCTTTCTGCTTTAATTAAATGTGAGCAATTCTTGGAAGAATGGATTGTGGGTTTTGTGATCATTTGGTTATGGGGATTATAATCATTTTTGTTATTCCAATGGAAATAATTTTGAAATTTTTTCTCTTTTTGTAAAGTGGAATAGTGTCTGAAAAGCAATATTTCTAATGAGTTTTCCTAGCCTTCTTCAACTGTATGATTTAGGATCCTATTTCTAACTCACACTCCATTTTCATTCATTCATTTAACAGATTCCAAATGGTTATATGATAAAAGATATAGGGATGAACCCCTCTTATTTGTCTTAGTTTACTTTGTTAGTGTTCTCATCATGAATCTCACACTATGATTTACTATTTAAAGTCATAGTGCTAATATTTATGTATTATGCACAATTATGTATTACACATTATCATATAATTGTTATATTATCCTTATTATTAGGAATCTTTTTCTAGAAGTCCCCTCAGTTAATCTGGCTGTGGTTAGGGCACAAAGACAGCAAATGCTTTGAGAGCAGGATAGAAGTAATGGTTATATCTCCTGTACCTGGCAGACATTCAATAAAAGATTATTGAAGGAATTAATGAATGAATGATAATACACAATCACTCCATATTTTTCCCTATATTTTCTGAGTTGCAATACTACAAGCAGTGTTTGACTCCTGCTTCTACCAATTCCTTAGGTATTTTCCCTCCTATGGATAGATTTCTTCTCTTATTTGGATTGTATATTTGGTTCCTCTTCCTCTTACTATCACAAATTAAAAGAAGTGTCATGGTCATGAAGTAATAATAGCTCTTTTGAGTTACTCCCAAATTTGTAGATCTTTCAGTAGCGGGAAATCTGGAATAGAGACTGGGTAGAAAATGATTGGTCTGATTGTGATTATCACTTCAAAGGAAGATTCCAAGTCTTTGATGACCAGAGATGAGGACATAGAAGATTAGATAAATGCTTGCTGAAGAAATTAATGTCTGAAGAGAGTAATAGAATAACTGGCAGCAAAGAAGGAAGGAAGGAAAAACTCAGTCCTCATCAAAAATGTGTTAGATGAGAAACTGCTGAAGTTTAGGATCTAAATAATTTTGGCATTTAAATAGAGTATAAATGATGTCTTGGACAGTGGCCTTGAAAATATATTATGTAGAACTCTAAGGTCCTAGGGATGTGTCCTCAGAGCAGATGCAGAAGTTGGGGAGGGGCCTCCCTCGTGTGTGAGGAGGCAGCAGGTGCACTGAGCAAAGCTCTAGGGAAGGCAGGTGTGGAGAGAGCCAGGCTGCTTCATGAACTGCAGTGGGACAACCTCCCTAGCTCTGGGCAATGGGGGGAACAATTAGAGAAATCAATATATCATGCATGATTCTAGCGATAAGCCTAGAAGTTGACAAAATGAGAGGGGTGTCCTTGCAAAATTAACAGGAAAATATCTAATCTGCAATTTTCTAGGAACAGTTAAAGATCAATTCTATGAATTCTCTCACTAAACAGTACCCAGAAGTTCTGTTTTACATAACTTCTGAGAAGAACTGAGCTGATGGAACAGAGATATTAAATATAAATCTGTCTCTATCAAAACTGATTGATAATTCACTGTTTTGTAGTCTAAAGGGGCCCTGGGTGAAGAGCAGGTGGGAGCTTCGGGCCTCAACCATATTTGGAGGGCAGGGTCACATCTCCTGTGATAATCCCTTCTCCAAGGAAAGGCAGGGGATCAAAATCTTAGACTGTGACATCTGCTGCCCCTTCTGTGATCATCTTGTCATAGAGAAGAAACAAACAGGGGATGCAGAAGTTCCTCAACTGTACCCCACTGAGTTACAACCTCCCCATTTAAAAAGTCTGAAAAGCTGGTTTTAAAGGCCAGCACATTCTTTCTTTCTTCATCTTCCTTCTGGACCTTTCTCTGGCCCTATGTCCACATAGGAGAAAGTAAATAAACTTCTTCCTGTTCTAAACTTTGTGTGGAAAAATCATTCTCAAATCTGGGTAGACTAGCTCACACCCTACTACAAACATCAGGAAGTCCACCTTGTTTGGGGATCCACTGTCAAAAGCAAATGGTTTTTGACCACAGCCAATGAATTTTTAAAGAATTGAAATAAGAGACTTAGTTTTCTATTTCAGCTGGCTAGGAGGATGAGTCTCCCCAAACTGGGAAAAACTATTTTTAGAAGTTTGTAGGATTTTTCCTTTATGTACCAGATAGGCCGAGGAGACAACTGACAAAGCTATACTCTTCTGTTTTAAAAATCTCCTAAGTTTTTCCAGAAGGAGACAGCAACTATTCCTAAGTACCTGATCTACAGCAGCCAGCATTTCCCTTTGAGAAGAGATAAATTTCCTTGTTTATCCTTATACCTAGTTTGTTTAAAGGAAGACTACCTCCTAAAATAGTGGTAGTATAAGTCGTACTTAACATGATGATTTTAAGTTGAAGTTAAAAGAATCAATAACTGAGAAATTGCCAAGACGGCTTTTCTCCTCCATTTTTTTGTAGTTTAAGAAGCTCAAATTAGAGCTGGCAACTCTAGTTGTGTTGAGAGGTATTTAGGCTCTGGTTTTTGCATAAATGTACCAAAATGAATATGAACTAATTTTCACAGCATAGTCTCTTCTAACTGGACTTGAAGTAGTTGTGATAACTAGATATTTAGATATTTGTGATCCAGAGCTTATAGAACATACTGTCATGTTTTCTCTTGGTGAACATTTCTCCACATCCTCATTAAACTCTGGACAGTCACTGCCAAACTCACTCATCCAGATCCACTATCTACCCCTGGCTTGTGCTGCCTCAGAGCTATGATAGGCACTGGGCAGGGACCCATTGTCACTGGGGCGACACAGACAGACCTATGTGGGTTCTCTAGTTCCTGGAGCAGGAGGTTGGACCAGGTGAGCTTTAAAGCCATAAGTCATGATTCCAAATCTTCAACCCCAAATTCCATTATTTCAAGTCTATATTTTGAACCTAAAAGAAGGAATGATGCTCCCATGTCATGTATGAAACCAGAGCTTTCAGCTTTATCTTTCCAAGGTAAACCCAATGGTCAGCCTGTTCAGGAACCACTTCCAGGAACATTTCTCAGGTGCCCAGGATTTCTAAATGTACCTTGACAGGTTGCAAATCTCCAACCACAAAAAGTGGGCCTAACTTGATATCCGGGTCCTTGGGGTAGGTGTTGGTTTTTACATGATGTTGGAAGTGCATGCAATTCCACCAGTTTCCTGACAGGCCCTGAGGAGAAGAGAGGGCTTATTAGCTGGAAGAACTCACTCCTGAAATATTCTTCACTGTCACAGTTTTCTTCATCCATCTCCAAAATCAAAATAAAATATTTGAGTGTCTTGATCTTGTCCCCACAGCTGGGTCACAGAATGACTCATTGGACAGAGGCTCTCATAGTTTATGAAGAAATAATTTCCTCATCTAGAAACATAACTTCAGGCTAAAACAACTTCTGATAATCACAATCATGAAAGCCTGTTGAAACAAAACATTTTTCTATCCTTTTCTTATTTGATTATCATTTCTCCCTGCCAAGAAAAATCTGAAGGTAGGTGGAGCAGACAGTATTATTGCTATTTTACATGTACAGAAGTCTCAGCTCTAAGACTTTAATTAGTTCTGGAGAAAAAAAGTGGCCCCAGGTTTCCTACTATGATGAATATTTCAAAGATTGGATCTGAAGTGATCTCCTTGGGGGACTTGGCTCAGATCATTGCATGTTCTGGCTTCAATGCTTTCATGTCAAAATCAACGTGAATAAAAATATTTTAGCTGATGCCAAGCTTGAATCACCTCTGACTAACTTTTTTGTGATTATCTTTCTCTCATTGAAAGTCTGAAAGTTTTAACAAAGCAAAGGATTTGGAGGCACAACAACCTAGTTACATAAACTAGATGTATAAATACTGCTGTGTGGTTTTAGCAAATCACCACGCTCTGTGATTCTCAACTACATGTCCAGTACACACTGTAAAAGCACATTTACTTCCATGGGTTTTTTCGGGAGACATGAGTTGCTGTATGGAAAAGCTGGCAGAGTGACATATTCAATTTTACCTCCTTCACATTAATAATTTACAAAAGAATAAACAGTAGTAGTCTTTGATTTCATATTTGACATCTCTTAGTAACTAGTCCATACATGCTTTACTCTATACTGTCTAACGCAATATCCATTAGCCACATGTGGCTATTGAGCACTTCAGATGTGGCCAGTGGAATTTAGTTGGGCTTTCAGTAAATAAAGCATGCTAGAATTTGAAGACTCAGAAAAAAAGGAGCATGAAATATCTCAATAATTTTTATTTTGATCACATGTTGAAATAATATTTTGAATACATGTGCTATAATAATGACCTTCTAAATGTGGCACTTAAGAAATTTAAAATGTTTATGTCATTTTACTTGACTTGCTTTGTATTTTTCTTGGAGCGTACTGGTCCAAACCATATACATCTATGGCAAAAGGGATGCCTAAGTTTGAAATCTTGTGAGCATTAGTACTGCCTTTCCACAGCCTTCTTTGCAGAGTCTTCTCTTAGCAACTCTTTTTGAAAGCATTACCTATTTTCTTATCCTGCTCATGAGTCATAGGGGTTATATTTATTCCAACTAGTGAAAAATTGTTTCTGGAGACACAATTTATATGCAAAGAGCCATGTACAAATTTGGAGCAATTGCATAGTAGTGATTTTTAAAAGTGCCCCCAAGGGTGGGAGTGATCTAAAATAGTCCACACACTGGCGCCAAATCAACTGCCAGTTATTCCAGGACATGTGGGTCTTACCTGTTCCCTGACTCATCAGGACAGAGTAGGGAAAATGGGAAGGGTCATTACTTGAGAAGAACAATGACATAATAAAAGCCTCTGCTTTTATTTTGTGGTGTTTCTGAGTGTATCGAGAAACACCTCCTGTAACACTGGTGGATAAAGGGTGGAATGATGTGCCTACAGGAATTTTCTGGTAACATGAAGTTCATTGTAATCATTTTGAGTGGTAGACAAGTCTCTCATACACATCAAATTTCAAATCAGTGTTATTTAATCTACTTAAGCTTCAGTCTGCTCAATGGCAGAGAGTGTAAGATGAGAACAGTTGCTGGTATCTTGCAATTCAATGATATGACTTATCTTCCTCACACCATAACTGTTAAACAGGTATCTTTAGGATTCTGGGTACTTATTTTGGTTATAGAAGATTATTCCTACTATTAATAGCAGCTTACCATTTTTAAGAATTTCCCATAGCCAGGCACTGTGTTGAGCATGACACAGGGGTATTGTATGTAATTCTGACAATGTCCCTATCAGGTCCCTAATCTAATTTTACATTTGAAGAAACTGAAGTTCAAAAGTTCAAAGACATTAAGTAACTTGTTCAAGGTCACCCATTTATTGAGTGGCTGAGCTCAATAGCTTAAAAGCGTTTCCTATTTTCTTATCCTGCTCATGAATCATTCTGAACCTGGAATGTTGTAGGCTGTCATCTGACATAGGTCCTATCTGACTTTCCTCACCATTTACTGGTAATGGTTACTGCTCATGGCTGTCCATCATACTCCCTGACATGCAGTACCTGGAGATGGCAGATCACAAATTTGTGCAATAGATGGTTCCATTTGGACTTCTTAAATATGGAAAGGTGCCCTGCATCATGCTGCAAAAATCCACTCTGAACCTAGGAGAGATGAAGTCGTTATTAGAAATGTTGAGAACTCCAGGAGAATTCAATAAATGAGCCCCATAGTAGATTCCCGAGCCTGTTCATGAATACTCAGGGATCTCATGTGAAATCAAGCCAAGTTTTTATTTTCTACCTTAGCCTGCTTTTTCTAACCACTGTGCTTTAGTCCAGGTGGTTCTCTAAGGCTTGAACGCTCCCCTTCCCACTGTCAAAATCTACCAGCGTGGACTAGAAAGACCAAGGAGTTTGAAATCAGACAGATTTGGATTCTAAACCTTTCTTCACCAGTGTTGAGCTTTATGACTCTGGGCAAGTTACTTGGTAGCTCTCACCATCAGTTTTCATCTGATGATGGTTACTAATACCTGACTCATGGGATGCTATGCAACTTATATAAGCGCAAAGTGCCCAGCTCCTGCTAAGCACCAAAGAGTTATTGGATTCTTTTCTTGTTTCCAAAAGTCACTTTTTAATATATAAAGCAAGATGAGTTTTCAAGAAAAAAATTAACATGCAAAATTCTAAAATCTGGTAACATATTGCTATTAACTCTCTACAAAACCTTCTCCATTTGTTCCAATGAGAATCAAATACTCCTTTCTACTCCAAAAGCACACATTTGCATTAATACCATCCTGTCATGCAGTATGTTTAGCTGTTTGAGTGACTCTCTGCTCCACTAGATGACTCCATTCTCAGGAGCAGAAAGCTTGTTAATTCCCATCGTATCCACAACAAAGTGTAGTGTTCATAGAAGGCCATGTTCAGAGATTCCTACTTTATTCCACAAGGATATGTCAAATACCTGGCTGAGTGCCAGTTGTTGTTTGTCATTTACAGAGGAACTTAAATATATTCTTATTCTCATATTATAAATTATAGACCCTGCCCATGGAGAATTAATGGTCTGATGCATTGTTCAATGTTTGTTTGGGCCAGGCGTGGTGGCGCATGTCTGTAATCCTAGCACTCGGGGATGTTGAGGCAGGAGGATGGCTCAAGCTCAGGAGTACGAAACCAGCCTGAGCAAGAGTGAGAGCCTGTCTATGCTAAAAATCGAAAGAATTAATTTACCAACTAAAACATATATAGAAAAAAACATATATAGAAAAAAATTAGCTGGGCATGGTCGTGCGTGCTTGTAGTCCCAGCTACTCAGGAGGCTGAAGCAGAAGGATTGCTTTAGCCCAAGAGTTTGAGGTTAATGTGAGCTAGGCTGATGCCATGACACTCTAGCCTGGGCAACAGAGTGAGATTCTATCTCAAAAAAAAAAAAAAGAAAAAAAAGTTGGTTTGTTGGTTAACGAATAAAAGATAAAGGTGCGTGTCACGTGGTCAAGGACAGATCCTCAGTTACTGAAATTGTGAGCATAAAATGAAACAACCTGTAGCAACTGTCATTAATTAATCATTTGCCATAAGCCCTACACTGAGCTGGGTATTTTACACCTTTGTTTAGTCCTCCTCAGAATGATTTCATGTTCATTTTTATCCCCATTTTACAGATGAGAGTACTGGTGCCTAGTGACATTTTGTAACTTGCTGCTTAGTTCCTGACAGTGATGAGTATCTGGCTAAGAAGCCTCAGACAGAAGCTTACACCAATCTAAATAGAGAAGATCCAAGCCACTCTGTGAGGACACTGCCTGAGCTTAGAACATCTGCTCACCTGGGAAATTGTGAGCAGCAAGGCAATGAATATTGTAACACACCAGCCACTGCCAAACTGATACACTGTTAGCCAAGCCAGGACTTCCAAAATCAATATATGGGCTAAGTGAAGAAAGAAGAACCCTAGGTTGGCATCAAACATCTTCATAGTCTCCAATGTCTTCCTCAATTCTTGGAAATCTTTCACCAACTCGGACTGTGAAATAAGTATTTAAAGAAAATAAATTAGTTCATTTATACAAAATAATTCATTCAGGGAAAAAGGAATACAAATTAACATCATCAATATTGTATTTTTAAATTTGTGATACATTTATTTTGTCAGTAAAATTTTTCAATTTTTTTTCTATTTCAGCATATTATTATGGAGGTACTAATGATTAGGTTACACATATCGCCTTTGCTCCACCCCAGTCAGAGCTTCAAGGGTGTCCATCCCCCAGGTGAAAATTAAATAGAATTTTATTAATATTAAAAAATTTAATTTTCAAGAATTAAAAACAACAAGCAATGAATCAGTAAACAAAATTTCAAAAAGACATGAGGGAATTTTCTTTTTATTTTTTGGTGAGGAGAAAGATGATTAGTGAATTGCCAACTGTCCTCAAACTGCTATGGAACTCGGAATTAGGACTGTACAGAGGAAGAGGAAGGGGATAAAGGCTCAGTAGAAGGATACATAAGCCTAACAGTTATTATCTTTTAAGCCATCAGTATTATTTTAGGTATTGATTAAGCTGTGGTTTTGCTTTCGAGAAATGGTCATCTATATACTCTGTGTTACCATAGTTACTGGTATAGTTTACAAAGTGCTGTCCAATCAAGTGCTTAATGTGTAAAAAGGGCTCTTTCATAGAAGATGGTGAACAAAGAACAATGTAGTTCACTTAGAGTAGCTATAAGAATGAATTTTCTGAGAGTTACTCAGTAAATCTCTCAAAACAAGGTAGAATCCCCAGTAGAATTGTGTATATCTACTAGTTAGAGTGGTCCTGTGTAAGTACAATGTGTGCATGTGCCCGTGTATATGTTCATGTGCAATATTAGCATTGGTTTATAAGCTTAACATGGAATTCTGGGGAGTGTGCAAAGTTGGGAAGAAACAGCCCTTGGCTTATTGAGTATGATGGGTTTCAAACCAAGACAGTCGAGAAACTGACCAGGGTATAAGAAAGACAGTAGGTTGTACAGATGTAAGAAAGGAGAGAAATTAAAAATAAAAAGAGCTATGAAAAAAATTTTAGCCGTCAAAAATACCATTTCAAAATTCACCGGTGAAACTATTATTTTATTTTTAAAAACAGGGTCTTGTTCTGACTCCCAGGCTGTAGTGCAGTGGCATGATAGTAGCTCACTAGCTCACTAGCCTTGAAGTTCTGGGCTCCAATGATCCTCTTTCCTTGGCCTCCCCAAAGTGCTAGGATTATAGGCATGCACTATGACACCCAGCATGATGCAACTTTTAAAGGACACAATGCTG
Source organism: Microcebus murinus (assembly GCF_000165445.2). NCBI lineage: Eukaryota > Metazoa > Chordata > Mammalia > Primates > Cheirogaleidae > Microcebus > Microcebus murinus. Next base: position 29,106,520 of record NC_033681.1, read on the forward strand.
GGCAAAAGTCTGGATAGGTTCATTGCCCAAGTCCCCCATCCACCTTGCAATTCTTGTGGCCATGGATCATTTCAATAATTTTCTAATATTAATTGGTCATATCTAGGCTGCTTCCCAGCCTAGTCATCTATTCCTACACATTGATTGCAGGGTAGGCAGTCATCAAAACCCAGAAGAGTGACAGATCTGAAGTCATAAGGAAGTCAGTGACAGATGTTGGACCTAAACCCATACCTGACACCCAGTTTCATGCTCAAACACTAATTTTCTATACTAATTTTCTATACTCATGTGACTTGAGTATCCCCACAGATGTACAAAAGAAAATTTATGGTAGATCTTTTCCCCCCTGAAATGAATAATCTCTTATATAGTGATTGTTCTCAGCCATTAGTGGGATTTTCTTTATCTTACAGGGAATTATTGGAAAAGCAATAGACCTTTGTGTCATCCTCTCTTTTTAACCTAGGGCCATCTGACCCAAATGGTGGAGGTCTATCTGGAATTTTGTGAAATACTACTATCACCATTAGGTTCATAATAAGTATGATATTTGAAGATTATCAAGCATTTATTATTTTCAGACCCTGTTGTTAGCACTACGAATGACTTTACTTTTTTCAGTCATCTTTTCAATACCTCTTCTCAGGTTGGTCCTATTGTTGCTTCTCAGGTTGGTCCTATTGTTGCTTCTCAGGTTGGTCCTTTTGTTGCTATTGCCTGGGACTTGGGCTATGAACCTATCCAGACTTTTGCTTGGCATTGTGTCCTTTAAAAGTTGCATCAGGCTGGGTGTTACTGTGCATGCCTATAATCCCAGCATTTGGGGAGGCCAAGGAAAGAAACTGAGCCACACAGAGTTTTGGGAACTGGCCCAAACATATACAACTTGAGAATGGCAGGGTTGGGGTGTGAGTTCAGGCTGTGCACCCCTAGAGCCCACTCTCCAAACAGAGCTGTGCTGCAGAATGCATATGGGCCCACGGAGTGACCTTAAGCATTAGTCTCAGATTAACAGCTAACCAGTTGTGTGTCCTCATATGAGCCTTGCTACATCTGTGAGTCTGTCTCCTCATTTCTTAGAGAGGGAATAAAACCTTCACTCTTTCTGCTTCACAGGTGTATATGGACCCATGTTTTGTACTAATTATTAAAAAAGAATTAAGAATCATAACAATGGAAGCAGTTGTAAAAAATATATTACAAAATATGGAATTGCTAAATATTAAGTGAAATCCCTTAAGCTTTATGTAAAACCATTTGGGTGAATTTTTAGTCTTATAGAGACCCTGTGAAGGCAATACTTCATGTTGTCAAAACATTAAAGAAAGACTGTCATTCATCCTTGGGAATATCTAAGGGATAAGGCCAGAAAGAACCTTTTTGGAGTCTCAGCTCTTTGATATAAAAGCCATGGGACTTTCGGAAACTAATTTATTCTCCCTTAATGATAATTTTCCCACATGTAAAAGGACTGCACTCAGGCAATATTAACATCTTTCACTCAACAGCTATTCATGCAGTTTTTCAGGCATGTTTGATCCTGTGCAGGTAGGTCCTGAGGACACAGCAATAAGACAGTTAGGCAGATTCTCTGTTCTCATGGAACTTAGTTGAACAGGGAACATAGACACAGGAATAAAATGCACAATTACAAGCAACCACAGAAAAAAATTATGTGTGTAAGTTGCGTGGCACGAAGTAGGTGCTTACAGAAGTGATATTCCTCATTGATACAAGACCAAACGTTTCTTTCTTTTGTTGCACAGACTGTTCTGAGTACAAAAGAGGAAGACATTGTTTTGAAATATGCACAATCCTCTCATTTACTCTGTTGTGGGCACCTCCAGGCACAACAGCAGCTTTCTCACAGAAAATGCTAAATTGCCTTCTAACTATGCCTTGTCTCCATCCTTCCACACACTTGTACTCTGAAACCTCACTCACGTTTTTGTTCCTCTCCTGGCTGGGCTCTCCTGGGGCAAGCTCTCCGATGAGCAGTGGCTTAAGGTACAACTGCACAACATCAAGCTCCGGGTGTACAGCCCTGAAGACATCCTGTAAATCAGAGAGACATGTTAGAGGCTTAGAAGGAACATGTTTATCTACAAATGGGTGCCCTTGCTTATCTTACCCTGCACCAACACTGCCAACCAGCACAGAGTATATTATGGAGTATTTGGGTCTATCTCCAGGTTGATGCTTCCAGTTGATTGGTCAAAATTACCCTTGAGAGCCCCTCTATGTAAGTCTCCTGCTAGATACCCACCTACTGTATACAATGCTTCTATAGGATCAATGACACAGCCAGGTTATCCTGCAGCATGGACAAGATCACTGTTTATTTTGTGGAGACCCAGAAAAAATAGTTGCTTGAGTTCATAGGCCCTGATGAGTCTTTAAATCCAGCGTCAGTCTTTATGTGGATGTTGTTGTCACTGTCTGAAGCATGCCCCAATTGAGGTAATCTTTCATTGTGGAGTCCCTCTTGGTTATTGGGCAAGGCAAGAGGAAAACATTATTTCTCCAGTTATTTCTGCTGTAGTTATTCCTAGAGAATGGCAGGTTAAAGTTGATGATGGCTTAAACCAAAGGCAGCATGAGAAAGCATGTGAGCACAGCCCTTGAGCCTTGGGTTGCCTGAAGTAGTACACTCTTGGCTAAATTTGTCACTCTCTTCACTGTCTGGAAAAAACTCTGTGATTGTCTGTGCTGGGGCTAGGCAACAACTGGCACAGAATTAAGGGGATCAACTGTGTTTTTTCATCTCAAGTGCATATTAAGTAGCAATTCCATGTGGCTATAAGAAGCAGCAGTGGTTCCTATATACTGCTGATGTTTGGAAGTTAGAGATTATTTACTTCCAAGGATTGAAACAGTTTTTGAATGGAAGAAAGATTCTTACAAAGGAGACCTTGACTTCCTGGTATTATGCTTTGTGGATGGTTAAGATGGATGAAATATCAACAAGGTTGCACATTGAACACATAGGAGCCATACAAAGTACTCTAGGTTGGTGTCGTTGCGTAATACTGATTAATAAAAGTGGAGCCCATAGCTGAATTCCTACATCTAAATTCTGGCTTTGCTACACACTAGCTGTATAATTGTGGACATGTCTCTTAAATTTTCCATGGTACTTCTATATTCTCTTCCCCGAATGGGGGTGTTGATAATAGTCACTCAATTCTTGAAGTTATTACAATGATTAAATAAACTAATGAGAATATGTAATAGTATATATTAAGTTTTCTATACACATTAGATCTTCCTTACATGTATACCTCTAGTGATAAGAACTTACTACTTACTTTCTCTACAATACAGCAATTCAGAGATTTTGTTCCTGTACCGCAATGTCTAATATGGAGTGAGCTCTCAATTATGTTAGTGAATATATGGAATCTGACATCTTCAAATCCTGAAGCAATTTTAGATGTATCCAATAACTATAGTCTTCTTCTTCTTTTTTAATCTTACTTATTAGCAGCCAGTTCCTATTACTTTCTCCTCAGCCCCTAGTCCCTGGCAAATATTATTCTATTTTCTGTCTTTTGGTGCTATTATCAATGACACTGCTATGAATATAATCTATGTACCAGTTTTTGTGTAAACGTATGTTTTCAGTACTCTTGGATATATATCTCCATGTGAAATTGTGGGATTATAGATGACTATTTTTAACACTTTTAGGAACTGCTGAACTGTTTTCTAAAGTGGTTGCATCATTTTACATTCTCACACTAACATATGAGCATTCCAATTTAGTTGCCTCCTTAGTGCAGTAGGCAGAGTGTCAGTCTCATAATCTGAAGTTCCTGAGTCCAAGAACTATATTCAAGCCTACAAGAAGCCTACGAGCCTACTTGTAAGAAGGTCCTTATATAATGAACAAAGTTCATTAGAAGGCGGCAATATCTACTCCTCAGATTTATTGTGCCTAAGAGTCTCTAGATGCAAAGGTGTAAAATGGGCTTTTATCTGCTACAACCAGTTAAGACACTAGTGTCCATTCTGCCTCTGCACACTTCCTCTGACCCCCTTGGGAAATGCTGGACCACAGGATGGCAAAGGTATTATCTAATTTTCACATTCTATGATACTAAAGCTTAGTTCCTCTAACCAAGAAGGCAGGAAGGGAGTGTTTCAGTGATTAAGGGGTGATTCAAGTGTCTCACGGTGATCCATACTGAGAAATCATGTTCAGCTTGTTGCTTTGGAACAGATTAGGATGGAAAACATCCTGATTTATCAAGATGAAGGTGAAGAAGACTGTAATCGATTGCAATTTCACCGTGCTCTGAGCAGCTATATAGAGCCCTGAAACAATGTGCTGATAATAGTATTCTTCTGGGGTCACTGTTTCTTTTGATTACTGGGAAAGTCCACAAGTCAGTACCATTACCATAGATACTGCAGAGCTAATTTCCCGAATGGGATGCATTGGTCTGCTCTGTGGAACTCTTTTGCTTGCATTGATGAGGCAGTACAACAAAGGAAGTTAGGTGGTTGTATATCATCATTTTCTTCTGGATATTATGGGGGTACAAATATTTTCATTACAAATAATGACATTGCCTCGCCCAAGCCAGGGCTAGAGGCATGCCCTTCCACCATACAGTGCACATTGTATCCATTGGTTGTGAGTTTATCCCCCCCGCCACCCACCGCCTGAACATTTCTATCATGTTAGTACCTTAGTGTTGATCAGTTAGTACCAATATGATGGTGAGTATATGGTGTTTATTTTTTTATTCTTGTGATACCTCCCTTTGAAGTATGGGCTCAAGCTCTATCCAGGAAAGTATAAGAGGTGCTAGATCACTTTCTTTTTTGTAGTTGAGTAGTATTCCATATCATACATATGCCATATTTTTTAAACCATTCATGGATTGAAGGGCACTTGGGTTGTTTCCGCATCCTTGCAATAGTGAATTATGTTGCCATAAACATTCGACTGCAGATGTCTTCATTATAGGATGTGTTTTGTTCCTTTGGATAGATACCTGGTAGGGATTACTGGCTCAAATAGTATTTCTATCTTTAGCTCTTTGAGATTATCTCCAAATTACTTTCTACAAGGGTTGTACTACTCTGCAGGCCCACAAGCAGTGTACGTGTGTACCTATCTGTCCACATCCACACCGGCATTTATTCCTTTGAGACTTTTTGATAATGGTCATTCTCACGAGGGTTAGATGATTTCTCATTGTGGTTTTGATTTGTATTTCCTTAATGATTAGAGATGTGGAGCATTTTTTGTATGTTTATTCCCCATTAGTCTGTCTTCCTTTGAAAAGTTTCTATTGATGTTGTTTACCCACTTATTGATTTTTTATTTATTTTTTCTTGTTGATTTTCTTAAGTTCTATATGGATTTTCTTAGCAGCCCTTTATCAGATGTGTAAGAAGCAAATATTTTCTCCCACCCTGTAGGTTGTCTATTCATGCTAATGATAGTTTCCTTGGCTGTGCAGAAGCTTTTTAATTTGATGAGGTCCCTTTTTTGTTGTTGTTGTTGTTGTTGTTGCTGCTGTCATTGCTTTGGTCGTCTTCTTCATAAATTCTTTGCATAGGCCCATGCCTAAAAGAGTCTTGTCAACATTTTATTCTAGAATTTTTAAGGTTTCATGCCTTAGGTTTAAGTATGCTATCCATCATGAGTTAATTTTTGTGAGAGGTGAAAAGTGGGGATCCAGTTTCAATCTTCTGCATGTGGTTATCCTGTTTTCCCAGAACAATTTATTGAATTGAGATTCTTTTCCCAGTGTATATTTTTCTCTGCTTTGTCAAAGATTAGATGTCAATATGCAGATGGTTTCATTTGTGGGTTCTCAATCTTCTACCTAAAATCTCTATCTCTGTTCTTGTGCCAATACAATGCTGTTTTGATTACTATCGCCTTGTAGTAAAGCTAGAAGTCTGGCACATGGATACCTCCCAGTTTGTTCTTTTTGCTTAAGATAGCTTTGGCTATACGAGGTCTTCTCTGGTTCCATACAAAGTGTGGAATTATATATTCTGTAAAGAATGATGATGGTGCTTTGATAGGTATTGAATGAATTCTGTAGATCACTTTGTGTATTATGGGAATTTTAACAATATTAATTCTGCCAATCCATGAGCATAGTAGATTTTTCCATCTGTTTAGATTTTCTACAATTTCTTTTCTCAGTGTTTCATAATTATCCTTATATATGTATCCCTATATATGTTCTCCCTATGTATGTCACCTTCTTTGTTAAATATATTCCTATACATTTAATTTTCTTTGTAGCTGTTGTGAAGATCTATCACATAGTCACCAGATTTCCCTTCACTCTCAGGGATAAGCAGAGTGTTATTTTTCCATTCCAACTCATTCTATTGTTTGAGAACTTTCATTATTTAAAAACTTCCTTATACTGAGAATTTTTCTTGATACTTTCAGCCAAACTCTAGCCCAAACACTCTCTCTCCTCTTCTCCATTCTCTCTATGAAACCTGGGCATCCTCCTGGCTTCCTTATTCTATGTTGGATATCACGACCTAGTCCCCATGCCAGACATCCATAAGTCAGACTCCTCTCTCCTGCTTATTTATCCAGTCACTCATCAAATATTAAAAAAAGTGTCAGCTGAACATCTTTTCCACCAAGTCCTTCTTCTTTCCTGTTGCTAACACCCTGCTTGCACCTTTAGCATATCCCCTTGACTCCACTCTGGTCCTCCTTCATCTTGACTGGCTCTTTTGAAATTAATCCTTCACTTATCTGCCAGACAGAACTTGCAGAAAGACAATCTACCCAGGGCCCCTTGTTCATCTGTTAGTACTTGAACATTTTTCTTTCTCCTCTCTGCCATCTCTTTTAGAGCAAGAACCATCATTCAGATGAGAATGTTTATAGAATTTTGACAACCCAAGAATGATGCAATTATTACTTTGCCCAACAGCTCAGACATGGTGGTTGGTGGTGTTGTGATGGTTGGGTGGGGGATGCTGTGCTGTGGAAGCATTCTCATAAGTGGAGGAAGGGGAGTTAGCCAGCCAATGAGGGTCAAATGCAAACTCCTTAGCTCAGCACTCAGGATCCTTCTCTGCTTACTCATTCTCTTTTCTCTCCTCCTACATTTCCTCTCCCTTCGTTGTCTCTCTGCCTTCTTTTCTCATTACCTGTGACTTCCTGCTATGATTGTCACCGACTTTAATTACTTCTGGCCAATATTGTATTAAATAGACAAATTGTCTAGGCTGGGATGTGTTTCTGGTTAGGTGCTTACTCACGATGACAGTCATTTCTCTGCTCCCCTTCAGCACACACCCTCACTTACCACTGTCCCAGTCTTGCTTCTGATAGCTCTACTCATCCCAAACCACTTGGGATGGTTTCTTCTGGACTTGCACACATCTCTACTTTTTTCCATGTAGAAGTATTTCAAGTAGTTCAAACAGAGTCTGCCATGTTTCCTCTAAGCTTTTGCCATCTTTTCTCTGTCATGTTGGTATTCGGCTCTCATGAGAAAGAACTTGATTTTCTGAGTGTCTCTGCTAGAGTGTGATGCCCTGATATGAGTCATGTGATGCTCATTCCACAGGATAATAAACTTGATTTCTTTGTTCTTAACATGCTGCTTCGGTGAATATATCACAAGATTGCATTTACCTTTCCTTTTTTGTGGATCTGGGAACATACCACTATTTTACACAAACTTTGTGGACAACTATTTATTCGTATGTATTACCTATCATCAAAAAGTGTTGTAATTGGCCGGGCGCGGTGGCTCACGCCTGTAATCCTAGCTCTCTGGGAGGCCGAGGCGGGCGGATTGCTCGAGGTCAGGAGTTCAAAACCAGCCTGAGCAAGAGCGAGACCCCGTCTCTACTATAAATGGAAAGAAATTAATTGGCCAACTAATATATACAAAAAATTAGCCGGGCATGGTGGCGAATGCCTGTAGTCCCAGCTACTTGGGAGGCTGAGGCAGGAGGATTGCTTGAGCCAGGAGTTTGAGGTTGCTGTGAGCTAGGCTGATGCCACGGCACTCACTCTAGCCTGGGCAACAAAGCGAGACTCTGTCTCAAAAAAAAAAAAAAAAGTGTTGTAATCATCATTTTAATAATGAGGGTTAGTCATCCAGGGCTGGCACACAGAGACTGTACTTTGGGACACACTTGCCTCAGGTCCTCTGACTTTATGTTCTGGCCTCCTTCACTACAGAGCATGATACTTCTCTATTATATAACCCTCTTTTCCCAATCAGATGACTCCAAATTAACCCAACATTTCTAAGATGGTGGAAAACTAGCAGAGAGCAATAATTGTATTCTTCAGGACCTGGTTGCTGGTGATTTGAATAATAATGGCTGCAAATGAATGAACTTTTCCCAAGAGTCTGGAATTATGACAAACACCCTACATGCACTGATTGCATTTACCATTAACCAGTCAGATGGGCTGTGTCATTGTCATTCTGCACATACAGAAGCTGAGGCTCCGAGCATTTCAATAACTTCCCAGATTTACATCACTGATTCCAAGACTCAGGCTCCTGCAGTCTGAGTAGCCACAGAGTATTGTGGATGCTCCTGACACCTCCCATTCTTCTTAAGCCATCTTCCCCTAGAGAATCTTTTCTCTGAACATTTTTATATTCATTTTCCTAAAGTCTAATGTAGATGGCTGAGGAAGCTTAGGAATTTTTCCTCAACATGCATGAATCCACTGGAGGGGGGTGTTGAAAAATGGCACAGGAGAGGTGACCTTCTGGCTCTCTGCTCCCATAAAAAAGGTGAAGAACTTGGACTATTACACACAAGTGGATTGATGCCCTGTAAAGTAGGGCATCAAAGTAGGGAAACTGCAGAAAAACAGCATGGGAGACACAACACAGGAAAAAAAAACAGGTAAATGGGAGATACAGTCCCAAAGTCAGGAGACTGTGAGATAAACAATAGAGAAAATAGAGTGTGAAACAGCTGCACCAACCCAGCCAGTGAGTGAAGTGGGTTCTGACTCACAGGAGCACACTATACCTAGAAAACCACAAGCATTCAATGAAAAGACTCCTAGAATTATTAAATGAATTCAGTAAAGTCTCAGGATACAAAATCAATACATACAAATCATAGGCATTCATATATGCTAATAACAGTCAAGCTGAAATTCAAATAAAAAACACATACCTTTTAGGATAGCCTCAAAAAATTAAATATTTTGGAGTATATTAAATGAAAGTAGTGAGAGACTTATACAGAGAGAACTATGGAACACTAAAAAAAGAAATAGTAGAAGATATAAACAGCTGGAAAAATCTAACTTGCTCATGGATTGGTAGAATCAATATTGTTAAAATATCCATACAATCTAAAATGACTGCAAAATTAATGCAATCCCTATCAAAGTATCATCATAATTCTTTACAGACTAGAAAAAAAAAGTATACACTGTGTATGGAACCAGAAAAGACCTCATATGGCCTTAGCAATCTTAAGTAAAAGGAATAAACAGAGAGGTATCAGTCTACTAGACTTCAAGCTGTACCACAAGGCTATAGTAAAGAAAGCAGCATTTGAGTGGCACAAGAATAGATACATAAACCTTTGGAACAGGACTAAGAATCCAGAGATGAAACCATCTGCATATGGTAATCTAATCTGTGACAAAACAGACAAAAATATACACTGGGGAAATGAATCTCTTTTCAATAAACGGTGCTGGGAAAACTGAATAGCTACATGCAGAACATTAAAACTAGATTACCACATCTCACCTCTCACAAAAATCAATTCAAGATGGATAACAGACTTAAACCTATGGCATGAAACCTTAATAGTTCTAGAAGAGCATATTGGGAACACTCTTTTAGACATTGGCCTAGGGAAAGAATTTTTGAAGAAGATCCTGAAAAGAATCACGGCAGCAACAAAAATAAATAAATGGGGTCTGATCAAATTAAAAAGGGTTTTCCACAGCCAACAAAACTATCATTAAAGTGAATACACAGCCTGCAGAATGGGAGAAATATTTTCTCTCTACACATCTAACAATGTTCTGATAACAAGAATCTACCTAGAACTTTAAATAATCAACAAGAAAAAATCAAACAACCCCATGAAAAATGGGAAAAGGAAATGAACAGAACCTTTTCAAAAGAAGGCAGAATAATGGCCAGCAAACATGGAAAAAATGCTGAACATCTGTAATCATTAGACAAATGAAAATGAAAACCTGAATGAGATGTCATCTAATCCCAATGAGAGTAGCCTCTATCAAAAAATCCCCAAACAACAAATTCTGGCAAGAATGTGGAGAGACAGGAACACTCTTACACTGTTAGTGGGACTGCAAATTAATGCAACTTGTGTGGAAAAGAATTTGGACATACCTTAAAGAGCTAAAATTAGAAACACCATTCCATTTAGTCTAGCACTATTAGGCACCTAGACAAAGGAGGCAAAGACATTCTATAATAAAGACATATGTATTTGAATATTTATGGCAGCACAATCCACTATTGCAAGGATGTGGAAACAACTCAAGTGATCGTTGAATCATGAGAGGATTATTAAAATTTGGTGTATATATATACAATGGAATATTACTCAGTTATAAGAAATGACAGTAATCTAGCACCTCTTCTATTTTCCTGGATAGAGCTTGAGCCCATAATCCAAAGTGTGGTAACACGAGATCGGAAGAATAGGATCCACATGTACTCACCATCAAATTGGCACTGACTGATGAACACTATGGTGTTGACACGGTACCAATATTCTTCAGGGATTAGAGGGTTCGGGGCGGGGGGGTGTAAATTCATAAGTAATGGATGCAGTGAGCATTGTAGAGAGAGAGGACATGACTCTAATCCTCACTTGGGTGACCAAAGACAAACATGTAACAAAAATGCTTGTACCCTCATACTCTCCAGAAATAACAAAAGAAAAAGTAAAAAGAAAAGAAAATATTATCTTTGAATACTATGAAAATCTATATGACCAACGTGGGGAGGAAATGGACAAATTCTTGGAAGCTCCATGAGGAGGAAATAGAAATCCCAAACAGAGTAATATCAAGCACAGAATTTGGAGGAGCAATAAAAAAATCTTCCAAAAAAAAGTCCCAGACCAGATGGGTTCACAGCTGAATTTTACCTAATAAACAAGAACTCATACCTATATGGCAGAAATTATTCCAAAATATTGAGAAGGATGATATCCTCCCCAACTCATTCTATGAATCCAATATCACCTTGATACCAAAGCCAACAAAGGATATAACAAAAAAAGAAAACTACAGACTAATATCTCTTATGAATATACATGCAAAAATCCTCAACAAAATCTTTGCAAACAGAATCCAATACCATGTCCAAAAAAAAAAAAAAATTCATCATGAGGTGAGCTTTATCCCAGAGAGCCAAGGCACCAATTTGACAAACTTCAACCTTTACTACAAGGATATATCATCAAAATGGCATGGTATTGGCATAAGAACAGAGATATAGATCTTTGGAATAGGATGGAGATCCCAGATATATAACTATCCTTATATTGTCATCTAATCCTCAACAAAGCAGACAAAAGTATCCATTGGGGATAAGAATCTCTATTCAAAAAGTGGTGTTGGAAACAGTGGATATCCACATGCAGAAGAATGAAACTGAATTCACACCTCTCACAAAAATCAACTCACATTGCATAACAGACTAAACCTAAGGTGCAAAACCTTAAGAATTCTGGAAGAAAATGTTGGGAAGATTCTTTTAGATTTTGGCCTCAGTAAAGAATTTATGAAAAAGATTCCCCAAAAACAATCACAGCGTAATAAAAATAAACAAATGGGACATGACCAAATTAAAAAACCTCTGCACAGCCAAGGAAACTATCATTAGAGCAAATAGACAATCCACAGAATGGCAGAAAATATTGGCTTTCTACATATCTGATATAGGGCTGATGACAAGAATCTACAGAGAACTTTTAAAAAAATCAATAAGAAAAAAAATCAAACAACCCCATCAATAAATGGGCAAAGGACATGAACAGAAACTTTCAAAAGAAGACGGACTAATGGCCAGAAAACATATTAAAAAGTGCTCAACATCTCTAATTGATTTGGGAGGAGGAAAGTGATCACAGAGCTTGAAAATGTACTTACATGCTTTAGGGGAAGATAACCAAGATCTCAGAATCTCAGGGTTGGGGGAGAGAAGGAGAGAGAGAGAGTTTCTTACCGTGGCGTCTTCCCCAGCATAGTGGGTGAGGACCTGGCGCCCACCTGGATGCCTGTCTGCCCAGCCAGTGACATCGTAAACCTTGCGGTTGATGACCAGCCACTGGTCGGCCTTCTGGTTGTGTCTCTGGATCTCCTGCCAGGTGTACCTGTTGAGACTTTTGCTAGGAACTTCCTGCTTCCCATTTGTCTCCTGCTTCACATAGACCTCAGCCCCTGCACTTGCCACTGCTTTCTCCTGTTCCTGATGCTCCTCACCCAGGTGTGGCTTATTCCTTTCCACAAGGCTCCCATTTTGCCCACACTTTTCTTTCAGATTCATTGTCTTTGAATCTCTAGGATTTCTGGGTTGACTCCTGAAATATCTAACCCTTGCCTCTGCTTGGACCACAAGATGATGGCTCCTCTCCCTTTTCTCTCCACTGCAGTATGATCTCTGCACTGAATACCTTTTAGCGATGTTGTCTCTTCACAAACCTGCTAGTGAGCAGCTCTCCAGGTTCAAATTTCTCTGCCTGTCCTGAATCTTTCCTGCCCTGATGGAGGCTAGACCACCTTTCTCTCTTGACTTCTCTCCATGCTGTCTGGCCTCCTGTTCCATCCTCCTTCACCAATAAATGTCCCTTGGTTAAGAGCATGGGCCAGTGACAGTCTCGCCTAATTGGCAGGCCCTGAGGGAGGAGGGACTAAGCTCTGGCCACTGAGATTCTCCAGCACTGGGTGGAGGTGGGCTGGCTTCACTGGCTCTCTGACCTGCCTCTGAATGGACACGATGTTCTGATGTGTTATTTCAACATATGAGCAAAAGCTTTCAAAATCTTCAAGATGACACCAATGCTTGGTGGATTTTGGAAATATTTTTTTGACAGTTGTTGTTTATCCCAAGGGCTTTTCATATTCTTTTAAACTTTTTTCAAAGAATGTTTGGGTTTTATTTTACCAAAAAGGCTGCTCTATGTAAATAGTTTTTTTTTTTTTTCTTTTCATTTCCCTTTCAAAGCTGGTAATCAGAGAAGATATGTGACTAGCCCTAAGTCACATAGCAAGTAAGTACAAAATGGTATCACTTAGCACCTTTTCTAGGGAGCTATTAGGAGGAAGAAAATGCCTTTAGTTTAATGCCTGGCACAACTGAAGAACCAATGAATGCTGACTGCTGAAACACAGTTTTGTGTAGCAGAAAGATTACCAAAATGAGGATGAGGCATTTTCTATCATTTCTTTGCCCCGATACCCTGAGGTTTTTTAACCATAATCAGGCCAGAATCATCAGCAAAAATGCCTATTTAATGCATTTTGGCTAATACATGGGATCTGGAACTAGATTTAATATAATTGGAAAAAATAAACAATTTATTCAAAGAACATTGCAAGGCCACCTGATGAGGTTACCTCCCTTGAGACACATCCATGTTGGTCAGGGAGAGGTATTTCCCGAAGGAAAATATGTGGAGGAACAGAGAATGAGATAGCAGGCATCTAGTTCTCATACTCTGCTTTATATTTGTATTTTGTCATGTGCAAATTATATCTCTTCTGACAGGCTGTTAATTCATTTTGAATATAGAAACATTTTAGTCATCTTTATATTTTCCTCTGACTCCATACAAAATATAAAGAACATTTTTTTAAATGACCTGTAATTCCACAAAACATTGATGGTCCCTTCCCTTTTAGGTAGATCATTAGACCCACACACATTCGCACACATACACAATCGTATACATGTTAGCATGCACGTATATTCATATATTTCAAATAAACAGCACAAATTAAATTATAGTGCTGTTTTTTATCCACCTAAGATATTTTTTCTTATCATTTTCTCTATGTAAACTATTCCTTGATATAACACAATTTTAAATGGCTACCTAATTTTCTACACTAAGGATACATCATCTTTTATTTAGAAATGCCCCACCATCAGTCAGGTGATTCTCAAGTTATTTCCATTGCTAATAATGCAGTAATGAATCTCTTTAATATAGTATTAATTTGTATTATTTCTGTAGAAGAAGTGCCTTGAAATGATGGGTCAAAAGGTTTGACAGTTTTTAAAGTTATTGGCAAGTTTTATCAAATTATTTTTGGGAATTTATACTATCATTACAAGTTTCATTAAATGTTTAATAATTACAAAGTCAAAGGACTGAACATGTCTAAGTTTCTTGATTTGTGTTGCTATACATCTGCTCCTAGATTACTATCCAGAATGTATCGGTTTATTAGTAGTTTTACTTGTTGATGACTCTGCCCCTCCTCAGGGTTTGGGTTGGTCCTAAGCTTCCAGTAGGTGCTCATGAGATGTTTTGTTGATACTGCATATGTTGCTCTAACCAGAGCATTTCCTAAAGAAATAAACAAAGAGAGCTTATATGTTTGCTATATGTGATGATATTTCCTGAGCAACATTTCCAATAGTACACTAAGCAAGATGATTCAAGAAATAATGTAATAATTTTCAAAGAATATATAAGAAAATGTAAGAAGGTCTAGAGCATTTATGGGGAACATCTTTACTTTCTAATTTCTACCCTATTACAGCATTTGAGAATTTTACTAGTAGCAAATTTTATTATAACAATGTTCAAACCTCAATTTCACAGAAAAAAATGAGGCAAGCATGGTGACTATGCTTTCTGAAATCTTTATGGTCTTCAAAGGAAGAAATACTTGAAAGGCGTGGAGGGAACAATCAGGTGAATTTTAAACCACCCTCCTTCCAGCACTGCCTTTTAATTCTCTGTGTTGGGCACCTCCTGGACTAAACACTTAAGGTTACAAATACATTCAGCTCATGTTTATAGAATTTATACTGTTGACTATGTGCTTCACACTTTTTATTTTATTTCTTCTTCACAGTAGATAGGTATTTTCATTCCATTTTTCAGATGAGAAATCGAAGTAAATATTTACTATGTCTCGGGCATTCTGTTAAATGCTTTACATACATTAACAAATTTAATAGTAAGTATGGGGTAAGAACTGTTTTTGCTGTAATTTACAATAGATTGGGGAGGGTATGGCCACTACCTGATATCATACCCATATCATTAACTGACAGATCCAACCACTTCTGGGTTTGTTAAAAGGATTGTTTTTTCATATATGGTCAACTGGGCTCACTAGGAAGTCAGATTCTTTGAACTTGGTTGGAATTAGGGTAATGCCATGAGTTATCAAATAGTTCCAAATAGCAGTAATTTATGTCCTTCAGAAATAAAAACTGGAAATAGAAATTTGCCTTTTAAAGAAAGTAGAATTCAATGAATGATATGTTTGATTTAGAGAGTCTCTACTTGTTGAGGAATAGCAATAATTGGTTTTATTGTCTTTAATATCTGTTGTCTCCTGTGCTCTTTGAAACCTTCTTTTCCACATTGGGTTCCATTAATATGATTGCAGTCAAATGTCATAGGTGTGCAGTCATTTTAGGCATTAAAACAGTCTCATTTGGGTTATTTAGACATAGTTCTTTCCATTTTAAACCACCAGTCATATAAATGGATCATTTACACATTGTTGATGAGAATGTTATATTGTACAGATTCAGTGGAAAACAGTTTGTTAGCTTCCTATAAAGGTAAATATACACTTACTGTGTGAGTGATCCAGCAATTGCACTCCTGGGTATTTGTGCTAGAGAGATGAAAACTTATGTTCAGACAAAAAGCTTACATATAAAAGTTTATGGCAGTTTTATTTATAAGATCCAAGTAGTAGGAACAATCCAAATGTACTTCAATATGTAAATGGTAAAAAACACTTTGGCACATCCATATAATGGAACATTATCAAGCAGTAAGAAGTAATAAACTATAGATACACTCAACAACTTGTATGACTCTTTAAGTGCATTATGGTCAGTGAAAATTAACAATAAACTATAAGGGCTATGAACTGTATGGTTCCATTTATATGAAATTGTTAAAATGACAAAATTATAGTGCAGAGAACAGATCAGTGGTTATTAGAGATCATGGTTGGGGAAAGGATGTGACTATTAAGGGGTAATGCGAGAGAGTTTCTTTGTGGATTTGGAATAATTCTGAACCTTCATTATGTGATGGTTTCTTGAGTCTACTCATGTGATAAAATGTCACAGACTGTATGCCAGAAACAAACTGACAAAAAGAGTGAAAGTAAATACAC
Organism: Microcebus murinus; assembly: GCF_000165445.2. Lineage (NCBI taxonomy): Eukaryota > Metazoa > Chordata > Mammalia > Primates > Cheirogaleidae > Microcebus > Microcebus murinus. The sequence goes on from NC_033681.1 coordinate 29,122,883, forward strand.
TATTTACAGGGAGAAACTGAAAATGAAGGTCTGTGACCCCAGAGTTTTTGAGAGAGAGAGAAGGGGTAGTGGCTTGGAAAGAGTAGAGGGGTCACATGCAAGATCATGCTGGTACCTTGGTAATTTGGTACCTTGATGGGTTTTGGATTTGATTGTAAGTATTAATACAACTGGCCATCACTGAGAGGTTGTAAGTAGCTGAGGGACATGATCTGATCTGAGATTTTTAAAGATCATTCATCATGGAAATGATGTAGAAGGTGATTGGAGAAGAATATCAGTGCCAGCTAGGAAGCTCTTGCAGGGTTTCAGGCAACAGGGAATGGTAGATTGGATAAGGCAAGTGTCAGAAGAAATGGAAAGATTATACTACAGAATTCATCCTACAAGAGGCTTCCCTGATATATTGATTTTCTAATAAGAAAAAAAAGTTGAATTTTAGAAAGGTATCCCCTTGGTCCATGTAATCACTTCACTGTACTTCAACAATACCTAATGCTTTATCCCATCAGAAACTGTATTAGGTTAAATCATATATAATTGCCACAGTTTTGTACCTCAAGCCACTCAAATATGTTTAGTCTCATATGGTTCTGTGTATCAAATAAATTTATATCAGTCAAACATATACCATCGCATGTCTCTTATGTGCTAGCTTGTGCTAGTTTCTACTACACTGCATATGCCTGTGTACTTATCTGGCTTTGCTGCCACACAAGGATACCCTTCCTCCACAAACACTCACACACACACACACATACACACAAACACACACACAGACACCCTTAGAGTCAGAGACCATGAGTTTCCCATCTTCATTCCCAACCACCTCTATGGTGACTGGACGTATTTAGCAGCCAAAGCATTATTTGTGCGTAAGAAGCAGCCTGGAAATGGTTGGAGTCTGTGGTTAAACCAGGAGAAAATGTGAGTAGAATGAGCAAAGAATTTGGCTCTGGGATGGATATTCTAATTCAAAATGTTACTCTCTTTATTGTTGGTAATTGATTGAAAAGAGAAAAGAGAGGAAGAAATGGAAGAATTATGTAATTTCTACCAAAACCTAAGAGGGCATCAATCTCATCTTTTGAGCCAGTGTCCTGAGAACCTGTAGGCAATTGTTCTGAAGTAGATATTTACTGCCTTGTAGAATACAGGTGTTGTGTTCTTCAAGATTGGCTCATAGTTCAGAACATTCTTCTGGAAGACAATGGTTAGATCCAAGTTTACTGTCTCTGTGGTGGGGGCTGGACTGAGTGACTGGTGTATTCAGTAATGCTCTTTACCAAACAAAGTGAAGTCACCATTTCCTAATCAGAGGCTGCACCTGTGCAAAAGATGCACATGAGGAGGTGTTCTTACCTGAATTTGGTGCAGTGTGGGATGGGGCATCAGGAGTAGGAGTCACACTACAATGGAACTTTCTTTCCTAATACTATGAAAGCCCACGTGACCTTATCAGCAATCTAATGCAGGTGATCTCTGAACTTACTACTTTTGATCCTGGGTCAAGTTCATATCTTGGTCTCCATAGTATGATGATAAACAGAATGAGCACTTCTCTCACAAGCAGAATTTCATAAACACACCTGAGAGTATCACAGATGTTTGAAATAATGATGATAGTGATGATGATTGTGAAAACAATAATAGAACATTTATTAAACACCCAAGATGTGCCAGCACTATTCTAAACATGTCACATGCATTAGAAAATTAACAATAATCCTATGAGGTCAGTACAATTTTGGTAACTTGCCAAAGTTTACATTGTTCATAAGTAGTAGTGCTGAGAAGTCACTTATATAGTGACTTTTTTTCCTAATGGTCCATCTGTAGTCACTACTTCACTTCTCTGCCCTGAGACTTCCTTCTGCTACAAATACCTTAACTTTGTTTTCATAATATGTTTTGGGAGCTTCCACACTCTACCCATCTTAGAAAACTTCCTTTTATCCCTTAGGACCCATTTAGAAACATCTATGAATTTTCCTCAACTTAATTTCCTTTTGGTTTCCTGAGACTTGGTACTTGCCTCTTTCACACTAAATTATCAATATGTGTCTATATGTTGCATCCTTTACTAAACTGATAGGTCCAGAGGAACAATGTGATGCTTCTTTTTCCTTTTTGTTAACACCAGCATCTAGACCAAGTCAGTGCCTAATAAAGGTTTTATGAGTGAACAATGAAAGAATGAAAAAAAAAAACCCACAAAACCTCAATTATCTGAACAGAGCCAAAATTCATATGGTAAGAAGAATAAAACTCTGAGCAGCCCAAACGAACGACACAACAATCATGTTGTGAAGTGCATGCATGTCCTCAGAAAAGTACCCTTGAAATGTGTTGAGTTGTCTGTCCATCATCTCTTTCTAACAGAATTGCCCCAACCCCTCTCCAAGGATGTAAATTGATAAGAGCATCAGGTTATTGTAATGTGACTCCTTTCCTCTAGGCCACAGTGGCTGGTCCAGGAGAGGTCCCCAACCCACACTGAGCCTGTGAGGTTCTTTTGGAGATGGTTGCTATCATGAGTGGAGGAGACATAAATCTCAGATCTTGTGGTGGTTGTCACTTTCCACCATTTGGAACAGTAAACCAAGAAGGCTTGTCTGTAGCAAATATGGAAAGTGAGATGCCAGGAAATTAAAAAGTCAAGTTTATAAATTCAGAAAAACTTCATGATCGTACACCCATTGTAATCCAGTGACTGAGATATACAGGCTCCATGAGAAAATGGCCATTTCTATTATACTTACTATTGTACCCACATGGGAAGCATGGTAGGCATTTAATAAGTTTTGTTCAAAGTTTAATGAATGAATAAGGAGTATCTCAAGCAGGGTGAATAGCTGGATGAAGGATAGGAGTATTTGATCCCAGTGATCTTGATTGCAGAAAGTTTTGCATGTTGTGTAGGATTATAATTGCCATAGGTGATTGCATCATTTTAATGTAGACCTTTGCTCTGAAAACATGGCAGGAGCTCATTTGGGTGGACTAGAGGATCATCAGAGTGACCAGGGAAGATTTTATAAATGTCAGGTTCTGCCTGTGAACATCTGGGGCATGGGGGTGTCCAGAGTCTCTATTTTTTCAAAAGTTCCTCTGGCCATTCTACTGAACATCCAGTTCCACGAATTCCACACACTGTGGCTCAATCAGCTCCTATTTCCAAGCTACTTATTACATTCAGTGGGCATTTATGTAACATCGCTTAGTCACTTATTCATATTTTCAGTGACTACTTACTATCAAATATATATAAAACACAGCACAGTTTGATTGTTGTTAACATTTCCAAACAAGAAAGCAATTACAATTCCATTTCAATGAACAAGAAAATCAATCTTTTTTTCAGAGTCAGAGGTTTCATGGTACTATTCCTTCACAATGTAAGTAAAAATCCCTCCTTTATGTGATATCACAAATCCCTTGGTATCAGAGGGTCACAGGATGTGGTTTTCTTTAAAAAAAATCCCTATTTTTATTACTCTAGGATGGAGTTCTTTTCTGTATCCTGACCTGTTCTGTCAGCTTCTAGATTCTCAGAGAGGCAGGAAACACACATAGTGCAAGATAAACTAGAAACTGAAACTTTGAGCCTTAAAGTTAATTGCACTCGTTTGAGTTATGAGGTATTTCTAATTTTGGGTCTGTATTTGGAGATCCCAATGTTACGATTCTGGTGTCTGTCAGAGGAGCAGTGGCTGGACAGTGGTCCAGCAATCACTGATTCAACACTTGGGTGCCAGTCCCTGCACTGAGTAGGTGGATGCATCACAAAGTCACTTCCCCTTCACGGTCTCCATATCCTCATCTCCCATGAGGCATTGCATCAGACAAAGCTGTTCTCAAACAGAGGACTTGGGGACTTTAGATAATATTGAATTAGATGTCTAAAGTTGTCACGTTGGCTCATCATTTGAGGTCAAGATTTTCAAAACCAGAAATGCAAAATTTTACTATGAAAATTGCAGAACTTGGTAATAGGGATGGTCATATTCATATACATATTATCTTTATAATTTGAATAAAGACAAATTCTTTTCTTGTAGTCATTGAAGATGGTAAATTAGGAAACAATATGTTAGATGATATCCGTAGTGTGTTCTGGCCATATCTGATTTCCCTGCTAGTAGATCATTTTTAGGCAGTGAGTCTTCTCCTGACCATAGACAATTCAAAAGTGTACTTTTGAATTTGCCCTACTGGGTACAGAATTTAAATCTACAGATAACATGTGGTTTAATAACGTTCATCTTCTGAGAACATACTGTGTGCTGGACAATTCTTGGATGATAAACAAGGAAGGATGAGTGTGTGTTCCCTGCCCAACCGTGGTATGCTATCTGCTGCTCTCTTGCATTTTCTGTTCTCCTGTCATTTGCCAAGAACTCGACTATGCATGAGATCACGGGGAGCCCATCGTACCCTTGCTTGGGTGGCTCCTATTGCCTGGAGTGCCCCATACCATCCCGTCTTCCTAAGGAACTGCTTGTTCAATCTTCAAAATTCAGTTCAAGCATAACTTTTGTCTTATCATGAACAGTCTCAATAGAACTGGAAGTCCTTTATGTCCTTACTGTTCCCAGGCATGGTGTGATTACAGCTTTTGTTATACTTTCATTCAATTGTTGTTGTTGTATTTTTCTCTACCACACTGTGAATTGTGTGAGAGCAGGGAACACATCCTCTTTACTTCTCCATTTCCCAAACCCACCACTAACTAGTGCTCAATACTTGATTACAGAGTGAGGAATATATCAATGGCTACCTAAGGTCTAGAGATGTTCACACTCTACTTGGCCATGCATTCTCTGGGAAGGAGATTACTTGGTGGCTGGGTGCAAGTCTCAGCTAAAGTAACTCCCCAACTCCCTTCTCATCTTAGCAATGCCAGGCTCTATGCCTCCTTTCAGTGCCATCCTTGATTATTCCCTCCCTCTCTGATTAGAAGCATCATCAGGTCTGTCATTGTAGGTGCATACTTCCCTTTAAAGTTTTGTTGTTTTTGTTTGGATGTTATATTTATAGCCTCATGTCATTTGCATTTTCTTTTGGTCTGATGATAATTACAGAGCCTGCACAGTAAATTCTCATGAAGGGGGAAATGTGCTTTCTGAGTGCCTAATGAATCCTTTAGGTGAAAAGATTAAATCTCAAAGCTTCATTTTTTTAAGAGATTTTACCTCAAGTGGCAGTTTCATGCTTCTGCAGGCTGATCAATTCTCAGTAAAACACATTCAACTTTGTGGTTGATTTTCTTATCTTGCTAATTGTTATGACTTTAACTGTGTAACTGTTATTTTCCAAAATGTTAAATGCGGTTTCTCAAGCAGTTTTAAGAGCTGACTTGTAGCCTCATTGTACAGGTGAGATTCAGAATTGACACGAACCTGTTCAAAGTTACACAGTTGGAAAGTGACTTGAATTCTAATGTATTTGCAGAGCTCCCTAGCTGAAGCTCTGGCATGGTGTCACTCGGCTATGACTAGTTTTACTGGATGTTTATTTACTGTCAATCTATATCCTAATAAGCCTTCATCTTTCCCTCTCTGTTTGGGGAGAGATTTTGGATGTTTCATACAAAAATCTGTTTTCAACTACTGACCTATTCTCTGTGGGCTGTTTCTAAACTGAAGTAGTTGAATACTAAGGATCTGCCAGCCCAGTCCTTTTATCAAATATGGTAATTGGCACTATGTGTGCCCTAGGAGTTTTATTAGGCCCTTCAAGAGGTAAAAAGATTGATATTTTAGTTTTGGCCTCAGAGAGCTCACAACCTAAAATAGGAATAAAATTAATGTCACAATTTATGACGATACAAGGTGGCATCTTAAAAGTGTCATAAGATATATAAATAATCCATAATGGGGAGTTGGATGAAGTTGGACTAATTCTCATTTACTTGACATCATCAAGGGAGGTTTCATAAAAGACACAACACTGAATGAGATGATGAAAGACACAGAAGGTTCCCTGCAGCAGTGGTCAGGGCAGAACCTGTGCACAGAGGTAACAACTGAGGCCTACATTTGCAAAAATATAAATCATCGGGTAGAACTGAAGAGTGTTCATAATTTCTGAATCACACATAAGTTAATGTAGAAATTTGAAAGAAGATGAAAATTATAATGTCAGCACTGGGTGGTCAAAGGCTTTGTATGCCAAGTGTGGGTAATTGGATCTTAACATTATTTGAGATTTTGTGATTTCTATAATATTTGTTAAGGGAGCCTCAGGCTATGTGAAGGAAAGTGTTTTTAGTAAGAATTTTACTTGAAAGGTGATGAATTGGGCAAGACCGTTGTGGGAACTCAAGTCTGGGAGACCTAGAGGCAGAGATAACAACCTGTTCTGTGCAAGCGTTTTGGGTGGGAGGTAAAATGGCCCTGAAGCCTGACTGGGGCCTCTACATTGAAACTCGGGCATCATTTTTATTTCTTTTGTTGAGATGCCAGGAAGTCGTATTTCTAGTGGAAGCTCCGGGTGGTAGAATTATGTTATGAAAATTTTACTTTTGTCCTTTCCACCTTCCACTGAGGCCAATGGAGAATTTAACTCTGCGAGAAAATTTCACAGATCTCAATCCTTTTGTCTCATAAAGGGGTAGAGATTAAAGAGATTAAGACATTTTGCTGAAAGCCATTATAACTGCTGTGTCTTTCGCCTCCCACTATTTATTCCGTCACAGTTTCCCTCATGTTGGGTGTGTATTGAAAGATTTGTGCCTCAGTTTCCTTATCCACAATATGAGAATAATAGCAGTATCTATCTCCCACTATTGTTGTGAGAGTAAAATGTGTTCATATGTGAAATATGCTTGGAACAGTGCCTGGTGTGTAGTCTATGCTTATTATGCTATTGTTATTCTATACCTAGAAATAGATCAAATGGTAGGCATACCCATGGATTGAAGTTCTCGCTGGACCATGGAAGACCATAGTAACTACTAATACTAACAACATCAAAGCAGGAAGGGTCTAAACGCCACCTCCTGGAGTTAATGTTACAAAGGCCCTGGGGAATGAAGTGGCTTCTCCAGATATCATCCCTGGGAAAGATCCAAAGTCACTCTAAAGCCGAGGTCTGCTGATGGAAAGTGAAGGGCCTTTCAAGTACACCATCCCATGCCTATGGTTATAGAGGGGAGGCTGCTTGGAGTAAGCATTCAGTCTTTCTGCCTCAACCTCTTTTACATACTCTGGTCACAGGGCTCCTAACACTTAGGACAGGCTAAGGAAGAATGGAGGTGTCAGAAAAAGACTGTCAAGAGCCCTCCAGAAATCTTTGACACTTAGTGTAAGTGAAAGAAGCTGGATAGGTTGGTACCACATGAATTAAATAAAAGTCAGAAGAGAAATCATCTGGAAGGTTGCCTTTCTTTGCTGTCATGCCATAAATGTGAACCATTATGTGTGATGAAAAATGAATTATTTTTGAAAATTACAAGTGTTCAGAACTTGTAATTTTTGATAAAGCTGAATTGCTGAAACACAGTCCAAAATGAAATATTCATCAAAAAAAAGCTAGTGGTGCCCATTGTTTATTTCACTTTATTTTGCATTCTGATAATATTTTAATGCTAATCTCTATGAGCAGATATTTAGTTTTAAATGGATGTTTAATAGAAGACTTTACCTTGCTGAATTGTTTCAAATGGTTCAATATTATTGGAGTAATTATGCCAAACTTTGCTGCGAAGTCACACATAGGTTGGGATGGATTTGCTTCCACTACAGCTTTTAGCTCGTCCTTATCCATCTTGATCTCAGGTTGCCCCCATTGCTCATTTTTAGATCAAGATCACCAAATCATAACTTCTCAAACCGTCTTTGTATTGTGTGTTCATTAGCTACCGCCTTCCCAAACACTTCCTTGATATTTTGAGCTATCTGCACTGCATTGGTTCTGTGACAGAACTCATAGTCAAAAATAACAGGAATTTTTGACTTAAACATGGTTTCACAAAATTGCTCTAAAAACTTGAGAGATAATCACAAGGAACAAAGTGTGTTGGAAAGCATGAGGATATACATTCACAATAAATGTAAAACAAGAAATGTCAAAATGAAATGTCAGAGATAGCGACTGTCAAAATTAGTACACAAGGAAATAGGTCCTCTCATTTAGTAACCTAATAAAAGGCAAAATAATATCTTATACCTGGCAAAAAGCAAACAAAATGAAGAAATCCCCTAAGCACTGTAAATATAATGAAATGAAAATGTCATATTGAGAAAAAAAATTCCAACTCATATCCTAGACAAAAGATTTTTTCCCTAACCAAAGAAGATCTGACACAAATCAAGACCAATGAAGGGATTCCATTTTCACCTGTCAGATGGGAAACTTACAAAAGTTTACAAAGCACTTTCGTGATGGTCTTTTGGGAAAATATTTCATGAAGTACTAGTGAGTGCAAAAATTTACTATCCCAGGGGAAGGCAATAAAGAAACATTTATTAATTACTTTGGCACAATGACCTCACCTATCCATCACCTCTGGAACTTTTATTCTGCCTCCTTTGTTATTATTATTATTATTATTATTGTGTGTGGTAAGAACACTTACCTTAAGATCTACCCCTTTTGCAAATTTTAGGTATGCAATACAGTACTGTTAGCTGTAGGCACAATGCTGTACATTAGATCTCCAATATCTATGCATCCAGCATAACTGATACTTTGTACCATTTAGGCATCAATTCCCTATTCTCCCCTCCATCTAGCCCCTGGAAACCTTGTTATATTCTCTGCTTCTATGAGCTTGACTATTGCAGATTCCACTATAAGTGAGACCATACAGTATTTGTCTTTCTACCTCTGGCTTATTTCACGTAGGATATGACCTTCAGGTCTATCTATATTACTGCAAATGGCGGGATCTGTTTCTTCTTTAAGACTCAATAATATTTCATTTTACATATAAGTCATGTTTTCTTTACCCATTCATTCATCAATGGCCATTTTGCATTTACAATTTTGGTAGATATTACACAACTGCACTCCTTAGAGGCTGAATTAGTCTGCCCACTTACCAGCAATATAAGAAAGTACAAGTCTTTGTATAGCAAATTTGTTAAAATTTGAACTTTTATAAATAACATAGGTGAGAAATGTGTTTTCTGTATAGTCTTAATTTTAATTTTATGAGAGGGATGAGTATCTTTTCCATATGCTTATGATTGCAGTTATATTTATTTTTCTGTGAAAAAAAAAAAACTGTGCTCCATTTTTCAATTCATTTCTTTTGAGAGAGAAGAGGGCTTTGATTCAGGCTCCTCACACTAATTAGCTATTTCCAGAGGGCTGAGACCCTGTTTTCCAGAAACAGAAACCAACACATGCCCATATAAGGAAAACTGAAGGCTCTGTATCTCTCAAACTGTATGATCCAGGAATGTAGAGATTAGATAGTTTACCCAAAGATTAGGAGAAACTCCCACTGCTGGAACCAGACAATACTGGTCTGCACCAAGATGAACCCCAGCCCTGACCTTGCACCGACCTGGCACTGAGGATACTACCGAACATCATGCCTTGTGTTGAGAGTTAACATGCTTCTGAGGCATGAGACCCATGAAGAAGCATGTACTGAAACTGCTCAAGCTTTAGATAATCTTTACCTCTGCATGCTTACATGTCACTGTTGTGTCCCCTAGCCTCCTTAAAACTCTCCGCAGACTCCACTGCGGGAGCCATCCTAAACTTTATCCTTTGTGCTGCTGCCCTTCTGCTCCATTATAAGCCCCAACAAAGCCTGATCTGTTACTCTTGTTCAACCTCTGGTCAATTTCTATTGCTCAAAGAGCCTAGAGGCCTGTGCAGATAAGGTAATTTTCTCATGACCCAGATGGGACCCTTTGGCATCTTTTCCCCTCCTACTCACTTTTAGGTAACTAGACTTAAAGGTGACTTCAAGACAATAATAAATATCTTAACTCCCCTCAGGCTGTGAGAACCTGTTCCCTCTGCCTGGCAACAGCTCACCTGGAGAGGTGATCAATAGATGTGGGAGAGGCCTGTCTCACACTGTGCAGATCACAGTCAAACATGCTGTCCCTGATGAGGGACTAATGAAACTCATGTAGAGATAAATCTCAAACTGTGTAGTGACTGGAAGTCTGATGACCACAAGAACCTTCTTCTTTTCTGTCTCTTACTGTGTTGTCTTATATTCAACCATGCCTGAAAGGAAGGGTCCAAGGCTCATGGTTGGCCTTCAGAAAAGGGCCAAGGACACCTGAGTGCGATGAACAATTCGGGTTTTGTGCATATTTTGGGGTTTTCTCTTACCTTTGCCCTGTGGTCTATCTCCTTGTAATTCTGGCTAATAACAGTGGCCACCTCTTCCTTTCCTACTCCTGACTGATTACTTTCTGAGACAACCTAGTCATGCCCCCCATCCACAATTTGCTATGATTTTCCAGTTTGCTTCTGGTTTTGGTTCAAGAGTCCATCACATCTGTCCTGAAATGCTGAGTACACCCTGACATCCGTTGTTAGTGTCACCTTACTACAACAGAATGTTTTAAACCCTCTGCAATTTTCTCCATCAAGGAAACTTCATACGCCAAGTGGTCAGACTGCCACTTAGAACTAAAATGTGCAGTCTGTTAGGCCCTCTCTATGTGTTTTCCTTTCTGACTGCTTAGAATCTGCAGTTGCTAAGTTATAGGTGTTGAGATAAAACTCACCATGCATGGTATTGTTAATTCAAAGCCTCTTATTGCAGCCAGTGCTTGTGAAAAGGTTAACACTAAAACTTATTTAAAACTAGAGACAAAAGAGATATGAGAGGCTTTTTGTAAACTGAAACTGCCATGAAAACTACTTCACCCAAAGCTTTGATCCACAACCTTCATTAGATTCCTTATTGGGTTAATAAAATAGCCATATAAAAACTACGAATTTGTCAGACATAATTGGATCCAATTATCGTTTGAAAACTTGTGAGTTTACAGTGTTATCTCCTGGCTGGAATTTAAAGGGAAAAACTACTAGATGTTTCTGCAGCACATATGTACATGTGTTTACATATGTTTATGTGTATGTGCATGTGTTATGCATTGTATCGACATGGTACCAAATTGGTTCAGAAATCAAGGCATAATTTAAGGCTCATAAGTTAAGTAAGTGAGTCTAAATACTTTAAAAGTTTATATAAATTGAACTTTGGTAATCTTTGTTAAAACAAAAATAAAAATGTCTCCCAAATTGTCTGCATATGTTATGATTTTGCTTGTGCTTTTACTGTTCATTTTTATGGCTTGCCTGTGCTAGATGTTTTAAGATGTCAGCATATAATACAAAGGTTATGAAACTGTAAACCCAGCCAAAACACAAAGTTACCTGTGTTTTTGTGATTTTTGATAAGTAAGTAATATTGTTGGTTTAATATAAACAACTGGATCTTCTGAGTTGTAGGCAAAAATGCCTGATTGAAGATTCTTGCTTAGGTAAATATCTAATGTTCATAGCCTATAAAAATGATTGATAGGAAAATAACTTAATTGGTGACTAGCTTTGTCTTTTATCTCAGTTTTCATGAATAATCTAGATAAACTGATAAAAATAAACAAATTCATTAAATTTAAAGTGAAATTAATACTTGAAGGTGAACATTAATTTAGAATCTTTACATATTATTTAATGAAATAATACATGCTAATTAAATGACTGGGTTACTTTCAACTCACAGAAAAATTATGGTTTAAGGAAACATGTTTTCTAAAATTAATAAAATAGCTCTCTTCTATAAAACACTGATATATGACTGACAGTTCAAATTTTCCTGATTTTTAGGTTTTCATTAGCAAGGAAGATTACTAAGAATAATAACTCCAGTCCATATAAGTAATTATTTATATAAAATGCACCAAAGAAAAGAGTTTTCATTTTAAAATGTATTTAGAAATCATAAAATGTGTTATTATTGGAAAATTGTTTCATTTTGGAGGTTATTTCAAATTGATTTAGAAAAAAGATAAAACAACATTAAAAGTCACCAGTAAGTAGGAGAGAGAGAGATGTCAAGAAAGTTATGGATGTGAAGATGTATGTTTTGATAAGGAAGATTAAAGAGAAAAGAAGATAATTTGGTATTAAGAATGCCTGCTTTGAAATTTTTGTCCTGAAAGAAAGTAACTGATTATATATAAAATGGGAAAGGTATGACAAAACAAAAAAGTCCAAGCTTGTCATAGATGGTCTGGTTAGTTTGTGATAAGATTTGTAAAAGAAAATTCATAAAAAAGACCCTAGTCAGAAAATTAGGGGAAAAAAAAGATATAAGAGGCATCCATATAGGAAAGGAGGAAATGAATTGTTTCTGTTTGCTGACAATGTGATCTTATTTATAAAAAAATACTAAATATTCCACTAAAAACAGTTAGAACTAATGAACAAAGTTAATAACATTGGAAGGTGGAAAATCAACATAGAAAAATCAGAATTTCTGTACACTAACAATGAACTATCTGAAAAATAAATTAAGAAAACAATTCTATGCTTAATAGCTTCAAAAATACTTAGGAGTAAAAAAAAAAATACTTCGTAGTAAAGGTAGTCAAGGAGATGAAAGATCTTTTTTTTTTTTTTTTTTCAATTTTTTTTTTTTTTGAGACAGAGTCTCGCTTTGTTGTCCAGGCCAGAGTGAGTGCCGTGGCGTCAGCCTAGCTCACAGCAACCTCAAACTCCTGGGCTCGAGTGATCCTTCTGCCTCAGCCTCCCGAGTAGCTGGGACTACAGGCATGCGCCACCATGCCCGGCTAATTTTTTATATATATATCAGTTGGCCAATTAATTTCTTTCTATTTATAGTAGAGACGGGGTCTCGCTCTTGCTCAGGCTGGTTTTGAACTCCTGACCTTGAGCAATCCGCCCGCCTCGGCCTCCCAAGAGCTAGGATTACAGGCGTGAGCCACAGCGCCCGGCCGAGATGAAAGATCTTTACACTGAAAATTATAAAACATTGGCAAAATAAACTGGAGAAGACTCAAATAAATAGAAAGATATTTAAGTTTCTTAATTGAAAGAATTAATATTGTTAAAGTTTCTGTGTAATGTAATGCCTACCAAAATTTCAATGAAAGTTTTCAGAGAAATAGAAAAATATGGAATCACAAAGGACCCCAAATATGCAAAGGAATCTTGAGTGAAAGAAACAAAGCTGAAGGCATCATACTACTTGACTTTAAGATATATTACAAAGCTACAGTAACAAAATCAGCATGGTAACTGTCATAAAAAAGACATATAAACCAATGGAATAGAGATTCCAGAAATAAATCCACACATTTATGGTTGATTAATTTTTGAAAAAAATGACAAGAACACACAGTAGCGAAAGAACAGTCTTTTCCATAAATGGTGTTGGGAAAAATTGGATATTCACCCATAAAAAGAAGAATTGGACCTTACCCATATGATATACAAAAATAACTTAAAGTGGATAAACACTTAAATGTAAGACCTGAAAATGTAAAACTACTAGAAGAAAACATAAGGGAAGATCTTCATTATATTGTTCTTGGCATTGATTTTTTTTTTTTTTATTTTTTGACTATTATCCAAAAAGTACAAGCAGCAAAAGTAAAAATAAATCAAATTGCATCAAAATGAAACCCTTCTGATTTCTGATTTTTAGCTGGAACCAAAACCAAAACAAAACAAAACAAAACAAAAAAAAAAAACAAATACAATAACAACAAAAAAACCCCATAAAACACAGAGATAACAACAACAAAGGAAAACTAACAGAGTGAAGAGACAACACATAGATTGGAAGCAAATATTTGCAAGCCATATAGCTGATAGGGGGCTAGTATCCAAAATATATAAAAAACTCAAACAACTCATCAACAATAAAACAAATAACTGGATTGAAAATGGGCAAAAGCCTATATAGATATTTCTCCAAAGAAAATATACAAATGAGCAACAGATATATGAAAAAAATGCTCAATATCACTAATCATCAGGAAAATACTATTAAAATCTACAAAGTGATATTATCACACAATTTTTAGAATGGCTAATGTCAAAAAGATGGAAGATAACAAATGTTGGCCAAGATTTTGAGAAAAGGGAACCCTATACATTGTTGGTAGAAATTTAAATTTGTGCAGTCATTGTGGAAAACAGTATGGACCTTCCTCAAAACACTAACAATAGAATTTCCATATAATATAGCAATTCCACTACTAGGTATATATCCCAAGGAATTAAAATCAGAGTGCTTAAGAGATATCTGTATCCCATGTACATTGAAATATTATTCACAACAGCTAAGATATGGAATCAACACTTTTTGCCAACCACTTCAGCTCTCAATGATCAATCCTTCTAAAATCTTGTCACATTATAATGTGAACAAAGAAAATGTGTTCCATCAATGGACAAATAAAGAAAGAAAATGTGGTATATATTCACAATAGAATACATATAGCCTTTACAAAGAAAACAATTCTTTTTTTTTTTTTTTTTTTGGGAAAGAGTTTTTTCTTCCCAGGCTAGAGTGAGTGCCGTGGCGTCAGCCTAGCTCACAGCAACCTCAAACTCCTGGGCTCAAGCAATCCTCCTGCCTCAGCCTCCCGAGTAGCTGGGACTACAGGCATGCGCCACCATGCCCGGCTAATTTTTTGTATATATTAGTTGGCCAATTAATTTCTTTCTATTTGTAGTAGAGACGGGGTCTCGCTCTTGCTCAGGCTGGTTTCGAACTCCTGACCTCGAGCAATCCGCCCGCCTCGGCCTCCCAGAGAGCTAGGATTACAGGCGTGAGCCACCGGCGCCCGGCCCAAAGAAAACAATTCTATCATTTGTGACAGCGTGGGTGTCAGAAGGACATTGTGCTAAGTAAAATAAGTCAGGCACAGAATGACAAATATTTCATGATCTCACTTATATGTAAAATCTAAAACAGTCAAACTCATATAAGCAGATTAGTACTGAAGTTAATAGAGACTAGGTGTTGAGAAAATGGAAAGATGTTGGTCAAAATTGAAAAAAACTTCAAGTTATAAGATGATTAAGTGGGTTTTTGTGACAGGTGAGAGGTAGGGATCCTGATTCATTCTTCTGTATGTAGCTATCCAGTTTTCCTAGCACCAATTATAGAAATACCATTCGATCCAGCAATAGCACTGTTAGGCATCTATCCAAAAGAGCATAAGACATTCCGTTATAAAGACTTCTGTACCCGAATGCTTATGGCAGTACAATCCACTATTGCAAGGACATGGAAACAACCCAAGTGCCCATCAATTTATGAGTGGATAATTAAAATTTGGTATATGTTCACAATGGAATATTACTCAATTGTAAGAAATGACAGCAAGCTAGCATTGCTTATACTATCCTGGATTGAGCTTAAGCCCATTATCCAAAGTGAGGAGACACAAGATCATAAAAATGGGCTCCACATGTACTCACCATCAAATTGGTACTGACTAATTAAAACTGGGGTGCTCAAATGGTGGTAGGGTTCACCAGGGATTCAGGGATTGAGAGGGTAGACCCACATCTTAGGGATGTGGTGAGCTTTGTGGAGGGGAAGGGCATACCTCTAACCCATGCTAGAGAGAGGCAAAGACATAAAATGTAACCAAAATTAAAAAAACAAAAACAAAAACCATTTACCGGGTGTTGGGCAGGTGAGAGGGATGAGGACGGGGATGGGTATATACATACATAATGAGTGTGATGTGTACCATCTGGGGGATGTAGATGCTTGAAGCTCTGACTGGAGGGGGTGGGGGAGGCAAGGGCTATGTATGTAACCTTAAAAACATTTGTGCCCTAATAATATGATGAAATTTAAAAAAGATGATTAAGTTCTGGGGATCTAACATACAGCATGGGTGGTGATGAATGTGTTAATGAATTTGATAGCAGTAATCATTATGTAATGTGTATATATATATATATATATATATATATATATAAAATCATCACATTGTACACCTTGAGGATATATATTCTTTATTTGCCAATTAAATGTTTTAAAACAAAAAACATCCTTCATACTTTGTAAAGTTCAACTTTTGTCTAAAAAAGGAAAAAGAATCCCTGCAGTTCAAAATATCATCTGCTTTGTTAATGTCATAGCGTGCCACAAGATTTTAGAAGAAGGACTGGTCATTGTGAGCTGGAGTGGTTGGTAAAAATGTTATGGAAAGAGTTAGTTTAGAAAGAGAAATATAATTGAGATTACCCATAATTTAGAGAAAAAGCTTTGCAGGTAAGACTAAGGAGATTAACAGAGGCAGGGAAGAAAGAACATGTAAGCTGGTTGGAACGAAGTTTCATGTAGGGGAGAACAAAGTATAACACCTGTTGAGATAGCGTGATAGGCAGAATAGTGGTCTTCAATGATGTCCAGATCCTAATCCCAGGAATCTGTGAATATGTTACCTTACATGGCAAAAGGGATTTTGCAGATGATTAAACTAAGGACCTTGAAATGGACAGGTTATCTTGTGGGACCTATCTAATTACACAGGTCTTTAAAAGCAGATAATATTCCCACATTGTGTTGAGAGGGAGATGTAACTAGAAAAAATGGTCAGATAAGCAATTTTACCATTTTTGAGGATGGAGGAAAGGAGCCACAAACCAAGGACTGTGTAAAGCTTCTAGAAATGGGAAAAGCCAAGGAAACAGATTTTCCACTAGAACCTCTACAAGAAGAGCAATCTTGTCATCAATACCTTGATAAGAACTCGATGAGCCCTAGTGTCAGACTTTTGGCCTACAAAACTGTAAAATAATAAATTCTTGGGAGAATGACATCAGCAACATGATGGAATAGGAGGGTCCTGACTATCTGCCTCCTGGTAGATGTATCTAATAAACACACATGGATCAATACCTCTGAGAGAAAGAAGGAGCTAGTTGAAAGACTCATGCATGCTGAACAGTTGAGAAAATATTCACATCAGAACAGGTAGGGAAAACAGAGACAGAGTATGGTCTGGAGAAGGGGGAAGGAAAGTTGTTGGTAAAAGGATGGAAAGTTTCATTTAGACAGGAGAAATGTCAATGATCTGTTGCAAAGCATTGTTATTATAATTAATAATAACAGTGTATATTTCAAAATGGCTAAAAATTAATGTTCTTACCACAATAGAATTATAAATAAGTTAGGTGTTGAATAAGTTAATTAGCTTGGTTTAATCATTCCAAAATGTGTGCATATAGTATATATAATAATGTTGCTTTGTATCCCATAAATGTTTACAAGTATTATCTGTCAATTAAAAATTTTAAAAAACATAGCCCCAAATACAGGTAAATAAAGAGTAATTCCTCCACCTTATTTTCTTTTTAAAAATTGTTCTGGCTATTCTAGGCCCTTTGCTTCCAATGCCAATTTTAGAATCAATGTGTAAATATCTATTAAAAATATTTCTGGAATTTTATTTGGGATTGCACTGAATGTACACATTAATTTGACATGTTAACAATATTGAATCTTCCAGTTCATGGACATGGTATACCTACCCATACAATACCTTTTAAAATTACTCTTAGCAGTGTTTTATAGTTTTCAATGTATACACGTTAAATATTTTTTGTCAGATGTATTCGTAAGCATTGAAAATATTTGATACTGTTATAAATGGTATTGTTTTTTAAAATTTCAGATTTGATGTTTGTTGCTAGTATACAGAAATATAATAGAATTTGTATATTACTTTTGTATCCTGTAACCTTGGTAACTCATTTATTACTTCTAGTAGCTTTTAGAATCCATAGGGTATTATTCAGCATAAAAGATCATTAAATCTGTAAATAAAGACAAATTACCCCTCCCATATGGTTGTCTTTTATTTTGCTTTCTTAGTTATTGCACTTGTTATATCCTCAAGTGTAAAATTTAATAGAAATAATGACAGTAGATATCTTTGTCTTGTTCCAGATCATTGGGAGAAATCATTCAGTATTTCACTGTAAAGTATGATGTTAACTGTAGGGTTTTTTTTTTTATTTGTTTTTTTGTGTGTTTGTAAATTGCCTTTATCAAGTTGAGAAAGTTATCTTCTGCTCATATTTTGTTATGTGTTTTTATCATAGATGGACATTGGAATTTTCAAGGCTTTTATTGCATTTATGGAAAAATCATGTTTTCTTTATTTATTCTGTTAATATGGTGAGTTACATTTTTTAAAAATCAAATGTTATAGCAAACCTGCATTCCTGGAATATACATGTTTTGGTTATATTGTTAGATTTAATTTGATAAAATTTTGTAATGGATATTTATGTTTTTATTCATGAGTGACACTTTTATCTGTAGTTTTCTTTTTTCTGTATTGGTGTGGTTTACATATCAGAGTCATTTTGGCACAGAGTGATTTGATAAATATTTCCTTTACATCAATTTTCTGGAAGAATACATGCAGTACTGGTTTTATTTCTTTTTTAGACATTTGGTGCCTCAACCGAAATGTTCTTTATAGGAAGATTTTTATATTGAAATTCAATTTCTTTCATGCATATAAGGCTATTCAAGTTATTTACAGCTTCATGATTGAGCTATAAATAGATTTGTTAGTGTCTTTGGAGGAATTTATCTATTTGACTTAAGTTTTTGAATTTATTGGCATAACATTCTTTATAATATTTCTTCATCCTTTTAATACTTGTAGAATACATACTGTTGTCACCTCTTTATTGGCTGATATTGGTAATTTGTGTCTTCTCACTTTTTTCCTGTTCAAGCTGGTGAGAAGTTTATTGATTTTATTGATCTCAAAGAACAGCTTTTTATTTCATTGATTTTTAAATTATTTTTATGTTTTCTATTTCATTGTTTTCCATTCTGATTTTTATTATTTACTTTTCTTCTTTGTATTAGTGTCCTGTGGTTTCTGTAATAAATCACCACGAACTGGGTACAAATCAAGAGTAGGGGTACGAATCCACACTGTACCACTGGGTACAAATCCACACTGCCTCTGGAGGCAGCAGGGAGTCATTCATTCCTTGCCTCTTCCAGCGTTGCCACTAATCCTTGGTGTGTGCCTTCCAATCTTTGCTTCTGTCTTCATATGGACCTCTCCTATCTTTTTCTCCTTCTCTCTTCTTCTCCCTTCTTCTCTCCACTCCTCTCCTCACCCTCCCCTCTCTTTTCCTCCCCTTCCCCCTTCCTATCCTTGTCATCTACTCTACCTCTCTTATAAGAACATTTGTGATTGCATTTATACCCCACCCAGATAATCTAGGACAATGCCTTACTCTGAAATTGTTAATTTAATCACATCTGCAAAAACACATTTATGAAATAAGGTTGCATTTACATGTCCCAGAATTAGGACTTCATATCTTTGAGGGGTGCTGAAATCATTGATTGGGTTTTGATTGACTGGGTTTAAGAAGAAAAGCAGGTAGAAATACTTTCGTCCTGATATTTTTAATCAAAAGTATATAGCATAATTTTAATTGCTAAACATAAACCCTTATGAATTAAAATTTTCTTGAGTTTATTTTCAACTAATTCAACAAATACACTACACTATTGACAACTTTCTGAGATAGATACTTAATAGAAGTTAAAAATGAGAACTCCATCATTTAAATTGAAAGGACTCCCTTTGGAATGGAGGATCCCAAATGGTAAAACA